>OY728142.1:1516512497-1517117497 GCA_963277665.1 Viscum album | reverse complement strand
GATTTAAAAGTATCCCTAATTGATGTGTTGAATATTTTTTAAAATTTAAGAGTTTTAATGTAAGAATGGGTCAAGTCCTTGAATCGAAATCTTGAGAAGTTGATGAATGAATTAAAAACATTACATAACTCTATTAAAATTTCCTTGGCCTTTAAATCATTATCCCCAGAACAGGATAATCCTTTTTCTCATCCTACACTTAATCCTATCTATCCCACCTATCCAAACACTTAATCCAAAATATCTTTTTAATCAAAAGTGATTAATACAAACAAATACATTTTTTGAATTTTTTATCTTTGTTTTAACTTTTTTAATTTACTATTTACGATCATTTTTCTGAATAATTCTATTCAATTTTTAAATGAACTTATATTTGGATAAATTTAACATTCACTGATAGTTTTTTACAACATTAACTATTTTCTATTCCATTATTATACTTTCATTTTTATATCCCGAAATGGTAAAAATTTGAGATAAACATAACCTTTCTATGAATATGTAAATTTTAAATCCTTATAATTAAATCTGTTTGCAATTTAAGGGGAGAGAATAAATTTGGATAAATAAAATTTTCTATTTTAAATAATTTTTCTATGAAAATTCTAGATAAATTATATCACTTGATTATTTAAAATCTATCTATTTGATTAATAATTTTAAAAAGGTGTGTTTGGTTGTTTACATTTATATATTTTCTATGGGTGTTGTGATTATCAAAAAGGAGGAGATTGTTGGTTATGTGTTGATCTAATAATATTCCACTAATTTCTCATTGATTTTGATGCTCACAAACACCCACATTTTTTTAACTAATGAAATTGATTTAATTGGATCTCAGGATAATATTTATTGAAATGGTTATTTTATTCTAGAACAAGTCTAGTTTTTAATTCTTTTCATGTTCAATTTTAGTAAGTATTATGGGAATTTTGAAGAATTTTGGAATCACTCATCACAACCCCAAGTTTGATAAATGATAGGTTCAGGAACCCAACTTTTTGAAAGAATCATTACATTTGGGAGCCGTAAGATTGTCATAAATTTAGGTTTAGGAACACAATTTTTTCTATAAACCCAATATTTTTGTAATACCCCAAGGTTTCATATTATGTTATCTCTTTAAATTAATTCAATAGCTTTCACCTCACACAACACCAAGTTCGAGCGCACGACGACTTACCAAACTAGCTGTTCAAAAGCGGTTAGGAATAGTATTAACTGAATTTTGAATTTTATATATTCCATATAATTTTAACGTCCATATTATGTGTTTCTTATACATAATATAAGAACAAATTAATTTTTTTCAGATAAAGGAAGTATTTTTCAAAAAATGAAATTTTACCACCTTTTAATGGTGAAACATTTTTTAATATAATATTTGAAACTTTTATATATTCAATTTGACAAAATAAACTTCTTATTTAGAATCGAGACATAAAAATTTAGTTTTGATAAATTTTTGGTGTTTTTCTGATAACTTTCATATTTGGGTGAATAGCGAAAAATCATAATTTTTAATAGAAAACAACTTTTTTAATCAAAATAATTTTTAGTGTTAAATTATACATTTGAATGGTTTGAAAGTATAATTAGATTATATTTTTACCATTTAATCCAATTTTGGTCATTGTTATTAATTTCACATTGAAATTATACATAAACAAGCGTCAATATTTTGATAATTATTGTTTCTTAAAAATGTGATATTTGTTTTGACAATGGGAATTAATTTTAAATTAATTAATGAAACTTATATGTTTTTAATTTGGTAAAATAGACAAAAAATTTTAATTCATAATATCAAATATAGCTTAGGCTGAGTTTTTTGTATTTTTCTGAAAAACTTTAATTTTTGATGAATAATAAAACCACTTAGTAGTAGTTAAAAAATGGACTTTTTCATTTAAATGAAATTTTACCACTTTTGTGAATTGAATTTCAAAAATCTGACATACATGGTTGTTATTAGTAATTAAAATTTGGTTCAATAAGATGAAAATAATTTTTGGTGAATAAAAACTTTTGACTTTTATTTACCATGGTTAAAGGTAAATAAGGTAATTCAAGGGAAAAAGAATATTATAATAATTCAAAATTACCTTAACACTTATACTAACCTTATTGGATGATTCATAGAAGACCATTGGCATCATTGGGTCGATTTTGTGACCCCATGGAGCCACTTAAGAATGATAATGACACTTTATTTTAATTAACATAAAGTAAAGACAAAAACGACATTAACAAATATCTTTTAGTATGTCAATTTTTACAAGGGGTTATATATGCCGTATTTTTTACTATAAATAATCATTGGAGATATAAAAATATTTACAACATTATGGTATTTTTTATAATTTTTAAGCATCAAATAAATTAAATTATTTATGACACAATAATGATGCAGTATTTACCACATTAATATATGATTTAAATAAATAAGATTATTAATAATAAACCATAATCCAAAACCTGTCCAATTCTTATTGGATGATTTTATTTTGAAAATTTGTCATATTATCTTCGAATTTAATGAGTTTTAGACATTTTGAAACCGAAGATAAATTTATAATAAAATAACATTTTCAAACTTTCTTAAAGATCCATTCCTCTCCATTATAAAAGGACACCACTTATAACTCATTCCTCGCACCTCTCAAGCCCCTTGTCTCATCCAAATCCTGCCCAAATAAGCTCTGAAGATCACTCTCTTCCATATAGAAGCCTTACCTTTGGCAGAAGTCACTTCAAGAATTCTGTTTGGTTCAAACCAAAGGGAGTTACCCAAATTAAAGGTAATACTTTCTCTTAACTTATTTTCTTTTATTTTACTTCTCCAACCCCTAAAATATTTTTAATCCTTTATTTTATAACAACAACAGTATCCTCAACATACTTGGATGCTGTTATGAGAAGGATTCGAACTACACTTACAGACATCTCCATCTAATGTGTAAAGAAAATATTGTTTCTGTGAATGGGAAACTAACGCATCACGAAACGATGATTGTTAAATTATCTCCAAGAGCCTCTCATGGTGGCCATTAATATGGAACTTTATTTATATATGATATATATTATGTTTATGTTTTCTTTTTTCTTCTGTATTTTCCATTTATAGCATTCATTTATGGGTTCCATTTTGGGTAAAACGCGATAATTTCATTTGAGGAAGTGCGGACTACCGCCCCCTCAATGTGATATGACTCGTTAATGCCTTATGTGGGACATATAAATGACAGAGTTAATGATATTATACATGATATTATACTTTAATTATAATATAGTTATGTATCATTATGTTTTAATTCTATTAAAATATAAAATATAAATGAAAGTAGCGTTCATGTGTAAGTACGGCTTACCATCTCCATGAACGGTGCATTTCGTTTCTTATCTCAAAATGTTATGTACTATTATAAATACATATATATACTGGATATATAATACATATATGATATATAAATCATGTATATCATTCTGGAGATAATTTACTTTTGACCACATGGAAAAATTTTAATTATAACAAGTTCATTTTTTACTCAAGTTCTGAACATCGATAAAATATCCAATATGAACTCAAATAATTAACTAATTGTTATAGCAAGGTAACAAGTGATATAAAAGGAATAATAAACTTTAAAATTTTTCATAATCAAGTAGAAATAAACTTAATTTTATTATTTAGGAAGAACAAGAAACATACAAAACAAGTCGGACTTGAGGTAAGGGGTTTCCTATCTCACTTTTAATTTTGTGAGATTTCCATTGTTCGCCACTTATTAATTGCATGTGGTTTTTTTAATTCCATTTGATATATATTATCATGATTCTATTTATATTCATGGTATTATGTGATTCATTTGTTGGTTATTAACTTTTTTTCAAATGACTTGATTGATTACAACGTGGTAAGGGGTTTCCTATCTCACTTTTAATTCCAGGAGATTTCTATTATTTTCCACTTATTTATTGCATGTGGTGTATTGTGTACTTACATTAAATATATATTATCATTATTATCATTATATTCATGGTATTCTATGATTAAGTTGGTGGTTATTAAATTTTGGTCATATGACTCGATCGATTACAACATGGTAAGGGGTTTCTTATCTCACTTTTAATTCCCTGAGATTTCCATTGTTTGCCAATTATTTATTGCCTGTAGTGTGTTGTGTACTTACATTTGATATATATTATCATTATTATTTTAATATTTAGGGCATTCTATGATTCATTTGGTTGTTATTAACTTTTTTTCATACGACTCAATTGATTACAACTAAGTAAGGGTTTTTCATCTCACTTTTTATTTCTATGAGATTCATGCTATATTGGCCACTATTTCCTTCCATGTGGCATATGTACTACCCATGATTGTATTCTTGGTGTAATATAATATAATTTATGGTTATTTACATCTTCATTGTATGATCCTTCTTTCATGGGGTGTATGTTTCATAAGTTACCAAATCGGTAAGGGAATTTCAATTTTCAATTTCTACTCATTGGGCTTTACGCATACTTCATTGATTATTTTACTCCAAGTATATGTGTGGAATCACTATTTATTATTTATGTAGTAATTTTCACTCCTATTTTTGTTGATATACTTTTGATACACATAATCACTCCATTTATAATTTCTCAAGTCATTGATATGAACTTGATAAGAGTAATCTTAAGTCAATTTCCATTCATTTAGTTAAACATCCAAGACATTGGTGGTGTTTTTACAAGAATATGTGTGAATGTCCTCTGATTTATTTACATTGAATATCCAATCATATTGAGTTTATTTATATTTTCACACAAAATTATGTCATTGATTTATCCTTTACCTAAGGATACAATCTTTATAATGGAATTTATCTCAATTTACATTCCATTGAGACTTATTTGTTGTTATATGCCAATTCACTTTTATATGGTGTATATAATGTACTTTGACATAGTATATCATGAATCCCTTAATTCTCATGATTTTATAAAGTTTTTATTACCTCAATTATTTGTATTCAAGTGTCTCTATTTTGGTTAGGAACTCTAACTAAAATATCATTTAAATGTTCATAGATTTATTCTTCTAAATCATTCTCAATAATGTCCATGTTTTAAAAATGGTTTTAAGGATTTATTTATATAGACATTAATGTTTTAAAATTAAAATTTATTTTAAAATTTTCAAAGTGCTAGGGGAGACTTTGATTCAAAATTTTATTTTTAAACGACTTCTTGAAAAATAGTGTGACTTTTATATGTTTTCAAGAAAAAGGGGGATATTTATCTCAACTATATTTGATGGTTATTTTCATCTATGCCAATATCCCAGATTATTCTCGATTGAGGTTAATCTATTATTATAAAATATTCCATATTGTATTGAATGATTTATGTTTGACTGTGGATGAGCTATTTTTATACCATTCATGGTTTGTGGTTAAAATATTAATATTTCGTATGCTAGTTTTAATACGAATGTTTAGATTATGTTTCAAACTTTTTATATGAGGAATGCATTGGAAATAGTAAGTGATGGGTGGAGACCACTATAGCTCCTTGAAGCATTGGTAGGTCTCATGAGACAAACTAGTTTCTTGGCACAAGGCCTTGACAAAATTATATTTGTAGTCTTTTCAAGAGGCCTTGACAATGTGGTTATGATGTCCCGCATTATGCATTCCATAATTATGAGATTATCTATTGATATTTCATGTGGTTATTCGACTACTAGAATACCCATGACTATGTTTTATTATGACATTATTTACCTATCTCATATTCCTACCATAAATTGTTCATGTTTACTATTGGTAAAGGAATGTGTTTTCAATTATTCACCATGCCTAATGTTTATGTTATCTTCCATTGTATTTCTTACTCCTACTGAGCATTTGAGCTCACCCCTTTCTTGAGTTTCATTTTCTCAGGATATGAAGAAGTTAGTTATGAGTGACTTGCAAGAATAATCTTGTAATCTTGGATGTTTCTAATGGAATAAATTAGTTTTGTTTTTCTTTTCAAGTTGTAATATTGAACTTATGTATGTATCTTGTTTCCAAGACTACTAAATTGATCGGTCCTTCAGGACTTGAATCCTTTTAATCATTCCAGTGTATTAAAATAATGCACTGAATCTTGGATTCTGGGGTCAGGGCATTATATTTGGTATCAGAGAAAGTTTAGTAAAACATTGGAAACAATATTTGGATAAACTTTGATTAGATCACATTACCCTAAGATAGACTTTGAGAATTATTATAGAAGAACTTCCAAGAATTTTGGTAATGTAGAGATTTTTTGTATTTTCCAAGTAATACATCCCTGTCTGGATATGAGCAGGTAGAGGCGGCTCTGGCATAGATGTACCTTGGGGTGAGAACTCTGACAAGGAATTTCAGGCTTGACCGGGCGTATCCTGGTACATGACAACAGGCCTTGCTTCACTCTTGAATATGATACTCCCGGGGGATATGTATAAGATAATTTTTATTTTAATTACAAACCAATTTGAAGGATTTTAATATAAGATGAGAATAAATGACCTTGGTTAATTCTAAGGTGTTTTAAATTGAAAATAAGGTGTTATGATATTCTCTAAATGATTTTATGACAATTGTTACTCACACAATGCTTTCTGGTTTTAGTCAATCGCTAGATTCCAAGGAATTCATAGTAACTTTGAGCATGATGTACAAGGTGGGAATGATGGTTGAAATGGGAAACAAAATAGAATTTTGATAGGTGTAAAAGATATCGTGTTCATGCTGAATCAGTTATCCAAAAATATGATCAACAACATATATATTAACCAACTTTTGTACTCAACAAAGAAGAGAAAGGAGATGAATGATAAGAGCTCCAGCAGTGGAGACCATAGAGAAAAGAAACCTAAATTTCCATCATGTAGGAAATGTGGAAGGAGACATCCAGGAAAGTGTCTCAATGGAACAAATAAATGCTTTACGTGTGGGAAAGAATAACATAGAGTAAAGAATTGTTGAGGAAAAATGAAGAGTACTATGAAAGAATATAAAAATGGTCCCAAGAATCAATTTATAGTCATTTTCCGTAAATGTAGGGGACCTGGCCATTACCTGAATGAATTCTCTATTTTATAGGATATCCTCTTGGACAAGGAAGAAGCTATGTGGAAATAAATGGATGGAAAAATGTTTAAAAGTATTAGTGCTTTGTATTGATGGGATTACTTTGGAAGACTTTTTTCTTGTATTTTTAACCTTGCAGTTTGTCATATTTCAGGAATAATTATCTTTTCTCTTGTGGATATAGTTATAAATAACCATTTGGTTTTATATGATCATTGAGTTTGGGGCAATTACAAGTTATTAAATTTTGGGATGAAAATGTGAGGTATGAGATAACATTTGTGGTTAAATTATGTTACGGTTATTTGGATGAATTTATCTCATTTTGGTAATTTTATGAAATATAGTTTTTGAAAAATGATAACACACAGACCGTGTGACAACCCATCACGTCGGACAAAGTTGTGGGAATTGAACCCATAACCAGAGTGCAATTGTGATTTATCACCTACCACTGGACTTCATGAAGACCCTGGTTAGTGTGACTAATTATTTTTAGTTAAATGGTTTTATTAAGTAGATTTGGGACCTTATGTATTATCAAATGGATATCCTTGGTATAGGAAAATGATTTTGTGATTAAGTGATAAATGTTATTTTGGAAGACATTCGCTCTGTTGGGAACACTATATGCTGAATGAAAATAGAATACTATGGGATTTTATTTGAGGAGTAATGGTGGATATTTTTCTATGTTTTTATTGTGTATTTATAGAGATTTGGGTTATTTATGTAAATGATTAACATATCATAGAGAATATGTGATTAGGTCAATTACTTTTAAGTATGTGATTTTAAGAGTAGTCAATGTTATTTAGAGATACAATTTAACATGGAAGACTACATAATAAAATTATAATGAGTTTTGGGTTTCAATTTTAGTTAGGATTATATTGAAGGGTTTTAAGGAAAATTTTTCATTGAAGGGTATTTGTTGAACTTTGGGTATTGTTTGTTTAAATTTTGGAGATTAAGAGAAGAATTTCTTTCTATAAAGGATTTTCCTTTTTGGGGATCATCTGATCATGTACTAACCATTTTGTTATTGGTTAATTTTTAATGACAAGGGAAATATATAGTTCATCCTTTCTGGACTACGTGATTCTCTATAAGTTGATTTTAGCACTTCAAGTGTAACCAAATCATCTTGAATACTCATCATTTGGATAAAAGATGAGTTTGTGGTAAAAATTTATTAATGGATGAAAATCTATTTGTAAAGTAAGTATATCTCCTTATACTCTTAGTCAATCTCATAAATAAATTCATTAGCATTATGAAAAAGAACTTAAAACAAAAAAAAACATTGTTCGTTTACTTTTCCTACTAGGTAATCAAAGACCTTTCAACCCACCACATGTTTATTGCTTTCTTATCATTAAATTTCTCCTAATAATATTCTCGATCACTCTCCATCAGAAATTGATGATTAGTTTTCTATTCCATATCCATGTTTTTTTACAAGGAACCCTAGTATGTTTTATTTCTGGTATCCTTCATACTTACCTTTATTTATTTTAAAATAGATGCCTCATTAATCAATTTTTGATGTGGTATTCAACTAAGATATTTTGCAATATCAAAACCGAAAATTTCAATCCTGAGCTAAAATTTTGAGGATGAAATTTATTGGAGGGGAGAATGTAACACCCCAAGTTTTCATAGTATTTTATCTCTTTCAAGTAATTCAATAGCTTGCACCTCACACAACACCGAGTTCGAGCGCACGACGACTTACCAAACTAGATGTTCAAAAGAAGTTATGGATAATATTAACTGAATTTTGAATTTTATATATTCCATATAATTTTAACATCCATATTATGTGTTTCTTAGACAAAATATAAGAATAAATTCATTTTTTTCAGATAAAGGAGGTATTATTCAAAAAATGCAATTTTACCACCTTTTAATGGTGAACCCTTTTTAAATCCAATATTTGACACTTTTATATATTAAATTTGACAAAATAAACTTTTTATTTAGAATTGGGACATAAAAATTTAGTTTCGATAAATTTTTGGTGTTTTTCTGATAACTTTATTATTTGGGTCAATAGTGAAAAATAATAAATTTTAATTGAAAACAACTTTTTTAATCAAAATAATTTATACTATTAAATTATACATTTGAATGTTTTGGAAGTATAATTAGATTCTATTTTTACCATTTAATCCAATGTTGTTCATTGTAATTAATTTCACTTTGAAATTATACATAATCAAGCGTCAATCTTTTAATAGTTATTGTTTCTTAAAAACACGCTATTTGTTTTGACAACATGAATTATTTTTAAATTAATTAATTCAACTTATATGTTTTTAATTTGGTAAAATATACATCATTTTTTAATTCATAATTTCAAATATATCTTAGTCTTAAATTTTGGTATTTTTTCTGAAAAAACATGAATTTTTGATGAATAGTAAAACCACTTAGTAGTAGTTAAAAAACTGACTTTTCATTTAAATGAAATTTTACCAATTCTATGAATTGAATTTCAAAAATCCAACATACATGGTTTTTATATGAGGTAAAATGTGATTCAATAAGTTGAAAGTAATTTTTGGTGAATAGTAACTTTTGGCTTTTATTTACAGCGGTTAAAGGTAAACAGGGTAATTCAAGGTAAGAAGAATGTTATAATAACACAAAATTACCTCAAAACTTGACCTAAACTTATTGTATAAGTCATGTGCGACCATGGGAATTATTGGGTTGATTTTGGGGCCCCATGGAGGCACTTAAGAATGATAATGACACATTATTTTAACTAACTTAATGTAAAGACAAAAATGACATTAACAAATATCTTTTAGTTTATTAATTTATAAATGGGGTTATATAAGTCATATTTTCTACTATAAATAATCATTTTAAATATAAAAATATTTTCTACATTATGGTAATTTATTTATAATTTTTAGACATCAAATAAATTAAATTATTTATGACACAATAATGATGTAGTATTTACCTCATTAACAAATGATTTAAATAAATAAGATTATTAATATTAAACCAATATCCAAAACCTGTAAAATTATTATTGGATGATTTTATATTTAACATGAGTCATCTTATATTCAACTTTAATGAGTTTTGGACCTTTTCAATATGAAGTTAAGTTTATAATAAAATAACATTTTCAATCTTTCCTAAAGAACCCCTTCTCTCCCTTATAAAAGTACACCACTTCTAACCCATTCCTCACATCTCTCAAGCCCCTTGGCTCATCCAACCCCTTACCAAAAAATCTCTCAATATCTCTCTCTTCTACCTATAATCCTTTCCTTAGGCTGAAGTCACTTCAAGAAGTATGTTTGGTTCAAACCAAAGGATGTTACCCAAATTAAAGGTAATGGTTTCTCTTAAATTATTTTCTTTTATTTTACTTATCAAACCCATAAACTCTTTTTATTCCTTTATTTTATAATAAAACCAATATCCAAAATATACTAGGATGTTTTTATAAGAATTATTCTAACTACACTTACACACACCTTCATCTAATGGGTAAAGAACATTCTATTTTTGTGGATGGAAAACTAACGCCTCACGAAACGATGATTGTTCAATTATCTCCTACAACCTCTCATGGTGGCCATTAAGATAGAACAGTATTTATATATAATATATATTATTTTTATGGTTTTTTTATTATTTTTTATTTTCCATTTATATCATTCCATTATGGCTTCCATTATGTGTAAAACATGATGATTTAATTTGAGGAAGTGCAGACTACAACCCCCTCAATGTGATATGACTCATTAATGCCTTATGTGAGATGTATAAAGGGTGGATTTAATGATATTATATATGATATTATACTTGAAATATAATATACCTATGTATAATTATGTTTTAATTCCATTAAAATACAAAATAGAAATGAAATTAGTGTTCATGCGTACGTACGACTTAACGTCTCCATGAACGGTGCATTTCATTTATGATCTCCAAATGTTATGTAATTTTATAAATACATATATATATAGTACATATAATATATATATATATATATATATGATATCTAAATCATGTATATCATTCTTGAGATAATTTACTTTTGACCACATGGAAAAATTGTAATTATAACAAGTTCATTTTTTACTCAAGTTCCGAACATCGATAAAATATCCAATATGAACCCAAATAATTAACTAATAATTATAGCAAGGTAATAAGTGATATAAAAGGAATAATAAACTTTAAATTTTTTTTAATCAAGTAGAAATTAACTTAAGTTTATTATTTAGGAAGAACAAGGAACAAACAAGACAACTCGTACTTGAGGTAAGGGGGTTCCTATCTCACTTTTAATTCCATGATATTTCCATTGTTTGCCACTTATTTATTGCATGTGGTGTATTGTATACTGCAATTTGATATATATTATCATGATTATCTTTATATTCATGGTATTCTGTTATTCATTTGTTGGTTATTAACTTTTCTTCATACGAGTCGATTGATTACAACGTGGTAAGGTGTTTCCTATCTCACTTTTAATTTCGTGATATTTCTATTGTTTGCCCCATATTTATTGCATGTGGTGTATTGTGTACTGACATTTGATATATTTTATCATGATTTTATTTATATTCATGGTATTCTATGACTCATTTGGTGTTTATTAACTTTTTATCATATGACTCTATTGATTGCAATGTGGTAAGGGGTTTCTTATCTAACTTTTAATTCCATGAGATTTCCATTGTCTGCCACTTATTTATTGCATGTGGTGTATTGTGTACTGAAATTTGATATATATTATAATGATTATCTTTATATTCATGGTATTCTGTGATTCATTTGTTTTTTATTAACTTTTGGTCATATGACTCGATTGATTACAACGAAGTAATGGTTTTTCATCTCACTTTTTATTCCCATGCGATTCATGATATATTGGACACTATTTCCTTTTGTGTGGCATATGTACTTCACATGATTGTATTATTGGTGTAATATAATTTAATTTATTGGTATTTACATCTTCATTGTTTGATCCTTCTTTCAGGGGGTGTATGTTTCATAAGTTACCAAATTGGTAAGGGAATTTCAAATTTCAATTTCCACTCATTGGTCATTACGCATACTTCATTGATTATTTTACTCCAAGATAATGTGTGGAATAAATATTTATTATGTATGTAGTAATTTCAACTCCCCTTTTTGTGGATATACTTTGATACACATAATAACTCCATTTATAATTTCTTAATTCATTGATATGAACTTGATAAGAGTAATCTTATCTCAATTTCAATTTATTGAGTTAAACATTCAAGTCATTGGTGGTGTTTTTACAAGAATATGTGTAAATGTCTTCTGATAGATTTACACTGAATATCCAATCATATTGAGTGTATTTATATTTTTCACATATATTTATTTCATTCATTTATCCTTTACCAAAGGATAGAGACTTAATAAGGAACTTTATCTCAATTTACATTCCATTGAGACTTATTTTTTGTTATACGCCAATTCACTTTTATATAGTGTATATAATGTACCTTGAAATAGTATATCATAAATCCCTTTATTCTCATGATATTATAAAGTTTTTATTACCTCAATTATTTGTATTTAATTGTCTCTCCTTTGGTTAGGAACTCTAACTAAAATATCATTTAAATGTTTTAAATATTTATTCTTCTAAATCATTCTCATTAATGTCCATGTTTTAAAAATGTTTTTAAGGATTTATTTATATGGACATTAATGTTCTAAAATTAAAATTACTTTTAAAAGTTTCAAAGTGGTATGTGACACTTTGATTCAAAAATCTATTTTTAAACGGCTCTTTGACAAATAGTGTGACTTTTAAATGTTTTCAAGAAAACGAGGGATATATCTCTCAAATAGTTTTAATGATTATTTTCATGTATTTCAATATCCCTCATTATTCTCGATTGAGTTTAATCTACTATAATACAATATTACATATTGTATTGAATGAGTTATGTTTGACTGTTGTTGTGTTATTTTTATAACATTCATGGTTTGTGGTTAAAATATTGACATTTCATCTGCTAGTTTTAATACGAATGTTAAGATTATGGTTCAACCTTTTTATATGAGGAATGAATTGGACTTAGTAATTGATGGGTGGAGCCTGCTATAGCTCATTGAATCATCGGTAGTTCTCATGAGATAAACTAGTGTCTTGGTCCAAGGCCTTGACAAAATCTTATTTGTAGTCTTGGCACGATGCCTTGACAATGTGGTTATGATGTCCGACATTATGAATTCCATCATTATGAGATTAGATATTGATATTTCATGTGGTTATTAGACTAGTAGAATACCCATGACTATGTTTTATTTTGACATTATTTACTCAGCTCATATTCCTGCCATAAAGTATTCATGTTTACTATTTGTAAAGGCATGTGTTTTCAATTATTCACCGTGCCTAATATTTATGTTATCTTCCATTATTTTTCTTAATATTACTGAGCATCTGATCTCACCCCTTTATTATGTTTCATTTTCCCAGAATATGAAGAAGTTAGTTTTGAGTGACTTGGAGAAATAATCTTGGAATCTTGGACGTTTCTAATGGAATAAATTAGTGTTGTTTTTATTTTCAAGTTGTAATGTTAAAATTATGTATGAACCTTGTTTCCAAGACTACTAAAATGATCAGTCCTTCGGGAATTGATTCTTTGTAATCGTTCCAATGTAATAAAATAATGCACTGTCTCCCGGAATCTGGGGTTGGGGCATTATAGTTTTCATGGTTAATGTTAGGTTTGGGAACCCAATGTTTGAGATCAACCCAACATTTGACTTGATCATCTATGAGATTTCAATTATGATTTATTTCCATGATTTATTCAATGAATTCATTATAGTATTTATATCATTAAAATCCATTCAAATATCAATTCAAAGGTCATTATTCAATGGATTAAATCATTATTATTTCTAATAGAAGTTACAGGGGAATTTAAAATCCAAATTTCAAACACATGTGTTTAAAATGATTTAATCTTTTCAATATAAATTTTCAGATCAATTTTACCAATATAAAATAAATATTCTTGTTAAATAGAGTAAGTTGGATCTTCTAAAGTGTGATGATGTATTTGTTTTTATTAAGATATACACCTCAGAGACATACATGTTTATATATTTTGTAGTTTTTTTATCATGTTACAACTAAAATTTATTCAGTTATTTTTAAAAGATGAAGTAATAAACACTACTAATATTCTGGAAATATTATAAAAGGAATAATTGAAATTATTCTGATTTCATTTATTATATATTTATTCTATAAATAAAGTAGTAGTAAAATGATGTTATGACTCTCTTAGGGAAATTTATAGAAGATCTTAACTCTGTTTATTTTCAATATATAAATAATTAGGAGATGTTGTAAATTATGGAATATTTCTATTATATTTATACATAAATATTTCAATTTAAGGTTAATAATTAAGTGAATGAGAATAATGTAAAAATTATTATAAGAATAAATTTATGTAAAATATTCATTCTATTATTCAAATTTTTGAAAAGAGAAATGAAATACTTTGTATACCCATTACTATCTCATTTTATGATGAAAAAGAATAAAATATTATTGAAAAAAGGGAAATGTTTTACTTTTTACTAATTAAATAATAAGAATGTAACATAATATTAATGAATTAATTGGCTACTATCATTTTCTTTCTTAAAGATCATTTAAATCTATCATTTTTTTGTTGCAACTATGAGATAAACCAGTATTAAACTTGTATATCACAACTATTTTCTATGAAGTTTCTACTTCTCATACTTAGTCATGTTGGAGTATCATCTTCTCATGATATTATGTGGAAGTTGAGTTTTACTATAGAATAACCTGATGGCCCTATAAAAACCTTTTTGTAAGTTTTCAACTTCCTTTACTCATTTGTAGAGGACCTGAAAAAAAATGCTAGTGAAAATACCCAAACTCATAGAGAGAGCATTGGTGAAGTGTACGAGAGAATTTATATTCCCCAAACCACTATACATAATTATGTTAGGTTATTTCCTTTATTTATTTTTCATTTCTTACTCATCATTAAAATAAAATGAAATAATCACTTTAATTCAAGAGGGATGTTTCAAATTTGTTAAGTTATTTAAAAGGACGTAATTTTCCCCCTCTTGTGTATTTTTAATCATCATTCTAAAACAACTTTAATCACACCATATCAAATATATTATCGTAAAAATATGAAATATGTCTCGAGAAATTAAATTTCAGACAAATAATCCCTTACCTAAATTCATAGCTTCCTCTAAAGCACTTGAATTTCCTGTAAAAAGATAATAAATATATTGATCACCTATTTTGGAACATCTTTGATATATATATATTCTTTTAAAAACATAATTTATAATTATTCTCTATGTGTATTTTACTTATTCCTTATCTATTTCAAATATCAGGCATGATAAATATTGATTGTTTTATACTATTTTCGTAATAGAAATGTTGTAATTCATTATTCTACCAAATTTTATTTTTCCCATTTCATAAAAGGTATCTTAATTGTTTTTTATTATTATTTATTATTATATTACTTCATTTTATGGTATTTTTAGTTATGATCCATAAATATGAAATCAGTGGTGAGCATGTTTTGGTGATATTTAACAAACAGATATTTCTTTATTAATTAAAGAGTTTAATATTTATTTTACCTTTAAAGGACCAAAATAAAATATTTATTTACTTATTTATATCATATATTATAATTAATTAAGTCTTAATAGTCATCCATGAAATTATTTTATACCATTGTTCAAGTATGTGGTTAGATAGACCCAAATTTGACCATACCACAATTAATGGATGATTACGAATTAGTTTATTTATAGTATAATTTATTTGACAGAAATAGTGATATTTTTCAGGTTTTATTAATTTTATAAATAATAATTTTAGATAATAAAATAATCGTTAATGTATATGAAATTAGTACATAAAATAAATAATTATTTTCCTTTTAGCATATTCATTTTACACGGTTGGGTTAACAATGATAATTTTTTCTTACATTACTAATAGATTGTATAAATTGTATTATGAGAATACTAATAATTTCATAAAAATCATATTTATCCATTAAATTTCCCATGAATACCATCCATATAATATGGTGAAGTAAAATGAAACATTATGCTTCATGGAGTAAGTAATATTCACATACGTGTGAATGTCATTTTCATTTTCTTTAAAGGAAAGGTAGAAAGGTGTCTAAATTTTATTACGAAAAATATAATAACATTAATTATAATAAAAATAAACAATTAATCATATAATATTTGGAAAAATATATTTTATAGTAAAATATAGAAAAGAAACAAAATTAAGGGAAATTTAGTACTTATGTTGCGAAATTGAAATTTCTCCTAGGAATATCTTTGGAAATAGAGGCCTTAGATTAATTAATTAAGATCATATTAGTACTAAATAAATATATTATTATAGGAGGAAAAAATGTCATATTTTTAGGGTGAAATTTTAATGGATAGGTGTGGTCGGAATTTTTTTGAATTAATCCACTTTTGGTTGTGAAGAGAAATGGCATTTTTTTAAAACTCCTTAGGTTTCAATAATGAAATTAAACTATTCAAAGGTAAAAGGCACAAAAGATGGGAAATAATATAATTTGGGACAAATTAAGGTCTATAATCCTCTTAATAATATAGTTTGGATAAAACCTTAACTGATTTTATGATTTTCCTCTTAATTTTATAAATTTTTCTATAATTAATTTTTACTATGGTAACTAATTTTTAAACTCAGAACATAATTTTAATGAAAAAATTTAAGATTGGATTTATTACCTAATTTAAAATTTTTAATCTCTAAAATATAATTCGTTTTATTAAATAAAATATCTATGGTTTAGAAAATTTAATTTCAAAATAAACACAAATAGCATGTAAAATAAGTTTTTAAGAAAAGTATGTTTTTATGATTAAAATTTATGTGTTAAAAAAAGACCTAAATTTTTTAAAGTATAATGAAATGTAACACATGTTCTAAAATTATAAATACAGGCTTTATAATATTAAACTATTATTTTAAAATAAATAAATTTACTTCTAAAATAGATATTTGATAAATAAATTTTTTTCACAAACTACATGGTTTTACTTATATAATAATAAATTCATAAAATTTATTTTTTAGTAAAAAAATTATTTTTCTTTATTCACCAAAAAAATAATTATTTTAGAGCAGTCCTAAAAATTCAACCAAAGCTAAATTTGGAATTCTAAATTCAAAAATTAATTTCTTTTTTTTAAAATTAAAATCATATAATTTTTAAATTCATTTACAAAATAAAAAATATATATAATGAGAAACTGTTTTGTTAGAAAATGAATTTTTTATGCTTAAGTGTTCTTAATTCTATTTTATATGTATTACTGATTTATTGTAATATTTTTTTACTGTAAGTTTTATTATTATTAAATTTTTTAAAAAATATTTATCTAATATGTTGTGGCTCCTTTTTGGGGGTTTCATATAGAGAAATATTTCAATCATAATATTAATTTAGAGAATAATATGTTCGAAAATATTAGGGTGTTACATGCCCCTTTCTTATATTTCAATTCCCCTGGTTATGAAGAAGAGTATAACATATGAGTAGTCTAGAATTTACTCTAGTGTGTCTCAAATATGGGGAAATATTTAAAAGTATTTTAAAATAAGTTTCTTATGTAGTTGATCCTCAAATACATACACTAAACCCTCTATTCATGGGAGTTTTTTATTATTTTTGAGATGTAAAAGTTTAACTTATCTAAAATTATGTAAAATAGAAATAATTTCTTCTCACTTTGTATAAAATTCAATTTTTATATAATTTTTTTAACACCAGATCTAGGAGTGTGAGTATGGGGCCTCATTATGGGTGTTGAAGGTTGGAATGTGAACTAGTTGTTTGATTGTTAAATCTTGGTGTTTTTTGTTTGTTTATTATGAAAATAATAATGTGGGGATTGTTTTGGAAGGTAGGATTATTTCTTATGAATGTTTTTTTGTAAAAAAATATTGAATATGTGGAATATGATACCTAGTGATCACTGGTAGAGTTGGTGAAAACCTTTATGTGGTAATTCATTATGTTTTGTGTCTTGAGGTAGTCTGCATAACGAGTCACTTCCATGTGGATTTTTTTGAAATTTTAATTGGTCTATGTTTGTTCCATGGTTGGGTGTATATTTTTTTAATTTTGAATTAGGATTTTTAAGTTAGGTTTTTCCAATATCTAATAAATTTCTCACTCAACCCCAAAATTGATTTTAAAAATACTAAAAAAATGTAATTTTGATGTTTTTGTGTATTGGATAGCCCATGAATTATAGCACATGAAGTGTTATACTTTATAAATTTTTTATACTAAGGATGTATGTTTCTTATTTGTAATTATCCAAACTTGAGGTTAGAGATATACCTAGATTGATATCCTTCATAATTTAATACATTTATTACACATGCCTTGAGGATTAACTAATCTGTGGGGGTTGTGTATGTTTTTTTATCATATTAGTAATTAGAGCTTAACAAAGGTAAAATTTTAGCTCTTTTATGATGAGTATAAATTTTTTTCCCTCAATTGATATGGATTAACTAATTATATAGTCAGACCTATATAATACATGTGATGTTATTATCAATTAGATATGGGTAATATAATGTTCTCATCCATAATGGTGAATGACATGTATTATATTTATCAATAAGGTTAGTCTATAATAGAATAATTCATAATTCATGAGTAATTATGTGGGATTGAAATACTTTTTTGCATTTAGTTACTCATTTTCATGTAAAAAGTTGTTATATAATAATATATGCTTTTATATGATATATCTAGTGGAAAAATGTATTGTGATACATGTGATTGATAGTGATCATGTTATATCCCATTATAGTTTGAGTAGAATCAATTTTTTTCTAGAGGCCTCTCTTTGCATAAATTTATAGATTCAACAGTTTGTATTTTTTCAATGCAACAACAGCCTACGGGTTCAAATTTATTGGTTGAATTAATGGGGATTTATTTTTAACTCCAATAGCTGCTATAAAATATTTTTATAGTTAATCCAAAAGGTGTTTTGGATGGATATTTACAAGGCACTACATATGATGTGAACATGGTGAATTTTATGATTGCTTTAAAAAATTAATTTGGAAATATCTAAAAGTATTTTGGATATGGTTTCAAAATTTATTTAATATAGAAAATAATAACAAGTCTATGAGGCTTTAGTTAATATTGGATATTTAACGAGATAGTCCATAAATCCTTTAAACATAATTTTTATTGGCCCATATCATATGGAAAGGTATATCATGGTTTTATAGTATGAAATATAAAAACCAAATGCATTATTTTATTTTATTTTTTTCATATCACTAGATTTTATATAGTGATATACTAGTTAGTGTATTGGGTATATTATATTCCAAGAATTATAATGAATGATTTAATATGCACTTATGATTCCTTCGGAAGCTGAATGATGAGCATTATTATTTAGGAATCTTCTATATTGGTAATCATAAATATAAAAATTGCATAAGATGAAAATTTGGGACATATATTGATTTTGGATTATAAATAGTTATGACCAATAGCATTAACTTATAATGTATAAGTAAATTTTTGCACAATCAAGGAGTGTTTTTAAAACCTATATAAGGAGGTAGTAACCATTATGATGGGATATTTGTAGCCTGATCTTGTCTCTTGTTTTCTCTACTTCCTTAAATCTATCTTCTTCTCCTACCATTTACCTCAAGAGGTACGATCATACATTGGGTGTCAAGGATAATTCTTCTTAATCATCAAGTGATTCATGGAATCCCTTGAATACACCATCGAGGAGTGTTCCATTGGTTTCCTCCTAAGGATCTTTATCAAGCACATCAGTCAAATAAAGTAGTGATATATTCCATTTTTGAAAGGATCACAAGTTATTCATTTTATTTATATACATTATTTTGGTTTCAAGCATGATTGATCTTTGGTTTTGATGTTTCAACATACTTCCACTACAATTAGTGAATGTTGTTTGATCCTTATAAAAACATCATAGTCAGTATCATGGGTATATGACCACCCACCTACCACTCAATAATACACATGGTTACCTAATATTCATCCATGTATTGAATTTACAATCCCACAATCATGATATTATCTATATCATGAAACCTTCATCTATTTAATAGGTCATTGTACTCACTCATGATTATCCGCATTCTTCATCCAAATATCTATTCTTGTCCAAATGAAAAAACTATACCTTCCTCAGATTTTAAATAAACTAACTACACCTAATCATCATAGATCGATAAACACACTTGGTCATTTCTTAATCATAAGACATATTCATATCCCATGCATTGAATAGGTAATATGAACATCAATCACCACTTGGTTGGGTTTATCCTTTACATAATTACCAATATACATCATAATCTGGCAATGAAAATAGGTTTACACATAAGTAATTATTATAGTGGTCCCAAACATATGAAAAACTTTATATTTGATCAATAAACACTAACTACCTGAATTTCACTATTATTTAAACATTTATATTTACAATCATCACTCATTTAATCTTAATAGTCCCATACCATAGGCCTCACTCTTTGGTCTAACTATCATGGTTCGTTGTTCTACCACTCCCTAAATATATTAATGATATGTCATAACCACCTTTGAGTCCTAAAGGGTGTCTCTATAGATCAATGACCTCAATTTATTCTACTTGACACTCATATTACAACTTGTTGTGGACTCTATATCATCCCACTATAGTTTAACCATTATATCAGATCCTAACATAATTCAACTAAGGTACTATCTTGATTCTCAATAGTCACATAAATCCCCACAACCCCTAAATATTCTACTCAATTCATCAGTCATCTAAAAACATTTCATGGTTTTTAAGAGGAAATATCTTTACACCTATAAGATCTAACCAGGTTAACTTAATCAGAATTCACATAACCTCATGGTCATTACACTATACTAGATAGAACTCTTCTCTCATACCAATCATACCTATCTCCATTGGTTTAAACTTTTCAAACCACATCTAACCATTTCTAGATTATATTTTACAGTATTTTACACACAACATAGCATCAAATAGATAATTACATTATCCATTCCATGATCAATTCATGGTTTCAAATACTTTTCCATAGGTCACATCATACCCTATCAAAATCTAAGTGTGATCACACACTTAGTATCAATAGAATACAATGACCAAGATTTGTTTTTTAAATGAATTTAAGTTGTTACTTGACTCTAACATGATCTTCCCTATCGTGGGATTCTCTATTATCATCCAATTAATATGCTTTACAAAATACCCAAGGTCGATCATGAATTTTATATTACTAATCTCACTCTAAAAAGGCCAATATTAGAGAATAATATCTCACATAACTCATATATCAGGTAAACACTCAATATATTATTCCAAATGAAGTGGAGTATATAAGAAACCACTTTGAAAATGGTTCATAACCTCCACTATTATTGATTGTAACTCGTGATGATGCAAGAATAAATGTTATCCTACTACACCCGTAACTACTATTATCATGACTAGAATCCCATAAATATTATTCCCACACACCTAATCTATTGATCATTCATCCCAAGAATGTCATTCACATCCATAAAAATGATTTTTCTATTCATTCCTAACACACATATGATTTATAACTCATGCCAACACCAATCCCTAGACCACGTGTGAAAAATGTATTATTATTATCACATGAATCATTTACCTATGATTCTCAATTAAAAGGAATACAAGTTCTTAGGATAACCCTAATCTATATAAAAACTATAATATCCCATTAACCTTCTCAATAATAATAGAAAAAACACCATTATCTTCTTCTAACGCACTAGACTAGTTGATATCATAATTTGTATTTCATTTTTTCTAGGATAATCCTCATAATCTATCAGCTATATAGCCTTATAAGTTAAAACTAATTAAGTTATTTTAGTGATTTTATATCATAAAACCAAATTCACCTCATGTGTTGTCACATACATTCTAGTAATCTCATCCATATTAGGTATCCCCATACTCATGCTACCCACTCAAGGGTTAACATAACGACATCCAATTGCACATCACAGTGGTATCAATATCAAGTGATTTGTATCAATAAAGTCACCACATATCTATCTTAGTTAAGTATAATGTAACTAATAAGTTATTTGGTAAAACAACAAATAATTTATTACTAACATTTAAAATAACATAAGCTAATTTCTTTCTTCAAGACTAGTCTCCTCAGTCACATACAAGCATGAAAATGACATTTGAACCTATATAATAATTATGACACATAAAAACCTACCCTTTAACTCTCAATTCCATGAATAAAACAATTAAGCATAACCATAAACATTGTAATTTATCAAATCAAGTCAACTATAATAGAAATGCAAGAATATCAATTCTAACTCCTCATGTAACTCAGATTTTGGTCCATAATTAGGATGTACAAGCATGAATATGGATTCCATTCCAAGTTTTTAAAAATACTATCTTTATCTACCATGTCCCAAATCATATGAAAAATAAATAACAAGTATTTAAATAAAAATCTTTAATACCCAAATCCTGGTCACTTCCCACATAGCATGAGATGAGATTCCACATAACCTTTGGAATGTCTCCATGTATGGCATAGGCTTCCTAATAGTAGTGAGGGTCAAATATCCAATAATGGGGAGACTTTATCCTCACTATAATCATAGAAAATTAAAAATATAATTTAACATCTCTAACATGTATATTGTTATATTAAAATATAATATTATAGTGGAAATCATTCTATGGTATATAAGCAAACACTATGTCATGAAAAAATAAAACTCATGCAATTTATATAGTAATAGATCAATAAAAGATCTCCCAATGGTTCAATAATATAATGTATAGGAACATTACTAAAATAAAATACAAGTATACCCACTCCAATATCAATAAAATGGTCTTTGTCCTGTCTCTATATCTCTAGTGATCTTCTCCATCCAACTAATATGTATTGATCTACATGCCAACCACAATTTGTATACATCCTCCAAGGTTCATATATAGGGTGTAAACATAATACTCCATAATCCACCACCAAAAACGTTCCTATTAATATCTAATATATATATATATATATATATTAATACATGTACTAAATTGGATGAAATCCATAAACAACCACATGTATACAATAATCATCTATCACATACTTAAGATGACACATTGACGATCGAACCATACCACTTTATTCAATGACATTTTATAGTCTTTTAGTGGAACTACCTCAATATATATTAGTAAATAATATGATTAACTCATCTCCAATATCTTCTTACAAGTATGTATAACCCAGAAAGTCTTACTAGCACTTAGGGGATAGAGAATCCCACCTAAAGATACCCATCCCCATGGGTATTTCATTATTCATCAATATACTCTATTACATGGGTTATAAATCCAATTTAGTCATACTAATTACTAAGGGTAGTTTTTTCTATTATTCATATACTCTATTACAAGGGGTAGTACATCCCTCCTAGACATAATCATCATTGAGCCCAGTGCATCCCACTAACAATTAACTCAATCACAAGGGGTAGTACATCCCGCCTGTACATACTCATCATTGAAGTAAGTGTGTCCCCTCATCAATATACTCTATCACATGGGAAATAAATTCCACCAAGATATAATGATCACCAAGGGAAGCACATTCCCTCATCAACTTACTTATTCACCAGGGGAAGTACGACATAACTGAACATGATCAATGCCATGTATAGTGAGTACGCTCATCATTGTACTCTATCATAGGGGTAGTATGCCTCACCTACACATACTCATCATCGAGGGTAGTGTATCACCTCAACATGATACTCTATAATAGGGGTTTTAACATCCCACCTAGACTATATCAATCAAATAAAATGTTGGTAGACCACCCAAACAAACAGTCATCTCCCTTAAACCCCCCAAGCTAGTAGATAATCCATTCCATTGAACCCTATGCTTACATCATCATTGGTAGTCACATCTTTATCTCATGGTCCACTCCTAAAAATCATGATCATCATGATTTTATATCCCTTGGCTCATTCAGTCACCAAATTAATATATCACATCATGAGTAATAATCAAAATCATAGTCATGGGTATCTCCCTACCCAACACATAACTCTTGGTAGTAAACCATCACACCTCATTCATACCTATTATAGTACCAACATGATCCCATTACTTAGGATATAACTTATGAATCTCATACCCCAGATCATAAAAGAGACTCAGTAACTATAACCAAATAGAACTCTACCAAATTATAGGTTAACTCTCATCATTCATGTTAGATCATCACTAGTACAACCCATTTATCCCATCCCACGTCACAAGTCACCTCCCACAAAGTGAAATATACAAATGAACCATTACTAACTCATCATGTATACTAATTATAGGGATAAAATCCCATAATAGTGAACTCACTCATGAAACCTTAGTGGAAATCCATTTATAAGTCCAAATAGGAACACACGATCATTATTAGAAACCCCAATCTAATTACATAGGTTATTCCTCTTGAATAACTCAATTTCTAAATATTTTCCAATAAACTTGTTACATGGATCACTCCAATCCTATTATTTATAATGGTCGATGATGAAACTTCATTCCAACTCTTACTAGGACACTTGAGTATATACCCATGTTTGGACACTTTATGATGTTTCTATAATAATAAAAATAGATATCATCACCCAATTAGGTCTTGGAAAAACCAAAACAAATAAGGGGGAATATGTGGAATATATATCATGACCCTACTAAGTCAATAATATCCTCTCATAACCATGATATCCCCACTGTATTTCACTTATGTTAAACACGCCAATATAATCCCACTTTTATTTCATATAATTTATGCAATGACATATAAATGAGGTAATACTTGTCACCACCTAGTAAAAAAGGAAGTTATCTCATTTCAAAAAAATATCACTCTATCCATGACCAATCCATTATCAAAGCTTGAACATGTGATTTTCACATCCATAATACACTAAATCTATCAAATAATAAATATAATTAATTACAAAGAAATATATATATATATATATATAATTAACATAACTACTTTTAATTAATTAAATTAAAAATAATAATGAAAATTCTTTTTATGTGATGTAACCCTGCTGAAACATTATAAAATAAGTAGAACATGACTCCCAAAACACCCTTCATCTAACTAATAGGAAATAATTAAAATCATAGACTTAATAAATGACAAATTTCATCCAATTTAAAAAAACACAGTTAAATTTTCTAGGTTATTTACATTTAGTGAAATGGTGAACAACTAATTATGTTCATCATCCCTTAATATTCTCTAAAATCCATAAATAAAATATATATCAACATGATGTGATTCTAACATACACTAGTTGAATATTTATTAAATCCCTAAATCCAATCCACTAGAATTAGATACTGATAAGTGAAGGGATATGAAGGTAGGGAAATTTGTTTGAATTTCCATAAAAATACACCTAGATCAACCTCAAACAAGTGGAATCGTGGGAGGAAAGAAGGTTAATGAGATATATTAAAGGTTACCCCACATTTAAACTTAATAATATGATTAATAAGGGATAAACCATTAATTTAAAGTTATTTCCTCTCTTATAAAAAGTGATAGTGGGCCTAAAAGGTACCTTGTAGACCTTCAATAAGTACCTAGTAGCCTATCCCAAGGAATCCCACCTTTAATCCACCCCAACGGGTACCTATTACCCCTCCACTGGGTACTTGATGAAATCTATAATTTTTATTTATATCCACTTGTTGACACATATCAACTTTTCTGCTTCCCACATTTACTTTCATAGTGGGATAGATGGGTTCCCTGCATTCTTGGAAGGGGTGGAATAACTTCTACACTAGATATGTGGTGTGGTTATTAGTGACATGGGGGTAACACTAGTGAATAATATATTCATGGAAGGATCTAGGATACTATTTTAGGAATTTTTATCATCTCCTCCAAAGGGTCTTTAGGCCATATTCCGCGAGGCCTTTGTAAGATTAAGAGCATGGACCTTCGGGCCAAAAATTTCTAATAAAATAAGTCCAGTGGGTGATTTCAATTCCTTATGGTAATGGATGAGGCTTGGAAAATTTTCCAACAATGGTTTTTGTGTGTGTGTTTTATGGTTTTTAATCCCATCTATGTTAAATATAAATTTTATTTAAATCCACTGGATCGCACTGGGTTCCTAGTCTGCCCTTACAAGTTACTTGATCGTATAAATTAAACATGGAAACAATACCACCTCCTCCATTAATTTTTTCAAACCTTAAAAACTTCTCCAAGGCTTTAAACATGTCTATTATAAAAACACATTTTATTTTTCTTTTCCAAAAAAATCAATCCAATTCAACAAAAATAAAATTCACACCAACACCAATCATACTATAGAATAGTTTCTCTCTATACTCTTTGATCATTTATGGTTAAAGTTATTATAACCACTAAAACTTCATTAAACATCAACTAGGTATCATATCCAATATATTACCTTTTGAAAAAATCAACCATTCCCATTTTCACAAAGTTCAACTTTTTATCTCTCTCAAAAACACCTTCTACCAAAACACCCTAAAGTACAAATAAAATGAACAAAAGTAATTAAATTCATTCACTGATATCTATAAGTCATTAAAAATAGGTTAATAATTGTTATTTTAGACTTAGAAATATTTTATAAACATATTCCATGTGGATTAATTCTAAAATTGGAAAACTATTAATCTGTTTTATCCATAAATATAAATTTTATTTCTATATATTTTTTGGATAATAAAAGATTTTTTATAATCAAGAACAAGAGTTTTTAAATATCAATTAATGAAATGTGTTATAGAAATAGAAATGTGGTAATGGTTCTTACATTCTAGATATTTATAATACATTATATAACAATTAGGTTATGAAGTTCATGGTAGTTGATTCTACCATTAATTATTTTTAGAATTGCCTTCTTTTTTATGTAAATGAGAAATGTATTCAAATACTTCATAGAAATAATTTATTGGAATCATTATATTATGAATCGTTTAATAAATGAAAATATTTTTTATTTGTAAAAAATTCAACATTACATTTAAATATAAAAGGAGGTATGGATAATGAACTATTGGACCTAATACATAGTGATGTAAGTAGAAGAATGAGTATGTATAAAATTGGTGGGTTTAAATACATTATAACATAAATTGGTTACTTAATTCAGTATTGGTTATTTTCATATAATAGGAGAGAATCATGAAACCACTTAAAAATTAATATAAATTATAAATTAATTATAAATTAAACTTGGAAAATGTATTAAGATACTTCAATCAAATCAGGGTGGTGAATAATTTAGCTTTGGAAGTTATTGATCATATAAAATATATAGAGTTGTGTCAAAATTTAGTCCACTTGAAACAATATAATGAATTTTTTTGAGTCATAGACTAACTTTTTTATTAATTTTGATAATTACATAACACACATGTCCTGAATTAATCCAAACATGAAGGTTTTTGGTTTATGTTTTTTATGAAGAAATGAAATTTTGGTAAATTTATTTCTCAATAACATTAGCATAAAATTATGGAGATCTATGTTTATATTAAAACCTACATTCATTATATATATGATGACTACATTGGGGAAGGAATAACTTTATAGTAATATGTGAATAATCACTAAGTTTATCGGATGATGATAAAGTAACTTCCAATTTAGTTAAAACTAATCTTGAAGAATATGGAATCCAGTAATTAAAGTTTTTCCTATATATATAACCATAGATTCAAAGACTCTAAGAAGAATATGACAATCTTTTGGTCTTCCAATCACTTAAAGTCTATAATAGTGTGTTTTTCTGATATATATATTAATTGAATTTTCTTTTTGAGTATTTGTTCTAAGAGTTTTATTGAGTGATTTTCTTTATAAAAATATTATCACATTTTTTTATAATCATAGGTTTGTTGATTCTTCAATACTGATTGATTTTGAATCGGAATAAATATCATTAAGTGTGTGAATGTATAGTTGTTTCAAATACGGTTGATTGAGGGCTTCCATTGAAAAATATGTATCCAAGCTTTTAATTTATAGAACTAGAATACCTTTGGATGAGTTAACTTAAGGGATTCTAGGGTATTGGAAGGTATAAATTTTAATTGGTTAAATTCAAAGTTACCTTGAATCAAGTTTATAATTCCCCTTGTTCCTTGGTTTAAATGAGTGATTTGTAATATCATTTAAAGGTGTACTTGATTTTTGAATCAGTACTTCATGTTTTTTTAATTTTCAATGTTCTTTATACATTGAGTATTTTTTTATTTTCATTGTTCATTTGGTTTTTTCAAAAAAATTGACACATTTATTTTTTTTCTACATATATTTTTCTCACTAATATATTGTGATTTTATATTTTGTGGATTTATTGGAACATTTTGTTTCCACTAGTTTTAATACTTCTGGTGTATATAAATTTTAAATCATATTGTTTATTAAAATTCATTCCCCTCATATATTTTACCCTCCAGGTTAACATTGGAAAACATTTGGTATCATAGTAGGTCTATATATTTCATATTGATCATAATATTATTTTTTATTCTTATATTTTTTAACCGAATTGTGATTCTTAGTATCCTTACACTAAATAGAGTGGTAGATAAAAGTTTGAAAATGGTATAAATAGATGTTGGAAGTATTTTCAACTTAAATCATAATTGACCTCTTATTTTCTATGGTAAAAACTATGAGTTATAAAGATATTGTATGGAATTATTTTTATTAATATGGGTTTATAAAAAATTCTTATTATGACTACAACATGTAAAATAACATAGATATAAGTTGTTATGTTCTCTATAGAAGATAAATATGAATTTTAATTGAATTTATAATTTAGGAATTAATTTTTATGTGTTATTCTTTGAAATATATATAGTCAAGGTTTATCATTTTTGAACAACCAACCCAATTTGAAAAATGTTATAAGTTGCACATTTTGGAACATCAAAATTTCTTGAGACTAAGTTAGTAATGGTTAGAAATGATAATAAACCATTTTATTTCTTAGTTGATGAAATAATTTCTAAAATACATCAAAGGTTGATAATAATAGTGAATATTTTAAAATCCGTTGGAGAAAAATAATTATTGGGAGATTAATTAATAGAATAATTTATTGATATTCTATCAAAATATTGGGAATCTAAGAGGATCGTTATTAATGATATGAAACATATCATCAAGTAAATCTTTAAAAACCTTATTGTAACTTTAATGTATTATGAGAGATTATTGAATATAGATATAGATATGTATAAGAATAAAAATGGACTTGCTTTTACTTTTAGCATAAATTTAAATTCTAGAGCTCTAATGATAAACCATGTATATCCAAAGGTTATATCTATATTGACATTATCTAATGAAAAATAAATTATTCTTTTATAAGTGTCAATTAATATATGGAAATTAATAATTTTCAAAGAAATTACCTCAAGGATATGAATGAATGATATGATAAGAAATAATTTTGTATACCTATTTGTTATGAATGCAGAATGTTTGGCCATATTTGGCCATATTTTCCAGAATTAAAAAATAATATATTTTAATTAATTTAGGAAATTATCTAAGAGAAAAATATAAGAAAGTCTTGAAATCACTGGATATATGTATTACTAGTGAATTAAACAATAGTTCAGAATATTCATTGAATGGTTGTAATGATAATAGAAAGATCACTAGTAATTATACTAATGATTAGTGAATTGAAAAAAATATTCATGGGAAATATGACTAACAAACCACTTAATAATCTAAATATTGAATCTAAATTTTTTGTGATTAAATTAATGTTTAAAGTGAGAGTGAAATGAAGATGATTCCTTTAATATTTTAAATATGTATTTATATAATATATTTCTCAACATGTAAAAGAGTGGAATAAAACATAAATGTGAGAAAGATAAATAAGAAATTTTTAATCTTTATAAAATGTATTATAAGTTTAAAACTGAGTCATTTAAGTGAAATAAATAGTTGAATGAGTTCATATTTGAGTTATAGAAAGTGAATAATTAGAATACCAAGTTAATTTCTAAATTAGATAATTCTTGAGAAAATATTATAAAGATATATTATATTTTTAAATCCAAATGATTTATTAATTCATCAAAATATCATTCCATGTTTGATGATTAGAAGAATATAAAATATTATAAAATGAAAAATCTACTGAATAAAAATAATGTTGTAAAATTGAAGTCAAATATTGAAATAATGAATAAATTTCTAATAACATTTACAATTGGAAGGAAAATTTTACAAATATTTATGGTAAGATGAAAAATAAATACTTATATACTTATTTTTAAATCCACTATAAGTTGTAAAAAACAATAAAATTATTTTATTCTAATTCTAGCACATTTTTTCTCAATATTCTATAGTGGAGGCCAGGAAAAGAAGAATTCTTCTCTAAAAAATAAATCTTTTATAATAACATGATATTTTTAAGGGTGGTGGCCACTTATGATAATTAGAGACCCAAAAAAATATGGGCTCCAAAATTTCTTTATGTAAATACATATGGACCAAATATTTTCTATCATCTTAAGACATAAATTCTGAAGAAATGAAGTCCCTAGTAACTATTTTTTAGTTTTATTGAACTTAATTATTTTATGAGTTAATTTTTTTATATTTTTTATGTTTTTTTGAGTTTTTACTAACATATTACTTTAATTATATTTATTTAGGGGAAGTTATAGTTTTATTTTTTCACTAACTTTATAAATAGTAAAATTTTTAATTTTCTAGGAATTTAATCTTCAGATAAGTCTATCTGGAACCATATTCTAAGGAAGAATATCATTCTTATTTACAGTAAGATAACTTCTACTTGATTGTGTCATTAATTTTTTTATACCTATAGATTTTCAAAATAAACTTTATCTTATTTTAAGTTGAATTTAATATTATTGTGAGTTTTTGGACTTTTAAAAGAAGACAACAAATGTTTTGAAATAGAAGAATTATGGAATTGAAATTTTAATTTTTTTTAAAAAAATAATTTATTCAATCAAATATTTTGGTAGGAAACTTTTTAGACCATCCAACCTTGGATGATCGACAGTTGTTGTGATCTTATCTTATATGCCTATTTATTAGGTTGGACCAAAATTTGTTTGGACATAATCAATTTCGAGATACCATCACACCTTTTGTAAATTTCTATAGTGATATTCATTTTCTAATTGTGTAATGACACCATCCAATGATATCTCAAGATGAGAAATAGTTTTTTAAGGGCTTCTATATCATTATTTGTTTATGAAACATGAATTTTTACTAAATTATGTTATCATGTTTTAAGGTTGGTAATATATTTTTGAGGAAAAAGAATATTATATACTGAATTATTCCTTGATTATCTTTGATTTCTATATATTTAATAGATTCATTGAATTTGGTGATGAGAAAAGTGTACCATTTTACCTCTTAGATAAGCATGTAGAGCACATATGTGTCGTTTGTTGTTAATGAGTTAGTCAATATATTTTGGTGTAGTGGTGATTCTTGGATAGTTACTATAGATTCATATAATGAAATTGGATTTAATTATTGATAAAATTACTTTTATATTTTGGTGATTTTCGATATAGTATTAAGTTCAAATATATGTGTTAATTGTGATAAGGATGACACGTTGCTTTTAAAATGGAAGAAGAGTTGAAGAACATGAAAAAAGAAATTACTTTTATGAATAATTTAATAGAAGAATATGTAAAAAGAATATTTCATCCATGAAGAATTTAGTATAATACCATGATATATATATATTTATTTATATATTGCATAAAAATATTTAAATAGATTGATTTGTTTTATGAAATTTTTATTTTATATGGCATAGTTCACTTATGTGTTTTAAAAGTGTTAATAAAAAATATGGACAACAATATTCCCATAAAGGGCCCAACTAAACCACACATGGGGGACCAAGGGTCAACCAAGTGGGAGGAATGTTGACTGATAAGGCCCATGGTGGAATGGGTAAGAGAGCTCCTATATAGATAGGTGGAAGAAATGCATAGTACCCATAGAGCATGCATAGTCATGTGCATAGAGGTTCCAAATCCAATGTGTAGGGTGGAATGGTAGCATGAGGGTGGTGTATGTGAGTGTTTTCAGTGTCTAACCCTAATTATAGCTTGATTAAATAATAGGATGTAAATTTATTATTAAATAGTATTGAACTATGAAGAAGTTCAATGTGGAACAGCATGGGGTGGGAACTATTCACCCATCACTTAAATATTAAGTATATATCACCACCATCCGATGAGATCCATATGATACATCTGATCACTCTTTGTATTTATTATCCACCAAGATCTTGTCAGCAGTTTATTAATCACTAGTTTTTTTCCTGAAAAAATCATCCACAACTAGAGCCCAACTTGAAACAGTTGTATGATTGAGGCCTAAAAAAAGAATACAAATTTCCATGCATCAAAACATCATCATACATGCATGTTATTATTAAAAGAACATGCTTCTGCTAAAATAAAATGAAGTTATAGAGTTTGTGTTTTGCATCATTTATAAAAGCATGAGTCTGAGCATTAAAATGAGGGTGCATGAAATTATCATCACATACTTGTGAGTCTATAAAGGATATTATATCACAAGGACTCTATGATTTTTCGGGAAATATTATTTTAGAATCATCAAAATATTTAGGTGGTTTAAATATTCTATACATGATATATTTTGCGGGAGCATTAAATACATCCTTGAAGCAACTATTTTATCAGATGAAAAGGAAGTGAAAAATAGTGATACTTTACCTATAAATACCAATGTATCAATCTGAAAGAGTGATACATCCATATTGAGGGAGATAATTTTTTAAATAAAATCATTTATGAATCTTATTTCATAAAGAATAGATCTATAAAATCACTCTACTTTTATGAATGAGAAAGAATACTGGAGGTCTAGGACAAGTGTTTAACACACACTCTAAGTGTTTCATGAAGAATAAGACCTTGTGTATATGTTCTTTTATGTAAAAATGATTCTATGGTTCTATAAATACTTTCAGGTTTGTGTAAATGTTTTGTGTGAATAAATCCTTTCGGTTTATAAGAAATAACTAATACACTACATAGAAATACAGCTTTGTGAATATAGGAGGTTCAGGTGTTTTTTGTATCATTATGTTATGTGAAAGGGTATTATGCTAAGGCAGTGATCATGAAGAATAAATAACTAAATAATGGAATAGTGCTGGGAATTCATGCATATATGAATTGAAATTCATATGGAAATATAAATGAAGTAAGAAATACCTGAACTGTTATAGAAAGAATTAAAAAGAAAGCACATAAAATAATAATAAATAAACTAAATGTGTTAGTGTTTACAATATGCACCATGCATTACAGCATACATGCATGAAGTAAACATATTGAGATTCAAATTGATAATTCAAGAATAATTATACTTTAAGAATCCATGTGCACCACATAAACACATTTTATTGAGTAAATAACTTAATCAACATATGGAATAACTGACTAAGAAAGTTTTATTGAGGAAACTAATCATTTACAAGTGAGTAGAGAGGCCTTTTATTCAGTAATAAAAGTAGAATTAGTCTCTCAGTTAAACTTAGGAGTATAGGAAATCTTTCAGTTGTATATGGAAGCATGAGAAGGCTCTTATGTGAATCAAGATTATATTTCTAGTCTATATTCTAGTAAAACTGTGTGATATTGTATAAATATACTCCTATTTGTATTTAGTAGTTAAGATATATGGGGGATTTTTATTAACCATTGTAATTGATAAAAAGATTATATTAGAGAATCCATATCGGGGGTATAACTATCCGAGAACGGAGTAAAACCTTCATTTAATTTTGTAAATATCATGTCTTGTGATCTCTCATATCATTTATATAAACAAGGTGAGACAATGAGATATAATTTATTGGATTAAAAACCATAACATGTTCAATAAGTTGAAGTCAGAATAAAATAATTCATAAAAGTAAATTGGTGATTTCCCCACTTCACAGTGGTTAATCTAACTAGGGTCACTACAAGTGGTATCAATTTAGGTTTCATCTAAAATCTAAATGTGTTTTATGAAGGAAATATTTTATGAAATGAGTTATCTACCTCAGATGAAGAAAAAGGAATTTACCCCTAAGGATATTAACTTTGATATTTCATCCAATAATCAAAAGAACCGAATGAAAATATAGGCAAGGAAGTTAAAGAAGAATATTATAGAAAAGGTAGAGACACCTCTAACTGAAGGTAATCAATGTGGTATATTTTGTAATAATTATATTGATTATGATTCTTCTAATGAATATCTCTTAATCTATTATAATGATGTATCACATAGTGATCTTCATTCTGTATTGAAGGAATATTTTAATAAAGTTCCCAAAAATGTGATAAATTGTATTGTTAGTGGTATCAAGGGACTTCTTATTGATAAATAACACTTATATATAGTTTTTTATGAATTAAAGTATTAATAAATTAATAATTTAAAAAATTTAATCACACTCGTGGGCATGGTGAAAAAAGGGGATCAATCCATTCTTAATACCAAATAATGGTTGCAAAGCTATTCATGTGAGAAAGGATTTTCTTAGATAATTTTTATATAATCTTTCCATATACATAAAAAAATGAAACAAGTTTATATGGTTGTAAAATATTGTAAATTAGAGGATAAATTGAAGAAGTTCAAGTATCATGAAAATTCATTATAAGATTAAATAAATCATGAATAAAAAATGAAGATGATGAAGGAGGATTGGGAGGATATCATGATAGTAGTTTAGGATGAGAATAACTCTCTCAACATGGAGTGTTTATAGATGGGGGTGGGATTGAAAATTCAAGAATTACCATAAGTTAGAATTTACCAAATTAATATAGAAATAGATACCAACAAACAAGTATGCAGTGAGAATAAAGAATCCAAGAATAACATGAGATCTACTCTAAAAAATGGGAAAATATTCTAAGAAGAAGGTTTCCCATAAACTAGAAACTTTCTTACGTGCTAGTTATGTTTTAACTACTAGAATAGGTTTTGAACCGAATTCTAGGAAAGTGTGATGGTAAAAACCACTGATAAACCCACCACATCAAGGGTGGAATGGGAAGATGTATAGAAAAACTATACTTTTACACATATTGTTACATGATTTTAAGCATGATAAATAATCCTATTACAATCTAATGATCATAAAGTTTAGTTTCTTGGAATACTAGGTACATAAAATTCAAAATATGGGACTAAATAAAAATTTCCTTTATTTAATATTCATAAAGAGATCCTAAATTCAATTTTTCTCATACATATTTATAGGATAACCTGAGGATAACATGAACAAAGAGATGATCTACAAATCCCAATAAGGGAATAAACATAAGAATAAAGCTATAGCACGTGGGTTAGAAGGCATGAAATAATGATATAAAAAGGCATGTAACATATAAAATCCTAAAATATAAACATGGTAGTATATAAGCATGGAGTAATTGTACTTTGGAATCAATATAATATAGTAATTTAGCATTATTCAAGGTTCGTTTCACATAGAGGAGCACAAGTCAAGGTTAACCACAATGACCGTTGCACATAGTAGCACGAGTCAAGGCTAACCACCAAGACGGTTTCACATAACGTCTAATGAGACTCAAAGTTACACAATGCATTAGAGAACTACATAGGTATTCCCATCATAACATGTTCATGAATATGCTTTCCACATATAGCATCATACATAATAAATCATACATAAACATAAGGGTTACCCATGCTAAGAATTGGGTATCATAACCATGTGATAAAGCATAAAAAATGGGGGTGTCATAAAATTTTCAATGAAGGAAAGGAATTAGATCATGAAGGGAAAATAATAGGGTATAATATTCATATATCATGAAAACTTTTTTCAACAAGAAGTAATGAAATTTAAAAATAGTACCTAAGAAACATTATAATTAAGACATTTTAGAGCGGTTAAATGAAAATATCAAAGGTCATTTAAAACATAAAAGGGAATAATCTTCTACATAAAAAAATTGAACCAATAACGTTTTTATAATAAAAATTTTAGTTTTTTAAAAATATTGGTGGATTAAAAACATATTATATAGTGTAATTGAAAATGGGTAAGAATTCAGAAAGTTCCCTTAAAACAGGCTTGCTTATCGGGAATAATTGAGGAGGGAATCATTTAAAAACATGTATATCACTGAAAGAGAATGAATAATGGATATTTATAGATGATTTAGGATCATATTCACTAAATTTATAATATTTTCATAAAAATAATAGATAACTTCATTTGGTGAAACAAAAGATAGAACAACCCAAAGGAATAATGGAGGTTTGGGTAGAATCCCTTACCATTGGTATGATGGTGTACTTAACTTGATATTAATGTCACGGATAAAAAAATTAAATTAATTAATTAATATTTAAATAACCTATGATACATTTAATTGATTTATTATAACCTTATTAAGTTCATTCATGACCTTTTTGATGGGTTTAGAGGTTCAATTTCATTATTTGGGGAGTGTTTGTTTCCATGGTTTTCGTGATTGGTTTACTTATATACATGTAAGGATAAACATATAAGGTGAGAATGGTTTTATATAATGGTATTTATATTTTATCAGTGAAAATTAATAATATTACATGGTTATAAAATTCATATTTTTATTTGTGGTGAAGATGAATCATTATATAAAACTTTAATGATAACGGTTTTGGCGGTTTTTTATCACAACAAACACATTTTACTTTATAAATTTATACCATGTGTAAAAAAGATTCCAAAACCTCAAATTATACATAATACATATATTATAGTCTATTTCAACCATAAAAATGGTTTCATGACCAGAATTTAAAATGTTAAGAGAAATTGAAAACCTGTCATCCTTGAAGGTGATGAATTAACACATCTCGGAAAGTGTTTTAAATTCTAGTATGACAGGAGGGTAAGGGACAGATAGTGATGAATTATTCCATTATCATAAAATATTTTAATAAATTTAATCTAATGGATTTATCACACCATTGGATGGGTATATTTGTGTATTGAAATGAAAACAAAGGAATATGAAAAGAAAATAAAATAAAATAAAAGAGGAATTTACCTCTTGAATATATCTTCCTTGAGAGCCTCTTTAGGGGATAGTTTTTGGTATTTTTATGAGACCAAAAGATCTGGGATGTAGGATATGGTATTGGGGAGATATTTTATCAGAATATATACTACTAAAAAGGCTTTAGAGTTAATATTAGACTATGTAAGGAGGGTGGTATTTATAATGGAGGAGAGAAGGGGTTTCCTATTATTTTAATCATTAGTTTATTTTTTTTGCTCGAGAATATGAATAGTATTTATTCTTAAGACCAAAAAAAGTAAATAGAGCATCTTAGTTCGAACGAATGGCCAGTTTCATCATCCATGACTCAATCGTGATGTCGAAATTCATTTATTTAGCATTTATTGTAAATTATTGTATTTTACTATTCACCAAAAATTCAAGTATTTTAGAAAAATCCGAAACATTTACCAAAACAATTTCTTAACATTTATAATTCAAAAATGAAATCTATTTTATGAAAGTAATTTTCTAAATATCTAAAATTTAATTTCTAATTAAAATCATAATTTACATAAAAATAAAAATTTTATTATTAAAATTGCTTTTCAAATACTTTGAAAAATTAATTAAGGTCTCTTAAAATTATTTTATAATAATAAGTCATCAAAATAATTATTTATTAATTAATTTTATGAAAATATATTTTCATTGAAATTGTTAAATTAATCAAAAAACTATAATTAAATATACATGACTTACAAAAAATACCAGCACTTAATTAATAATTTTTAAAATAGTTACTTACTTATACTATGATATATTTATATCATATTTTTACTTATAGTATTGATAAATTTTATTTATACATTCATTATTGAGGTTTCTATTCAATTGACTGGTTTACTATTCATAAGGGTAACATTACTATTCTAAAGTTCAAGATACTATTTCATCAGTATAAGTTCCTTAACTTCTTGAGATACCTTTTATTTTACTCATTCATCATTTATAAGGTTTTTATTATGTTCTATATGTAATCTTATATTATTATAATATAAGAAATAATTATAATAAGGTAATTTCATTGATAAAACTTTGGGTCCTTACATTCTTTCCCCCATAAGAAATTTCTCCCTCAAAATTTCATTTTACATTCTAAGATAAAAACAAGTGTGGGTGATTTTCCTTCATTGATTCCTTCAGTTCCCATGTTGCCTCTTCATATTTATGGTTCTGCCATATTACTTTGATCAGGTGAGTGGTATTTTTACGTAGAACTTTATCTCTACGACCCAAGATCTTTATTGGATGCTCCTTTTAAAAAAGGTCATTCTCCAACTATATAACCTCTAAATAAAATACATGTGAAGGATATGGTATGTACTTCCTTAAGAGAGATACATTGAAGACATTATGTACTTTAGACGTGGTAGGTGGAAGTTCTAGTCGATATCTCATAACTCCGGCATGATCATGAATCTCTAAGTGGCTGATGTACTTACGACTTAGCTTTCCTTTCTTCCCAAATCTCATGACCTTATTCCATGGAGATATGAAAAGGAATACCATGTATCCAAATATAAACTCAATGCATCATCTACGATTGTATGCATAACTATTTTTTCCAATTTAGGCTGCCCTAATGTGCTGCTGAATGGTTTTAACCTTATCCACCATTTCTTCAACCATTTCAGGTCCTAACATCTAACACTCACTAACTACATCCCAGAACGTTGGTGTTCTAAGACTTTTCATATAAAGGGATTCATATGGTGCCATTCGAATTCTCAAGTGGAAACTATTATTGTATAAGAATTCAACCAGTAGAAGATGTTGGTAAAATACTTTTTTAAAGTCCATAGAACACACTCTCAACATATATTTCAGTGTATGAATGGTTCACTCGGATTGGTCATCATTTTGAGGATGATAGGCCATACTGAAGCATATTTCAGTGCTTAGAGCATGCTAAAGACTTTTCCAGAACATTAAGGAGCATCTAGGATCTCTATCAGATACAATAGATAGTGGTAATACATGTATCCTTACCAACTATTTGATATATATCTATACAAGTTGATCCAATGATAAGTGTTTTCGAATTGTGATAAAGTGAGTTGTCTTTGTAAGATGATCCACAATGACCCATATAGCATTGTTTCCTCTAAAAGTCCTTGGAAGTCTAGTGAAAAAATCAATGGTGATGTTCTCATACTTCCATATTGGTATTGGTAGTGGTTGCATCAGCCCCTTAGTATTTTTCCTTACATCCTTCACTTTCTAACATACCTGGCACTTTGATGTATACTCACTAATCTCTTTCTTCATATTGTCCCGCCAATAATTCTCTCGGAGATCTTGATACATCTTTGTGCTCCCTAGGTGAATAGAGAAGGTTGATCTATATGCGTCATTGAGAATTCCCTTCTTCGTCTCTAGATCATATGGTACACATAATCGTGACCCAAATATTATGACTCCATCCTTATCGATCTTTAACTCATAGGATTTAACATTTCTGATAGTTTCCACCCTTTTCTAAATTTCCATATCATTTCTTTGAGAATCCTTTATTTTCTCCATGATGGATAGTTAAGCCATCATTTGGGAAAGGATTATTGATTTTTCTACCTTAATTAATACCATGTCCATCCTCTGCAAATCTAAGAATTCTGTATCCTTTTCAATTATCATCATTGATAAATATGTGAGATCCTTTCTACTTAGAGCATCTGCTTATTTACCTTACTAAGATGGTAGTGGATTGATCGCTCATAATCCATAACGAGCACTAACCATCTTCACTGGAACATATTAAGCTCCTTCTACGTGAATATATATTTGAGGCTCTTTTAATCATTATATATCTCACACTTCTCCCAATAGAGATAATGTTGTCGGATTTTCAATGCAAAGATCACAGCCGCCAACTCCAGATCATGCATGGGATAGTTTTGCTCATGGATTTTAAACTGTATTGAGGTGTAGTATATCACTTTATCATTTTTCATTAGTAAACATCCTAATCCTTTATTTGAATCATCAATGTACATATCAAAGAGTTCTCCACTTATTTGGAGTGTGAGTACTAGTGTAGTGATATGATTCTTTTTGAGATCCATAAATATGTTCTCACATTAATGAGTCCATTAGAACTTCACCCCTTCTGTTTCATCTTGTTCATTAGGTTTTAAAATCATGAGAAGCTCTTTAGATATTGTTGATAATACCTGGCTAGACCCAGAAAGCAATGAATCTCCATTACAGATGTTGGCCTAGGCTACTCTTCAATTGCCTTTGTCTTGAAAGAGTCTACAGATATCCTTTTGATGGTGATAACAATCCCTAAGAATGATACTTCCTTTATCTAGAACTCATATTTTTTGTACTTTTCATAATGTTTCTCCCTTCAAAAATTCATCAACACATTATTCAAATTCTCCTTATGTTCCTCCTTTCTCTTGGAGTATATCAAAATATCAACGATAAATACTACTATAAATTTGTTTAGGTAATCTCTAAATACTATATTCATTAATTCGATGAATATTTATGGATAATTAGTGAGTCTAAAGGGAATCACTATGAACTCATAGTGTCCATACCTCGTTCTAAAGGAATTTTTGGGAATATCTTCCTTCCCCACCTTTAATTGGTGATATCCCAACTAAAGTTCCACCTTAGAGAAATAATTGTCCCCACATAGCTGATCAAACAAGTTATCTATCTGAGGTAGGGGATACTTGTTTATTATTGTTATTTTATTGAGCTCACTATAATCAATACAGAGGCGCATTGATCCATCCTTTTTATTAACAATGATGACTAGTGCACCCCATGGTGATGCACTTGAGCATATAAAATGATTCTCCAGATTCTAATGTAACTACTTCTGCATCTCTTCCAGATCGGTGATGGCCATTCTATAAGGTGTCTTTGATATAGGTAGGGATCCAAGAATAATTTCAACTAAGAACTCAACATCTTGATCAATATGAAGACTAAGAAAATCTTTAGGTAATAAATCAGTGTAATCCCTCACGATGGTCATATCTTTGAGAAGTATCATCTCCTTTATCTAAATCATTTGAGAATGATATTCTTGATCAAAAAGAAATATTATCCACACATAAGGTAATGATTCTGAAAAAGATCCATCTTCCTCTATACACTTGTATAGGATTAGAGGATACTCTGGGATGTGAAGAGTGACCTCCCTTTCCCAACAACTAATGTTGGATTTGTATAAAGCTTGCCAATCCATGACCAAAATAGTATCGAACTCCACTAGAGTAAGTATAAATGGATTTTCTGGTAGGTTTAGTAAACAAACATTTACTGAGGAGGAGTTATAAACCTTGAACTCAATAATTTCCCCATTTTATGTCCTCACAGATAACTCAAACTTTATATTTTGAGGTGGTATTTGAATAGTTCTACTAAACATGTAAGATATGAAAGAATTCATAGAACCAGAATCAAATATTACGTTCGCTATTCTTGAATTAATAACTATCATACCTATCACCATATCATTGTTTAGATCGACCTTAGTAGTAGTGATAGCATAAGACCTTCCTTGTCACCTTAAATGTTGTTGTTTATTTCCTTGAAAAACCCTTGTATTAGGTAAATTTTTCTAATAATTCTCATGTTCCTTGTAGTTGTAACACTTCACTGTATGTTGAGTGTTGATCTGAACCTTCCTGTATTCTTTCACATTAGAGGAATTCTTCATATCCAATTGGTAGTTCTTAGCTATATTTCCTATTCATTCACATTTGAAGCAATTCCTAGTACCCTTTAGATTGTTCCCATGATGATTCTTCCCACAGTATGACATATGGTATGTTGGATCATCTTTCCATCATGTGATTTATTTTCCTAACCAACCATATTAGACTCCATTTTCTACTTTTTTTCACCAGGTCCACAAGACCATTGAGATTCTCTAATCTCCATTTCAACCTTGAGGTAACAACATAAAATCTCCTCATAACTATCGAAGTCTTGAATTTCTAACTCTTTTCATAGACTTGTCTTTATATTTCTAAAGAATCGATCCACCTTGATTTTTGTGTTCATGACAAATGAAGAGGCATATCATGCAAGCCTTATGAAGTTTTCTTCATATGCCCAGATAGAGTCATAATCCTTCTGATTAAGTCTGTAGAACTCTCTTTTAATCTTGAGATGGAGGGTTTGGAGAAAATATTTATTGAAAAACATTTTCTTGAATTCCTCCCAATCCATGGATTCAATTTCCACATAGGACCTCGTATTCTTGATCAGTTTCCACCACTGATTAGCCTCCCCATCAAAATGATATACTTCTAGTACATATTTTACTTCTTCTGAGCACTAGAGTATATAAAATATCTTTTCAATGGAGTTAATCCATTGTTCCATGAGGATAGGATCAAAAGATACACTAAATATGGGAGGCCTTTTCCGCATGAAGGATTCGATGACAAGTTGATATTTCCTTGGAGGAGGTGGGTGTTCCACATGATTCAAGTAATTATTCTTAAATTTATCTAGTTGAAATATATTTTCATAATGTTTTTAGCATCCATTCTCATCATATTAGGCATTTCTATTGGGAAGTCCTCACATTTCCATCACATTGATTGTTGGCACGTGTTATCCTATTTCCTTCCATTAACTAAGAAGAAGAACATATAATTAGAGTGATTTCATACATATATAATAATCATAAAAAAGGAAACTTTATACATAAAAGGTCAAATTCTTAAAGGAAATGTATATCCAAACTTGTGATTCCTTAGGTTTCAATCAAGGTTTCCAATGATCTGTTTCCTCGCATTTATTCTTATGGGATTATTTTTTCATTACCTTAATAATGGTTCATACTAAGCTTATGAATTTACCAAATAATATCCCCCGAGAGTATCAAAACATGAGTGAATCAAGGCCTATTATCGTGCACCAGCTCCCGTTCAGGTCTAGCTCAAAGCAGTAATTTCAGGATTAACACCTAGATACATTTTTCCAGATCCATATACACTTTTTCATATATAGACAGGGATTTATTTTATTGATGAACCAATTACTCTATACTTACCAAAATTTGGGAATTTTTTCTTATACATAGTCACATCCCTAATGTTCTTAATGAAGTGATCTTTTTCTAATCTCCAAAAACAACTAGACGATCCTATGTTACAACCTATAGTGACCCTATCCTTTTAAACAAGTCATTACATGTTTCTAATCATAATAAATCATCATATTACATGCCAAGGATTGTAAAGTATTGCTTCTTGGAATAATAGGTACCTAAAACTGAAAACATGGGACTAAATAAAATATTTATTTATTTAATCTTCATAAAGATATCATAACTTCAATTGTGCTCCTACATCTTCATTGGATAACCTAAGGATAACAGGAACAAAGGGATGAGCTATAAATCTCAGTAAGGGAATAAACATAAGAATAAATCTTTAGCACATGGTTTAGAAGGCATGACATAATGATATAAAAAGGCATGGAACATATAGAATCATAACATATAAACATGGGATCATATAGACATGGATTCATAGTAGTGTGTAAGTAACATAAAACATTAAATTAGCATGATTTGGGTCTATTTGCATATAGAGAATTAAAATTCATGGTTAACCACCATGACCGTTGCAGATGGAAGCATGAGTCAAGGATAACCACCAAGACCGCTACACATAACTTCTCAAGAGAAGCAAATTTACCAAATGAATTGGAGTTTTATCTAGGTCCACCCATCATAACATGTTCATGAATATTCTTTCCACATATATAATCATATATAATCAATCATACATAAATATAAGGGTTACTTTCACACCTGAACATTTAAAATAAAATAAAATTTATTATTTTATCAGACTTTGAAACTTTCTATCGAGATGTGGGCCAAGCCCATTTGAAATTTTTTCATTTTGTTGATGAATGAATTATTTTCCCTTGACAGCATCCGGTGCATGGGCAGGGCATTTTCAAAGCTGTGCGGCTTTTCTCGGGTCACCGTGTGGCCTGCCTCATGTTCAAGACAAATAAATAAATTGAGTTTTAATGAGTTATTTTAATAATTATAATAATGGTAATTATTATTATTAGTATTAGTATTATTATTATTATTATATTCACCAAGTTTATTAATATAGGGTTATTATTATTAAGTTATTATTATTAACATTCTATTAATTTTTTTAGTATATTAGGTTTATTAATATCATATTAAGTTATTATAATTTCTATTATGATTATTATTATTATTATTATTATTGTTATTATTAATCTATTTGCAATTATTTTTATCTTATTATTATTGTTATTATTATTATGGTTGATAATATTATTATTATCACATTTATTATAATTATTATTTAGTTGTTATGAACAATATTATTATTATTGGAGTTTATTAAAAATATTATAATGTCCATTATTATTTGTTAATATTTTATTTATTTTATACTCTTTTCTTTTATTACCTTATTTTCTATTTTATTTCTTTATTTATATTATTATTATTATTATTTTCTTTCTTTCTATCAAACCCTAACTCTCTCTCCCCCTCACCCTTTCCCCACATGCAGCCGACCCCCCCCCCCACCTTCTTCTCCCACTCGTGCCACCCCCACCAGCGAGGGCCCTCTGGCATGCCTCCCTCCCTTCATCCGCGCTACCTCCCTTTGGCCGGAATCCCTCTGAAGACCTCCCCATCCTACTCGCACGCACCCCATGATCGACAGCCTCCCATTCTTGCTCATGTGCACCGCACCCCATGACCGGCGGCCTCCCCCTCTTGCTCTTGAGACACCTTCCCCCTCACATGACTCCCACTGGCACACATCATCTCCATCCAGACTCCCCTTGCATGCGTGACCCCCATCACGGAACCCTCCTTGTTGCACTCAACCAACCCCCTACAATTCCTTCTGCAGGTGTGTTCCACTCTGACAGATTGTTTTCTTCCTGTTGTAGAGTTACGGATTAGGGTTTTATTTTTTTAGGGTATCAATTTTTGTTTAATTTTGTTTATTTTGGTTCAAATGCTTCAATTAGAGTCAAATTGTGGTTTCTTGTGGTGCGAATGGTGCACGATCAAAGTTTTGCGTCGGAATTCGAAGTTTCGACACAGAAGGTAAGTTTTTTCAAATATAAGTATTGTTTGATGAATAGATTTTCTTATTTAATTAATTTATCATACTCATTTATTAGTTTTCTTAGTGCGAATATAGTTTTACATGAGGTTTAACGTGATTTCAATGTGTTTAGTAGCGTGTTTATTTGATATGAATGTTTTGATTTTTTAAAAACTCATGTTGAGTCTTTCGTTGTGTTTTATTGACTTTGTTGTTGGTTTATTATGTCGGGAAAGGGCTGTGAATTTTTTTTATCATGTTATTGATGTGCGTTTTCCCTTAGAGGATGTTTTTGAGTGGGCATTTTTGTTCAAAGTCTTGTGATACCGCTTGGAGTTGTTTTATAAAATTATTAAGTGTTTTGTTAAAACTTATAAATTATGTGAAACACGTGTGGATATCTTTTTGGTGTGAACCTTGGTAATGTTTTATAAATTAAGAAAATGAATTATTTCATTGTGTAAGTGATGCAAAACTGGTTTTTTGAAGAATTTGATATGCGTGAGTTAGGAATTGGTTTTCTAATGTGAATTTGGGAGTACTTTTCATGTAAAAGTTTGTTGTGCCTCTTTTAGGTGTTTTATGAATTGTAAAAATGGTTTATTTAATTTTGTTGGTGGTGCGAATCACGTTTCCAATGGTACTTATGGTGAAAATGGGTTTGGGTGTCAGTTTTTAAAGGGATGTTCATAATTTAGCATGTTTGGGTTGTTGTGTATTTCTAAATGTAAATCGTAAATGGTTTAAACAATGAAATAAATGTTTTTGAATTGGTTCTGGTTTATGTGATGATTTGAAAATTCCATTTGAAATGATTAAATTGATTATGTGTTTTTCTTTTAATATTTTCAATGGGTTTTAGGAGTTATGTAAGTGGTCTGTCATTGGTGTAAATCCTTGATGTGTTATTTTGAAACGTTTTATGGATCATTTAAGTGTTTAGTTGCTTTATTAAATTATATGTGTAGTGTGTTGGGCCTTGCTTCGATGGTTTTGAGTTGTGGGTGTCAAGAATTCCTTCATGTGAAAGCATAGGGTAAGGCATATATATATATATATATATATATTCCCTCATTGTACATATTCCCTCATGGAGCGGGGAATATATGCAATGCAGCTAGGAGTATTTATATATATATGTATAAATTCATGTTCCTGGAAGTGCGCTGGGTTAGTTTGAGTGGTCATTGACAAATAGCGACATTTTTGAGGTAGGTCCCCTATGCCTATGCCTTTAATTTTAATTTCATAATTTCTTTCTTGTTTTAAAAGTATTTTTTTCATTTATACTATATACAAATGCTATGAAATTTGGTTGCGGTTGCTTGAAATGATTATGCATTTTTTTTTTTGAAAATTGAAATGTATTGCTAATGCTATCGATCTTAAGTAACCTTTTCTTGAAAATTGATTTTCTAAGTGGTTTTGAAATGGTAATGTGTATTTCCAAAGGTGTTTGGCCTTTTTGGCCATTTCATTGTAAAAAAGTGCTCCCTTTATGTAATTGAGCTCGTTTGGCATCTTAAGAATGATTTATGAAAAATAAAAACCTCTCTTGAGGCACGCCCACTTTGGCTTTAGAAAAAAATAATATTTAAGTTGAATGCATTATTATGTTCCAAATATAATGATTATGCATTGTGTGATGTGGAAGAGGGGGAATGAGCTTAAGGAGGGAGAATGGTGGTGAGAGGTTGAATGGGTTTTAGAAAAAGAAAAGTGTTATGTACATATATGTTTTCTTGATAAAGAAAACTCACCACCACTTGAAATAGAGCACAATGGAAAACTTGGGTATCTAGGTGGGTGACCAGGACTAGTACGCTAGATGACATGGTAGGGGTTTTTCCCGGTTTTTCTAGCAGGATTGATGCAACAACACTAACTAAACATATGAATTTCTGAGGGTCATGGTCTTCTAAGCAACGTTTTATGAGGGTCATGGTCTTCTAAGCCACGTTTCACCGAGGTACAAGGTCTCTAGGTTCCCACTTGTGTTATCCACCTATAGGGATTACCCATAGTTCTCATTTGTGACATGATTCTTGTGATGTAACTTTCTTTTCAGTTGTTTCATACTTTATTTATTGTTTGTGAAAACCATATTTTAATCCAAACTTGTTTCTTTTCATTTTTAAAAATTAATGCATGCTTGGAACCTATTTTGAAAATTTAGTGGGAGTGAAATACTTTACTTGAAAATTAAAACTCGTTACTTGAATTTGAGAAGAAGGAAAAATATTTTTTTATTATACCTTATTTTCAAACTGGCATGATTGGATTTCTTACTAAAGGCAGGGGCATAGGACGTGGTTATATTTTGGAATTCCTACTGAGAATCTCAGTGCCCATGCCTACTTTGCGTTTCAGTTGTAGGTTTTAGTCATGGATCGCTTTTGGGAGCGAGTGTACTTTATGTACCATGGTGACCCATGGGGTCACCTGAGGTATGTCACGTTGCTTGGTTTATTCTTTTTTCCATTTCCTTGTTGTTCAGTCTATTTTCTTTTATTTATCTCCTTGTTCAATTTATGTTTATTTATCTTTTTTATGGGAAAAACTGTTCCCAAATTCTTTGTTTCGATGCCTGACACTAGTTTCTAGCCCATGGGGATCGAGAACGCCCTTCGGGCCATGTCGCGTATTGGGTCGGGCGCCGGGTCAGATGACGGCCTAGATTGGTTTGTGACAAAATGGTATCAAAGGATGCCCTTGTTATTTGGGGTGTCAAGTAGCTTGGTGATTAGGTGTGTCGGGACTCGATAGGTAGGTGTGGGATGGACGTCATGATCCCTTTCCTGTCCCGAGACTTGAGTTTCTAGGGGTAGTATGGGAGTTGAGTTTCTCTTTTGCTTGGTCTTTGTGGATGAGGGATAAAAAGGGAAGTGATCTGGTGTTACGCGATGAGCCTATATGGAGTAGCGACCCATGTACAACTAGAGTTCATGGTTTAATATACTTTCTGTGGTGGATTCCTGCTCAGATCATGGTCTACTAGGCCATGTTACTAGGTTGGCATAGCCACTAGTCCCTTATGTTTGGAAATTTTAAAGCAAGTTAAACTTGACCTTCATTTTGGTTGGTGTGAGAAGATCTCAAAAATGAAAATGGATTTTTGTGAAGGTGTTTTCAAAAGTTAATATGGTTGTTGGAGTGGAAAATTGTTTTTTGAAATGGAAAACGTTTTGGAATTTGGAAATTTGTTTCTTTAATGATAAGTGACTTTCACAAAATTGGTTGGGAATTTGTACTTTGTGTTGAATGGTCTATTTTGGAAATGAGAATTGTCTTGAATTGACCCTTGGTATTCTTATGAGTGATCACATACATTGAGGTGTTCATGTTTCAAGTGGAGAAATTGGTGATGTGAGTGGATGGGATCTTGAGCTAGCATAGGGATATGTATGTGTGAGACTTCATGGGATAACAATGGTGGATATTTAAGTTGTTTTGTTTGATGAAAAATGGTTTTCAAAAAGGGGTTTTCAAATATTTAGAAAAGTGAGTGAGAAATTGTTTAGTGTTTTCTTTTTGTGTTTGGCATTCCTTTTTCATGGGCTCTTGGCTTTGACATATTGAATTGTGGTTGGAATAGTGATTTGAGTTTGCACTTTAGTTTGTGATTGAGGTGTGGACTTTTTATTTATAATGAGTTTTGATTCGGATTTGTGCCTCTTGTTTTTGAGTATGCTGCCCAAAAATGTCCCAGAAGATTCTAGTTAGCCTCTTCTAGTTTTTGGTTCCACCCGGACTATTAGTAGAGTGGTAGAATTGAATTCTTTCTATTATTTTCCAGCTTTCATGATGATCATGATCTATCGAAGGAAAGAGATTGGCTTGGTGAAATCATTGGTGTTTTTAGGTTATTGGAAACTCCCAAAGCTATGAGAGTTCGTGTTGGTGCAACTTTGTATTGGAGGAGGAGATAATCCCAGCATCGTTGCATGATGGTAGTCTTGGAAGGTGTTTAAGACCACTCTCATCATATGGTTTATACCCAAGGAAGTGAAGGCGAGGAAAGTGGAAAAACTAGTGGGTGTCGAGTAAGACCAACGAGTAGTGAAGGCCTACGTTAGGCATTCCAAGGGGTTGATTCTATTTTCTCTAGAGGTAGCATCGTGGAATCAGTTAAAGTTTCTCTTTTGTGGAGTCTTTGTCGAGGGTTCTAGAACTATTTCTTTTTAGTGTTCGGGAAGGTTCCCCATCCGGTGATGAGAGAGAATCGGAGGAACCTATCTCAGACAAGTATTCTTGTCAATTCCATCTTATATTAGTTGGGCCACCCCCTTTTTGCTTCCATTGTGCTCGGTTTGGGTACTTTAAGTCTCCTTATCATCATCCTACGAAGGCTTGCCGTCAGTGTGACCATTTGGGACAATTGGAGAGGTTCTGCTAGCAGCATCGTCAACAGAAGTCTCGACTGAAGGATGTCATCTCTTGACTATGGGGCGGCAGATGCTTCAAGGCATCAGACCTCCATCCATATGTCTCAGAGTGAATCTCTTCACGCATTCAGTAATCGTTGGGTGTGGGGCTCCTTGGTCTAATTTTTGTCTCCAATGCTGAAATTGGGACGGTCTGAATTTCCCGATTATAGATCTCCCGCCTTTAAAGGTTCTGTTTTTCTGTAAGAGGCGTAAAGGTCTATTTTTCCCGTTGTCATCTTTGTTCCTTGAATACCCCACTTTGGTTGTAAAAAGGCATGGTGATATTGTTTTCTTGTAATTCTAGTAGTTTTGCCTCCTCAAATATGAGCTTTGGAGTTGTCTCTTTATGGATTTGAGTCTCAAGAAGATTATCTCTCTTATGTGGCTAGCTCCATTGGTGACCCATTCTTTTTTTAGGATGTGTTTGTTTTGGAGACACATGAATCTTGGGAAATAATGAATAGGAGTTTGGTCCGCTACTCGGTTTGGGGTATTTCATTGATGACCCCACGTGGTGGGGGTCTGGTTTATGTGGAGAGTTCATGGGTCGGTTTGTGATGGGTTTCTCTTATTGATCTATGCTAATTGGCTTAATCTAGTTAGTTCTTAAATGGTCGGGAGACCCACTATGAATCTTGTCATGCCTTCTTTGAGGTTTGGTCTATGTGGCAGTTCCCTCTTGGATCAAGTTAGCAGTTCCAGAGTTAGCCCATGTTGAGAGTATCAATGTTGGTTGTGCTACTTTGGTTTTTATGGTGGGGAGAACCCCCATTGTTTCCTGATGGTTCTTCTCTTTTTAGTTTTCCTCAGAGTTGGTCGGGTGTGACTGATGGAGTGAAAAGTCATACCGAGTTCGTGTTTTTGCAGGCCTTGTTTAGTTTCAAACTTGAGTTTGATTCCTCGTTTGGCTGGGTGACTTTCTGGGGGCAGAAAGTTTTTTTGGTAGAGAGAATTGTCACACCCAAACTTTTAAAATAATATTATTTTATTATTTTATGAGACTTTGAAACTTTCTATCGAGTTGCGGGCCAAGCCTGTCTGAAATTTTTTTCATTTTGTTGATGAATGAATGTTTTTCCCTTGACAGCATCTGATGCATGGGCAGGGCGTTTTCAAAGCTGTGTTGCTTTGCCCGGGTCCCTGTGCGGCCTGCCTCGTGTTCAAGACAAATAAATAAAATGAGTTTTAATGAGTTATTTTAATAATTATAATACTGTTAATTATTATTATTATTATTATTATTATTATTATTATTATTATTATTATTATGTTCACCAAGTTTATTAATATAGGGTTATTACTATTAAGTTATTATTATTAACATCCTATAATTTTTTTTAGTATATTAGGTTTATTAATATCATATTATGTTAATATAATTTTTATTATGATTATTATTAACAATATCAATATTGTTATTATTAATATATTTTCAAATATTTTTATCTTCTTATTATTGTTATTATTATTATGGTTGATCATATTATTATTATCAAGTTTATTATAATTATTATTAAGTTGTTATGAACAATATTATTATTATTATTGGAGTTTATTAAAATTATTATTATGTTCATTATTATTTAAAAATATTTTATTTATTTTATATTATTTTATTTTATTTGATTATTTTATATTTTATTTCTTTATTTCTTTTATTATTATTATTTTTCTTTCTATCGAACCCTAACTCTCTTTCCCCTCACCCTTTCCCCTCACCCTTTCCCCTTATGTGGCCGACCCCCCCCCCCCACCTTCTTCTCCCGCTTGGGCCACCCCCACTAGTGAGGGCCCTCCGAAGCGCCTCCCTCCCTTCATCAGCGCTACCTCCCTCTGACGGCCTCCCCTTGCTGCTCGCACGCACCCCACGACTGTCGGCCTCCCTTTCTTGCCCACGTTCACCGCACCCCGTGACCGGCGCCCCCCCCCCCCCCCCACACCTTCTTGAGAGACACCTTCCCCCTCGCACGACTCCCACCGGCACGTAGCATCTCTGGTCGGACTCCCCTTGCGCGTGCGACCCCCAGCCCAGAACACTCCTTGTCACACTCGACCAACCTCCTGCAATTCTTTCTGTAGCTGTGTTCCACTCTGATGGGTTGTTTTCTTCCTATATTAGAATTGCGGATTAGGGTTTTATGATTTTAGGGTCTCTATTTTGGTTTGATTTTGTTGATTTTGGTTCAGATCTTGAATTAGGGTCAAATTGTGGTTTCTTGTGGTGCGATTGGTGCGCGATCAATGTTTGGCATCAGAATTTGAAGTTTCAACACCGAAGGTAAGTGTTTCTACATATAATAATTGTTTGATGAATTAATTTTATTATTTAATTAATTTAGAATACTCATTGATTAGTTTTCTTGGTGTGAATATAGTTTTACTTGAGGTTTAATGTGATTTCGATGTGTTTAGTAGTGTGTTTATTTGATATGAATGTTTTGATTTTGTGAAAACCCATGTTTAGCCTTTCATTGTGTTTTATAAACTTTGTTGTTGGTTTATTATGTCACGTAAGGGATGTGAATTTTGTTTTATAATGTTATTGATGTGTGTTTCCCTTAGAGGATGTTTTTGAGTTGGCGTTGTTTTCAAAGTCTTGTGATACCACTTAGAGTTGTTTTATAAAATTATTAAGTGTTTTGTTAAAACTTGTAAAGTATGTTAAACATGTATTGAAATTGTTTTGGTGTGAACCTTGGTAATGTTTTATAAATTAAGAAAATGACTTATTTCATTGTGCAAGTGATGCAAAACTATTTTTTAAAATAATTTGATACACGTGAGTTAGGAATTGGTTTTTTAATGTGAATTTGGGTGTAATTTTCATGTAAAATATTTTTGGGCCTCTTTTAGGTGTTTTATGAATTATAAAAATGGTTTATTTAATTTTTCTGATGGTGTGAATCGAGTTCCCAATGGTACTTATGGTGAAAATGGGTTTGGGTGTAGGTTTTTAAAAGGGAAATTCATGATTTGGAATGTTTGGGTTGTTGTGTATTTATAAATGTAAATCATAAATGGTTTAAACAATGAAATTCATGTTTTGGAATTGGTTTTGGTTTATGTGATGATTTGAGAAGTCCATTTGAAATGGTTAAATTGATTATGTGTTTTTATTTTAATATTTTCATTGGGTTTTATGAGTTATGTAAGTGGCGTGTCATTGGTGTAAATCCTTGATATGCTATTTTGAAACGTTTTATTGATCATTTAATTTTTTAATTGCTTTATTAAATTATATGTGTAGTGCGTTGGGCCTTGCTTCGATGGTTTTTAGTTTCAGGTGTCAAGAACGCCTACAAGTGCATGCATAAGGTAAGGCATATATATATATATATATATATATAAATGCCCTCTTTGTACATATTACCTCATGGAATGGGGAATATGTGCAATTCAGCTAGGGGTATTTATATATATATGTATAAATTCTTGTGTATGGAAGTGCACAGGGTTAGTTCGAGTGGTCGTCGACAAATAACGGCATGTTTGAGGTAGGTCCCCTATGCCTATGCCTTTAATTTGAATTTCATAATTTCTTGCTTGTTTTAAAAGTATGTTTTACATTTATGCTATATACACATTCTATGAAATTTGGTTGGGGTTGATTGAAATGATTATGCATTTGTTTTGAAAATTTAAATTTATTTCTAATGCTATCGGTCTTAAGTATCCTTTTCTTGAAAATTGATTTTCTAAGTGGTTTCGAAATGGTAATGTGTATTTCCAAAGGTGTTGGGCCTTCTTGGTCAGTTCATTGTAAAAAAAGTGTTCTCTTTATGTAATTGAGACCATTTGGCATATTAAGAATGATTTATGAAAAAGAAAAACCTCTCTTTAGGAACGCCCCCTTTGGTTTTAGAAAAAAATGATTTTTAAGTTGAATGCATTATTATGTGCTGAATTTAATGCTTATTCATTATGTGACGTGGAACAGGGGGAATTCGCTTAAGGAGGGAGAATGGTTTTGAGAGGTTGAATGGGTTTTAGAAAAAGAAAAATGTTATGTACATACATGTTTTCTTGATAAAGAAAACTCACCACCACATGAAATAGAGCACAATGGGAAACCTGGGTATCTAGGTGGGTGACCAGGACTAGTATTCTAGATGACACGGCAAGGGTTCTTCCTGGTTTTTCTAGAAGGATTGACGCAATAACACTAACTAAACATATGAATTTCTTAGGGTCGTGGTCTTCTAAGCCACGTTTCACTGAGGTACGAGGTCTCTAGGTTCCAACTTGTGCTAGCCACCTACAGGGATTACCCATGGTGCTCATTTGTGACATGCTGCTTGTGATGTAACTTTCTTTTTATTTGTTTCAAACTTGATGTGTTGTTTGTAAAAACAACAATTTAATCCAAACTGGTTTCTTTTCATTTTTAAACGTTAATGCTTGCTTATAACCTATTTTGAAAATGTAGTGGGAGTGAAATGCTTTACCTGAAAATGAAAACTCATTACTTTAATTTGAAAAGAAGGAAAACCATTATTTAATTAAACCTTATTTTCAAATTGGCATGATTGGATTTCTTACTAAAGGTCAGGTAATTGGACATTGTTATATTTTGGCATTCCTATTGAGCATCTCGGTGCACATGCCTACTTTTCTTTTCAGCTGTAGGTTTTAGTCTTGGATCGCATTTGGGAGCGAGTGTAGTTTATGTAATGTGGTGACCCATGGGTTTACCTAAGTTATTTCACATCTCTTTGTTTCTTCCTTTTTCTGTTTCCATGTTGTTCAGTCTATTTTCCATTATTTATCTTCTTGTTCAATTTATGTTTATTTATCTTTGTTATGAGCCAAATCATTCCCAACTACTTTTTTTGATGCCCAGAACTGGTTTCCATCCCGTGGGGATTGGGAATGCCCTTAGGTCCATGTCACGAACTGGGTCAGGTGCCGAGTCAGATGATGACCCGGCTTGGTTCATGACAGTTACCCATGGAAAGAATTGGGTATCATAATCATTTCATAAAGCCTAAAAAATTGTATTATCATAAAAATTCCCTTAAATGAAAGAAATTAGATCATACATGGACAATAATAGGGTATAATAGGCATATATAATGAAATAAACTTCATCTTTATGTTATAACATTTAAAAATTGTACTTAATAAAAATTATAAGTAAATCATTTTAGTGCGGTTGAAGGAAAATATCAAAGGTCATTTAAAATATAAATGGGAATAATATTTTATATAAAAACATATGTGAACCAATAATGATTTCCTAATAAATATAGTCATTTTATAAAAATAATTTTATCTTAAAATAGATTATATAGTGTATTTTAAAATGGGAAAGAATTCAGAAAGTTCCCTTAAAACGAGCTTGCTTATCAGGAATAATTGAAGAGGGAATCATTTAAAAACATGAATATCCCCAAAAGATAATGATGGATGGATATTTATACATGAGTTTGGAGAATATAAACTGAATTTATAATATGTACATAAAAATAATAGATAACTTCATTTGGGTAAAAATATAGATAGAACAACCCGAAAGAATAATGGAGGTTCGGGTAGAATCCCTTACCTTAAGTACAATGGTGTCCTTCAATTGATCTTAACATCCCTGATAACCAAATTAAATTAATTAATTAATATTTTCATAACCTATTATACATTTAATTTATTTATTATAACCTATTTGAGTTCATTCATGACCTTTTTGAAGGATTAATAGGTTCAATTTCATTATTTTGGGAGATTTTGTTTCCTTCGTTTTCATGAATGGTTTACTTATATACATGTAAGGATAAAAAATGTAAGGTGAGAATGGTTATCCAGAATTGTAGTTATATTTTATTAGTGAAAATGCATAATATTAAATTTTTATAAAATTCATTTGGTTATTTTGTGTGAATATGAATCATTATATAAAACTTTAATGATAACAGTTTTGTTGGTTTTTTTATCACAACTAACAAATTTTGATTTATAAATTAATATAATCTGTAAAAAAGATTCTATAACCTTAAATTAGGGATAATAAATATATTATAGTCTGGTTCAACCATAAAAATGGTTTCATGACCATAATTTAATATGTTAAAAGAAATTTGAAACTTGCCGTTTTTGAATGTGATGAATTAACGCATCTCGGATGGTGCTTTCATTTCTAGTATAAAAAGAGGGAAAAGGAGAGATGATGATGAATTATTCAATTAACATAAATAAATTATATATTAAATGTATGTTAATGGAGTTATAACACCATTTTTATTAGGATATGTGAGGATATAAATGAAAACAAAGGAACATGAAAATAAAATAAAAGAGGAATTTACCTCTTGAATATATCTTCCATTAGAGCCTCTTTAGGGGAGAGGTTTTGGTCTTTTTATGAAATAAAGAGATATTGGAAATGGGAAATGGGATTTGGGGGATATTTTATCATAATATTTACTAGGAACAAGGCTTGATATGTGTGAGGAGAAGAGGTAAAGAGGGGTGATATTTCTAGTGAAGGAGAGGAGGAGTTTCCCATTATTTTAACCATTAGTTTAATATTTTTTCTCAAGACAATGAATATTTTTAATTATTGGGACAAAAACATTAAATATAAAATTTTAATTCAAACTAGATTTTGTTTACATCATCCATGACCCAAGAATGATGTATAAATTCATTTATTTAGCATTTATCGTAAATTATCATATTTTACTATTCACCAAAAATTCAAGTAATTTAAAAAAAATCCAAAAAATCATCCCGACCATTTTTCAATGTGTTAAAGTCATAAATAAAATTCATTTTATGAAAATAATTTTCTAAATTTGAGTAATTAAATTTTTAATTAAAATCGTAATTTACTTGAAAAATGCAAATTTTAATATTAAAAATGTTTTTCTAACACTTTGAATAATTAATTAAGGTCTCTTAAAATTATATTATAATAATAATTCATAAAAATAATTATTTATGAATACATTTTATGAAAATAACTTTGCTTTTAAATTATTAAATTAATCATAAAATTGTAATTAAATATACATGACTTACAAAAATACCAACACTTAATTAATAATTTTTAAAATATCTAATTACTTATACTATAATATATTTATATTATATTTTCACATATAATATGGATAAATTTAATTTATAATTTCATTATTGAGGTTACTATTCAATTAGCCTGTTTTCTATTCATAAGGGTCACATTACTATTTCAAATGTCAAGTTACTATTTCATCAGTATACATTCCTTAACTTCTAGAGATACGTTTAATTTTACCCATTCTTCATTTATAAGGTTTTTATTGTGTTATATATGTAATCATATATGATTATTCTATAAGAAATAATTAAAATTATGGAATTTCATTGATAAAACATTGGTTCGGTTCATTATAAGATATGTGAAGATCTATTCCTTGGGAAGTTTCTAAAAGAGTGGAGGTTCCGCTCAAAATTAAAAAGTTTCAAAATCATTGAAATATGGACAGAGTACACAAAAAGAAGAGAAGGATGTACATAGTATATTGTTGGTTTTATTTGATGTTTGGACACAAAACATTGGAATTTTGGAATAACATGATAATTTATGTAAATAATAGAAGGCATGCATTTAGGGAGATTAATGATGAAGATAATAAAAGACATGCACTAGAGAAGAAAAATACACATAAAATGAATATGTTTGAAAAGAATATAGTTGAATTATTTGAATATTTTTATAATTACTATAAAAAAAATTCATTCTTATGATGAGTGTTGTTATGTACCAATCATGAAAAAATCATCTTATAATGTGAAAGAAAGACCCCAATAAAAGGGGTGGAAAGTAAAAAATGAAGTCGACAAGTTAGTCTTGGGATGTGAATAAAATAATAAGACTAGTAAACAAAATATCACCAAAAGGTATAATTTTATAACAAAAAATCCATCAAAGTTACCAATTAAAACAAATATAAATAATTAGAATACGTTTGTGGTATATGTAATCATGAGGGTCACATAGTTGAGAAATGTATGAAAAGACTACTAAGAGATATTCCCAATGTTGGGAAAGAGAAGAGGCTTCAAAAAATAGTGGTAAGTCATGAAAAAGTTATATTAAGAAAAATAATGTTAGGAAAGAATGAATTTTTTTTGGCTAAATCAATTTAAATTGGATAAGAAATTGGAAGAAGCTGAAAATGTGTTAAATCTAAAGGAAAGAAAGTGACTATAGAAACTAAGGTGTCTAGTGTCATGTGTGAAAGGTGAAAGAAGTCATTATAAATACCCAAAAAAATATTGAAATGATTTCATGGATAGTTATAGGTGTTTAGAAATCAAATTAAATCACTTGATGCTTCATGTGCTCAAATTATTATAAAGTAAAAAAAGAGATATCGCATAAAGGAAAGGTTGTGTTAGAAAGGAGAGAGTGTCCCGAACTAAGAGAAAGATCTTAGTCTAAATTTTATTTCTAAGAAACCAAGTGGTCCCTCATTATTCCCTATTATTTTATGTGTTTTAATCTAACATGGATGGAATTTAAAGAGAAGTTTTAATTTTTCACCACTAATAGCATGAACATATTTTCCTTCCGGGATTCTTCTAACTACCATGAAATTAAAGATGAATAATGCATCCCTTGAGGGGTAAAATTAATAAATAAGTCTATAAAGGTTTTTTCTTGTTCACATGAATAAATAATTTCTAGAAAACCTGGTAATTATGTAGTTTTAGGATTATTATTTATTATCTTAATATCTATTTAAATGAGAATTGTGAATTTCTAAGCCTAATTTCACATACATGGTAGTTTATAGACAGCATAGACAACATTGGTTATATATCCCTTTTTCTACACTGGGATAGCCCATATAGAGATAAAGTTGATTAAATAAAGTATATTTATTAATAAAACCATGTGATATCATCCCTCTCTCAGAAGTTTTCAATAAATTATCTTAAATGAGAGGATAACATGTTTTTGAGAATAAAGATAAGAATAGAAGAGCCCACTTGTCCTTTTATTTTTATTTTCAATAAGGGAGATAATTTTTTCACCACATATTTACTTTTATGAAATTTCTTGATATTGATAAAAAATATAAAGGGAATGATTTTTGTGCCCAAGTGTTTCATTTTTTGTTAATGGGTCATTCAATATGTGTTGGTGATGTGGTGATGCTTGTATAATTATTATGGATTGATAGAATGATATTAGATATATTCTTGATCAATTATCCTTATGATTCTACTGATTTTTGAACAAATATTAATTTTAAAGATATGTGTCAATTTTGCGAAGGATGACACATTGTGTGTAACATGGAATAAGAGTTAAATACCATGATAAATGAAATTACTTGCATGAAGAATTCAATAGAATTCCATGGAATAATAAATTACTTTCATGAATAATTTAGTATAATACAATCCAATATATATATATATTACATGAAGAATATTTTAAGATATTGAGTTATGGTCTATCATTTTTTTATTATGTAATATTCCACATAGGAATTATCTATGTTTTAAATAAAAATATGTCCAAACATAATCCAACAAAGGAGTCACCTCAACCACACATTTTGGACTAGGGTTCAACCATGTTGGAGGTAGGTCAACTAAGTAGGCCCATGGTGACATGGGTGAGAGAGAAGATACATAGAAAAACTCGAGGGAACATACCACGCATGTAGAGCACACACATCATGTGAATTGAGGTTCTAGAGACACCATCTAGTATAGCATGGTAGTGTGAGGGTGGTGTGTGTTAGTGTTCTAGGTGCTAAACCCTAGTGTCTTCTCATGAAAAAAGTGGGAAGATATTTTATTATTAAGGAGCATGCAATCCCATGGAATTTTAAAGTGGGGTTGAAAGATTTGGGAATTGTTCAACTTTCACTTAAACATTATGGATATTTCATCGTCTTTTGATGAGATTCATCAGATTCATCTGATCACTCAGTTTCTTTATCTTTTGCCTCAATAATATATAGGGTTTATATATTTCTATATCTCTTCATGTTAAGAGCTTCCTCGACTAGCACCCATCTTGAGATAATTGTATGATCGAGTCCTTGAGAATAAGAATACTAGTTTCCATGCATATATTATTTTTCTTTCATGCATGATATTATTATAGGAACACACTATTGTCGAATGAAAAAAGAAGTTTTAGAGGTCATGATGTTCATATATTTTACATGAATGAGTTTGAGAAATAAATTGATGGTGCATGTGAACAACATCACATTCCTGTGAGACCATGAATGAGTTACCATCGTGAAGACACCATGATTTTCAGAGTAATATTATTGAGAATAACTAAAAGATTCCAGTGATTTAAATATAATCTAAATGTAATATTTAGTACTATAATTAAATACATCCTTAATATGATTAATTTATTATATGAAAAGGTGGTGTGAGGCTGTAGTACTTTTCTTATAAATACCAATCCATCAAGCTAACAGAGTGTTTCTTCCATATTTAGAGAGATCTCATTTTATAAAGAAAAATAGATCAACTATAAACCTTGTTTTTTGAAGAACATATTCCACAAGGTGCTCAAATTTCATGAAGATGAAGGAATAATATAGGCCTTTGACTTGTTTTTAACACACACTCAATGTGTTCCATGAATAATAATACCCCCTATATATATTCTATAATATGGAGGAGTGTGTGGTTTGGTGAAGCCTCCTAAGTTTATGTGAAGGTTTTGTGTGAAAAATACATTTGGGTTTGTGAAAAATAACTAACCCATTTCATATAAATACAGTTACATAAAGATAGGAAGTACCAGTGTTTCAAAAAGTTTTTTATATGTGAAATTGTATTATGTGAAGGTGGTGAGCTTAAAGACGGTAGAATATAATAAGGGAGTGGTGTGGTGAATTCATGAATACATGAATTCATATGCACATGAGAATAGAAATGAAGCTTGAAATACTTGAACTATTTGGGAAAAAATTATTGGGAAAGAACATAAAATAATAATAAATAAAATAAATATTCTAGTTTTTACAATATGCACTATGAATTACATCATATATGCATGAAGTGAAAGTGTTGAGATTGAATTTAGAATTAAATAAGAATAATACTTGAAGAATTTTTGTATGCCACCTTCACACATCTGATTATGGTTGGTACTTCATCAGTAGAAGGAAGAATTTCCTGAGTAAGGTTCACTAAGGAAACTAATCATTTATAGGTAATCAAAATTACTATGTAAGACCAACAGACCTAATCAGTGGCTGTTGACGGTACTTGAAGTTGTACATGAGAAATTAATATCCTACAATATCATGGAGAAATATCAAATGATAATTCTATATTAGATCAACCCAATAGAAGGGAAGAATTTCCTGAGTAAGGTTCACTAAGGAAACTAATCATTTATAGGTAATCAAAATTACTATGTAATACCAACAGACCTAATCAGTGGTTGTTGACGGTACTTGAAGTTGTACATGAGAAATTAATATCCTACAATATGATGGAGAAATATCAAATGATAATTCTATATTAGATCAATCCAATAGGTGGGAATACATCTCTAAATTGGAGCTGGAATGAGATAAGTATTTCAGTTGGTGATGAAAGTAAAAGAATTCTATCAGTTAGAGTCAGCAGTAGAGGAATTCATTTAGTTAGATATTGAAGCAGGAGAAGACTCTTATTTCATTTATAGGTGAAGGACAACAAAGATCCTGGTAACACTATGTGATGTTGTATAAAGATCCTCTATTTTGGTTTCCAGAACTAAGATGTAGTCGGAATTTTTATCGACCATTGTAATTGACAAAACTATCATAGTATAGAATCCATGTTAGAGGGTATAACCAACATGGAAAGGTGTAGGATTTTATCTAAACCTTATAAATACCATGTGATTTTATCCCTCTTATAATTTCTTCAGATGAGGTGAGACTATGATATATCATTGAGTTCATTGATAATCTTAACATGTTCCATAAGTTGAATTCGAAAGAAAATAATTTGTAAAAGTAAACCACTGATTTACACAATATTATAGAGTTTTTTTTGATATTTTATAAAGATTAAAGTGGATACTTATTTATTTATGTTTAAATAAAAAGTTTATAAGATAAACCAAATTTCACAAAAATTATGAATTGTTTTTAATTTATTCAGTTCTTTTTATTTCCAAGGAAAGGTGAAAAAGATTTGGTAAAAATTCAATATGTCTATCTGCTGGATATTATTATCATCATGAGTAACCTGTATATTTCCAATATTTTTTTGAGATATATCATAGATATCTATACAATAATAGTGATACTAAATATTTTATTTTTTTCATATATGTTTAACATATTTTTAGTGAAGATTTTAGGAGCTAAGGTGTTTGAGAATGAAGCTCATGTAGAAAGGGTAAAGGGGAATCTGATCAATACTAAGAAAATTGCTTGAATGAGGTTTATTTTTTTCTATATTATAAATATTTTTTTATAAAATTCACTAGAAATTTTATCTTTGGTTTCCCAAAAATATTTCAAGAAGAATTATGAGGAAAAGGGAAATAAGACATCAACAGAGAAGTGAAGAGTTTATAAGGGATTTTTTATTATATCTTCATCTTTTGAGAAGAATAATGTTGAGAAGGTGAATTTTAAAAGAAAAATCATTTATAGTAGAGATTTACTACTAATTCTTAAGAATGTTGGAAAATGTAAGAAACTCATAGTGAATAGTGGAAAGAAAAGGTTGAAGAAATGAGGAATAAGAAATAATAAAAAGCTTCTAGAAAATCTTATGTTTTCTAGAAAAAAAGTGGAAGCTAAATATTTAACAGAAGAGACTCATTATATGTTACCTGATGATAAAATGAAGAAAAAATATTCACATGATGTGGGGCCTTCTTAAGTATTGAGGTCTATCTTACCCTTCATTACTGTTTGTTAGAATAATATTTAAGAACAACCTATTACAAGGAAACGTGACTTTAAAGGAAAAGGAAAGGATCCAATGATGGATATTCATAAGAATTATTCATCACTCTTCTATCCACATTGTGAAATTTGATAATTTTTTGACAATTCCAAGTAATTAATTCCACTAGAACTAATTCCATTTGATGTAAATCAATCAAAAAATTTAATTGTTGAAATTCATTCTTTGGAAGTCCCACTAAATGGGGAAATTTTAATGTTGATTTTTTTAAATAAATGTATGGAGTTAGAGAGTAATAAAAATTAAAGAAAGGAAATTAATTTTCTTATACATCACCAAAATATCCTTTAGTTCGTACTTCTAAATCATATACTACATCATCATCTGTTGAGGTCATTTCGTTGAAATAAGTAAACAATTATAAATATAGTTTTATCTCATTAAGAATAATTGAATGTGGGAAGAAAAAATAATCAAAATAATAACATTTTCATAATGAAATTTATGTTAAAAAATATGATTCCAACAATGTTGTTGATAATACTCTAGATAATTTTGTTGTTTTGGGAGTTCAAAATACAAATATTAAAGATCATAAATATAAATATGATGGTTTATCATAGTCTTCATCAAGTTATTAATTAAAAATGATATAATGGATGTTTTATTTTTCATATAAAATGATAAATAATTTTTATACTATAATATATATATTTTTAGAACATAAATCCAGAGTGAATTTGATCCAAGATAATGTTTTCAACACTAAAGTTGCAAAGTGGCAGAAACAAATTGTTGATGTTATTGTAGAAGTTTAAATTGTTTTAAAAATATCAAGAAGATGATGGTTTTAAATTTTGGTATATGAAATACTTTTAAAATTATATAAAATCATAGGATAAATATTTCAATTCTATAGATAATAATTTTTTTCATTTCATGATAATGTTGATGTTTTATGAAAGATATTAGAATATATTAAAGTCTTTGGTGATAAGATTAATGGAGGGTAAATGGTATTTCTGAATTATTTGATTAGTTGAAATATCTAGTTGTCTCCCATAATTTTCAATGATAGGGGAAAAATAAGAAACCTAAATCCAAGGAAGATAGACTGGTAGAGAAATATAAAAAATTTCTTCTCAAGAAGAAAATATGACTTCTCTGGATCTCTTCCCCGTATAGTTAGGTTATAAGTCTAAGAAGTCTATTTCATGAGTATAGGATCTCTTCTCCCAATACTTAGGTTATGATACTATGATAATACCTCATGTGAAAAGAATAATATTCATTGTTTTATGAGAATAATAAATCTTTTTGATGAGCATGGGGTCTCTCTACCCTCTCCTTAGGTGATGAGCCTAAGTTCTTACTTGGTCTAATGAGAATAGGATACCCTAAGTGATTACCATAGGAATCCTTATGTGACTAGAATAAGTCTCATAGAATGAATATAATTTTTTGACTCAAATAATAAATGTGACCACCTTTTTGATAGTCATAGGATGCCTAAGGTGACGTGACATGGATGCCTTGTGCAGTGAGTGAAAGTTTCCTCATGGAGATCACATGATGCCTAAAGTTTTATAACTGATATTTCTTATTCCATGATCCTAATATTTCCTCAAAATATCATATGAGAAATTATTTTACATGTTCTTAATATTACCAACATCCTCATCATCTTCTAACATGGGTAAATACCCTGTTATAAAATTAAGTGGTGTAATTTATTAGTGTGGCACTAGAATTGAGATTCAGGAACTTATCTTAGATATGTTAGGGATACTAGGACTAGAAGATGAACTCTAATGATTAATACATATAATTAAGAGACAATATCTCATTATATCATTCTACTCAAGTAGACTAAATTATCAACCCCTGTGGTGAATGTTTCCTGCTATTGGAAATTGGGAGTATTGGGTTATAGGGATGAAACCCAGTCTAAGGAAACAAATTATTATATGAATGTGTACCCTAGAAGAATAATCAATAGAAAATGGTAAAACTAATTTGAATAAATTTTCATAAAACAGTGACAATTTGAGGAGCATTGGGTATCTCAATTTCTAGATATCATCAACATTGGTCATCACTAAATAAGCCTAGTGTGAATCCTTTATTCTTCACCCAAGAGAGGATGAGTAACATTGGGTGTGTTGGGAATCATGTTCCACATACATACTCTGATAATTTCCTCCATATGTTTTCATGGAACACTGGCTACTAAGAATACTCAGAAATGTGTCCCACCCACCAACAATTGGCATAGTAAATGGATATCCAACCATGTGTAAATCATTAATATCTATGTTATTGAGGAAATAATGACATCCCACACAAATCATTGATTCCCTCAGATTTTATCTCCCTAAAAACAAATCTAGAAATTGGTTATCATTAACCTTTTCCACTTATATGTGGATGAAGTAGTCATCCCAACCTGAGTGATGGTTCATAAAGACTTGTATAAATTTGTTCCATTCTAGTACCATCTCAAATAATAACATAGGAGGAAATCCCCTCCCCCCATGGCCATAAGCAACTATTTCGAGAGTATATCCCTGGAAAAATACAATATATCTCTCCCCTAAACCAGTATAGTATAGGAAACTAAGGTTTTAACAGCTAAAACCACCATTAAGGAGTTACTTAAGATGGATCCCATCACCACCCAGCATCACCGACAACACAAAACATCTATGTAGGTAAAAGAACATATTTATTCCATACCTTCTCTACTTGACCCAATATAAAATTTATGGTTCCTACACTAGGGGTGCGTCTCCTACTCTACCCAATGAAATGCCACTTTAACTACTTCAGTGGCCCCTACCACAACTAACACATCTAAAACTTTCTCACAATAAAAAGTGGATAAATTTTCTATATTGAGGTCAAGACACTATCCTCCCATGAGGTGTACTAGTTCAAATCTCCCCATCATTGGCACTACTGAAAACCATCAAAGACATCCTACCAATGAAAAAGAATCATTCTATGGAGGTATTACTTATGATGCTACTTACTAACACAAAATTCCTTATCATGTTAATGAACTCAAATTCCCTTAAGGTATTTGTCAAGTTATGGGGGATTTTAATCACTAAAAACACCCTTCTTGTATCTGCAATCATAGAACTAGTGTAATCACCCCACACGACCCTAAAAATATCACACTTGGAGAACTCCTACATCACCACTGATGGAAATGGCAGGGGAACTGACCTTGTGTTACCCATTAACTTTTATAATTTTGGTTTTTTGATGATCCCAAAAATATTCTCCCACTCACATAACCCTGGCAGGGAGTAGGGGAGTTCATTTGATGATGACTATTTCTGAGGATGAAGCCCACACAAGGTCCCTAAATCCATCCACATGTACTTGAAAATAGATTATGTTTTGGCTTCCTTGAAGAGAAATAAAATGAAAATTACCTTTCAACCATTGGTTTCCTTTATATCCAACTCTACACTAATGTTTTGGAAGGAATTGGCGTTAGTTCTAGAAACCTCATATGAGGAATAACATTCAGTTGAACCTCCAATATTCAATGAAACTCCTATCTAAAAGAGGCCATGGATTATTTATCCTATATGGATAAGTTCATGAAAATTACACCATCTTGAGAGGAACCTCCTTCATTCCAAGGATGAATTTCAAAGTGACACATCTTCTACTTCAAGATCAACAATTCTACAGGTCTATATTTATTCCTTTATTGATTTCTCATTTTTCACATATAGGATCCTTGGGTGATCAAGGGTAGTGTTACCTTCCTGATCATGATAAGGAGGAATAAAGCTTGTGGGAAATCTTAGTTTTTTATTAGCTAATAATCGTATTTTATCCACCTATAGTTATATACTTTTCCATCCCATAAATGTTAGTATAATGATAGGAAACATTTCTTCTGGAGAACATGTGGTAGATGTTCAATAACCTTCAAGGAAATCTATTGATCTACCTTATATGCCATAAACACCTTCAATCCCATCATAAATATTGTTAATGGGTTAATATTATAGTACCTCTAGTATCCCAATGTCTTGACTCATATAGGTACCCTCAGAGTTTCCAGTGGACTTGTACGGGGAGCATTAGTGTGTTGTGTCAGATCATGAAAAATACATCCCCCCCCCATGTACATATCAGGGGTTGGGATGTATGATACCAATTAATTCATCCCTCTTTATTGGAAAAAATATAGTCCTTAGATCATCATAGTAGGAAATTTATATAATTCCCTATTACTAACCACTACTATAATGAATTTCATCCCCAACAATACCTCAAAAGAGCAGGATCAAACTGTTAGTGATGAGGTGGATGGAGGGATGATCCACCCTAGGAAGATAAACCATGTCAATATAACTTTACAATATTTGATTTTATCCACACACAAAAAATGAAGTCCATGGGTCTTGGATTCCCCACTGAGATACTACCAGCTATTCATTGACACCTTTACAAGTGTAAATAAATTTCTAAACCCACTACTCTATCTAAATAGTATATGGAATCGAAGTAAAAGAAATAATGGATGCTTTACTAAAGTATATTGAAAACTACAAGTGTATCAATGATAAAATTATTATAGAATAGATCTTAGAGTGTGAATATTTATTAGAGGATCTTTTCATTATACCATTGGAAACCCAACAACCAATCCCCCATGGTTGGTCACCAGGGATTAAGTAGGTAGCATCACCCATCCTATCAGGGTAGAGGTTTTTCCTCCATCCACCTGAGACATGGCCTAGTCTTCCCTATGGATTATTCCCCAGTAAATCAGTGTAACTTCCCATATTTGGACCATGGTTATTCTACTTCGGGAGATATAATACTATTCAATGGGAATATTCCTACCTACACTCCCACTAATGATGTGATAAGTTCTCTCACCAATCATATCGAGTACGTAGAGACATAGTAATCCCCATTCTTTCCTAAAAGGAAGTTTTATCTTGAATGGGTGCATTATAATCATCCACCCCTAGATTTTGGTAACCTGATATTACCCTTATTTAATGGTAAAGGTGATATAAATCAAAACCTGGTCCATTTTCCTCTAGGTGTGGCCCGATGTTCGGAACTCTAGAATAGTTGGAAGCCACCAAGCTATAATGCTTTATCCAAACTATGTAATTAACTAACTATATCTATTATAATTATTTATCCATGAGATCCATTACTAAATAGGAGCATATGTATGGATAATTACTTTACCAATTCATCTCAAACTTTTATAGAATAAGCTTCATTAAGATCTATTAGGGAAACCAGTGATATAATGAGTGTGTCACTAAATTAGTTTCCCAATATAGGGTATTGACATATTCCCTCAATGTGAATCTTCCTCGAGAATAGTTTTTGGGGATTTTAATGGAGAATGTTTGAGATAATATAGTCTCAATCCTTATCTCCCTAAATTAACTAGGTGGATTTTTGTAATTTACATAGAGATTTAAGTTCCTTTAGGTAGATATTTATTATTTAAAACAATGGTATTACTCATTACCCCTTTATCTCTACCATGGAATCTTGTGACAACAGAGAAAACTTCTTTTATGAAGACTCAGGCCCCTTGACCAATTTTACTTTAAGCACCTCCACATAAAAAATCTTGTCATTAATGGGATCACTGTGGAAATATTTCATAGGTTCACCCATCAAGGTAAATCACCCATGGTTCCTTTCACAAAAATAAATATTGGGGTTTACTCCATCAATTATGATCAGTTTCCATGTTTCATCATTTATTCCCTAGATATGAACATGGTCAACTTTCTAAAGATAAATAAGTCACGAGAGGATAAGTTGAAGGAACTTCTCAACTAATTCCCTTACCATAGGCTACTTATTCACATCATTAATTATTTTTTTGTCTTTATTGAATATATTCAAAACCAAGTGGACCATGAAATAGTGGAACTATGTGAGCCTCCATCACAGGTCGTGCATGCCTCCACTAAACCCAAAAATAGTTATAAGGTTTTAGGAAAATAGAAACATGTCTCCAATATAGGAAAGCATAATTTTGATGACTGAATTGCTATAAAATTTACCACAAAATCACAAATGATTATTCATCCCTTACTCATGAATTTGGAACCCTCCACAGTCACCTCACCCTCTTCATCTGACTCATCTGCATCACAGAATTCCTTGTTTCAATAAATCTAGTGCAGTTAGTGTAAAGACAATCAATATCCTTCACCAATATCAAAGTTGATATGTACCCTCATGGAATTCATTCCCCTACAACGAGATAAGGTTCTATGACCCATATATTTTTGGAGGACTCCTCCGATGATGAATCAAGGTATTTCACTGCCAATGTCATCATACTAGTAAATCATTGCATAAAATTCAACAATGTTTCAAGACAATAGACCCCTTTAGACACTTCTGGATAATGTTATCAAAGGAAGTTAATATTCAATTCCATTAAACAGAATTATCAAGGAATTATCTTATAAATTATGGTTCGTGTAATTAATGCCAAATGATAAATTTACTCAAGGATCGGCAAGATAAGTCTTTACATGTTTCGCCCTCTTGTGCGCCTCCATAGACTATTAGGTTGGTTTATCAGATGGATTATCCATTTAAAAACAAGGCTCGCCCATGGCCACCCTAGTCTATATCTTTTCCATCAAACCAATAGTATAACATGGAAATAACTAGTTAGGTCCCAGCACCTCATCCTATTGTTCCCACCATGCTTCTAGTTAAGGATTGGACCCTAAGGAGAACAAATATTCCCTTAGATTAGAAATATGTTGTGTTGAGGAACATCACTATCATACCAAAATGGATATCAATACTTGATAAAATATACCAATCAAAGTAGATTAGTGATACCATTTTTGAGTCCCTAAAGATCCTACTCGGGTTTGAAAGTGAGGTAGCCACTAAGGAATCTTACAGTGTAGAGGAATCCATGTAAGAAAAGTATCAAACCAACATATACTTCTCCATAGAAGACAAGTTTTCCATAAATAATTTGAAAATATAACCCCTATATCCATAGATTTATTTCAACGGTGTGGAAATACACAAGTTCTTAGAGAAAACTTTTTCCATGATCAATCTATTCCCAACTCGAAAACTCCACAAGAAGGGACTGATAGAAGCTGATTCAGGGGTATAATAAGAGGGAATGAAAACTGTGTGGAAAGTTATAGCTAAAGATATAGTTTAATGAGTTGTTATCAAATACTTAATTCATTGTTGTCTAAAAAGACACTATTTACAATGCCTTACTGTGAATTCCATGGATCCAACTAATAAAAGTGTTCCCATCTTTATTTCATCAGTGTGTCAATTGATCGCTCAATAGTTGAGTAGGGATGCTCCATGGGGATGTAACTCCATTTGAATCTTATAAAAAAAGATTCCATGATACTGGGTACTGTAATATATAAGAGAAGAAACCCTAGGTTGAGGAATTTGGGTGTTTCAATTATCTTAATGACTTCATATACACAACATATGAACCCTAGACCTAATGAATAGTTTTTTTTCAATCCATTCACTACTTAAAAGTGATGAATCTAAATCTTTGTAAACAATTAATTATTCCAAATAATAAATATTTCTCCCAAATCACCTAGTATTACTATAAAGTTTAGGTTCCTCTAATTCCAAGTAATCCCATCTGCATAGATTACTAGAAGTTCATACCTTTTCACATCATCTGGCACCACTAATATTCCATTTTAAGAGCCATTCGTACCCAATTGAAATTTACCAAAAATTATTGTTTTTAAATTAAGGGTGTACCCCTCTTTTAAAGAACCCATTGGATTGGATCCTTATCTTTTATTTTTGTGGTATCTGTAGAGATAGAAGGACAAGTACCCACTTCTGAGGATTATGCACCCATATAGAATGATGACATAACACCACAACCACCCCTTTATGATGAGTCCATATTATCCTCTAGTCCTCTGAATTCTGAAAAATATGACCTTTATGAATCCTCTCTCACTTTCTTGGAAGGATTATCCACCACTATCAATTATCTAAAACATGTGAACCTCGACACATTGGAAGATCTGAGGTGAACCTTGATTAGTTTCATCATGTATCCATATGAGAAAAAAAGTACTCATCATTCCTAAATAATCATCATGAAAAATTTTCATGAAACTACAAGGAAATAATATTTCTCGGTCCATAGGTTTTTATTCACCACCTTGGTCTTACTATTGGACTCTATGGATTAATATTAACACCCAAGACAATGCATCCCTCCCATGGTTCCATGGTCAATGTAGAATTTGATAGACTCGTCAAATCCAATTTTTTTAGGGAAGTCAAGTACTCTATGTGGTAATATAACACAATCATATTTAGGAATAATAATGGATATATTATATTATTATTTGAATTATAAAACCTCAACCTCAAATACTTGAAGGATGACTTTCCTGTCCCAAGCATAGAGGCACTGATTGATGCATCCAAAGGATTTCAAGATCAATCCTTCATAGATGGGTACTCAGAAATTGAATCAAATATAGATATATCTCAAGTATGATGAATCCACCACCATCAAGGATTCTAAAGGGACCTTTTATATGGATTTATTCACTTAAGTTTTAAGAATTATGGAGAAACTTATCAATGTTCTATGCATGGTATATTCCAGTCACTACTCAGGACACTAGTGGGGTGTTATAAAAATGATTTGGTTATAAAATCCCAACAATATTAGGAATATATCAAATATCTTGAAAAAACATTATATATAAACCCAATACTTTTTAATATATTATTACTTTATTTTAAAAATAAATATCCATTAAATAAAAAATAGTGATCAATAGTTCTACTGTCATTGGAAGACCAGGTACATAAAACATAAATATAAAAATAATACATATTTATTTTAAAATCAACAATGAACTCCTAAATCCATTTTATCTCCTCAAATTTCATGGGATAACCTAAGGAATACATAGAAAAAAATTGGTAATCTAAAAAACCCAGTAAGGGGATAAACATGAAATTGAAGCATAGAGTGTGAGTCAAAGGTATAACATATTATCATAAAATATAATGATCATGAGTAATCAAATTGGAGAATAAAATATAGAATATAGTATAATAATATTCTAGAAACATATAAATTATGAAAAACAACACAAAACATGGCATAAGAATAAGTCAAGGCAAGATGCCAAGACAACATCACATGGTGGCAGCAACACAAAACATAACATACGCATAAATCAAGGGAAGCTACCAAAACATCCTAGTTGTGTGACATTAAACTGTATGACATTCATCCTAACCATAATAAAATAAACTATATAGTTATTATCCTCAACATATTATGTTGAACTACATTTTCAATTTCCTATTCATGTGATATGAAAGTTCACTATGATTTCCTAGATGTATGAATTTAAAATGAATATCTATCATTAATATATATGATGTTTAATCTAAATAACCAAGATATTATCCTCACTCTAGGTGTTGATCCCTATTTTGGTTCTATTATTATACTAGATCACATCCCATAGATATGTGTTGATTGGTCCCCATTTCATGAGATATATAGAGATGCTTGGATATCTCATCCTAGGCCCAACAATAATGCTCCATTTTCCCCGTATATTGTCTTTATAGATAAAACCCTTTCACCAAGTTGGTTTTACTTAATTGAAAATGGGTAAATAACACTCCTTTAGATATAATTTTTACCCTTGAAACCAATGTGTACCTTCAACATACTCAAATTCATGGTATCATAGATCCCAATGTGATGGAATCTATCTGAACATCCCTTTGGTTCAGTACAACACTTCAATCCATTATCAAACTGAACCCCATAACCTTCTATGTTTTAATAACCACTAAAATGATGTTTCATGGAAAAGATAGGCTCACTTCCTATCCATATCACATGACTATAAGTCCTCATAGTGACAGATGATAGTTCGTATATTCCAAAAATGGTCAATGTTTTATCTAAGATTTCCCCCCTTTCTCGATGATGTGATGATGGAACCAATGTCCCAAATATAGTTAAATTCTATACTCCACCCTTTTTTCACACTCTTTTATATTTAGATCCAAGATTTCACAATTTACTTCCATTTCACCCTCCTTTTTTCGGATATAATTGTATTACCTTTAATGTCCCCACCATGTCCACTTATTCACATTGATTGAGAAAATTTGTTTGATGGAGTCCACATTGAACACCCACATGTAATATAAGTAGTATACTACTACTCCTTATTTTCCTTATTGATAATAGATAATGTGGGATTAGGTGCCTTACTAGATTAATACTTAGCACTATGAGGCTCACTACATTAATAAACACATTTCATTTAGTCTTGGCAGTATGAACTTAAACTATACAGAATCCTTCTCTTTAGAGACTCGACCCCATTAGCCCATATATATTTACAATTTTATTACATTGGTATAAAATATAAGTAATATCATCCTAAAGTATTGAAAATTTATTATTCTTGGATAAATAAATACATACATGATTCTTATATTATATTTTAAAATTTAAATTATAACATAATGTTTTTCAATAATATAATTATTCCCCCAATAATATCCTTGCATATCATTCACATTACACTTCCTAGACTATTAAAAATGGAAAAAAGGTTGGGATAAACTTCTTAGTAATAGTTACATAAAGTGAAATCTATCATGAATCAATAAGCATAATCAAAATTTCAAGGTAAATAAGTGAACACACATTCCATTTATATAATTTAAGTATCATGATTATATAAGGCGTAATCAATATCTAAAGGTCAATAACTAAAAAAAAATATTATTTAATCAATAAACTAATAATTAAATTCATCCCAATATAATATCATTAAAAAAAGTCATTGATAAAAATAAATTAATTATTAATAAATGAAATACTTAATTATTTTACATCATGATCTCAAGTGTTATGATAACTCTACTTTCAAGACCTTTCACAAGACAGTTCAAAATTGATGGGTAGGTATACACCAAAACCCCATTTAACAAAGTCTATTCAACTGATTGATCACTTGATACTACTGATGTATCAAGGGGATATCTATAGTTGGACCCCACACATATCCTTGTTTCCAAATCCTTCCCCATATATCAAATAATCAATTTAATTCATAAACAATACGCCTTATCATCAAATATCTGTATTGAGTAAAGAATACATATATTTCAATTTTTCCCCATATAATAAAATAAATTTTGATTTAGAAACTTGTATTTATAAATGATATAAATTTTAAGCAATAAACTTATCCATGATAAATAATATGGATATTTAGGGGAAATTTAATGTCTAATTATCGTAGGAAAGTGAATATTTCAAGGTAAATTTAATGACTACAAAAATTTATCAAGAATGAGAATGTATTAGTCAAAATGATTATAAAAATCCATAGAAAGAGTAATTATGGTATTGATAAAAAATATCCCCAGTGGATTATAATTAAAATAAAGCATTTTTTATTTGATGAATATAAGTACCAAAAAAATTTCATTAAAAACATTATTGATGAATGTATCCTTTTTTAATTTCAAAATATTTTTAAAAATATAAGGTAAAAAAGTAATTTGAAATTAATTATCCTTTAAAATAACCTTTTTAACTTATAAGTTATGTTTTAATAGATTTATTATTCATGAGAGTGGAAAATTCTGTATATTTTGTAGACATTAAAACAAATATTCCTTCCACATTTTTGTTAAAATCCAAATGGTCTTTGTTTGGGAAATGACATGAAAATTACTTTAAAAAATAAAAAAGTAAAAAATGGATAAAAATGTATTTATGAAATCATTTGGAGAATTTTAAATTAATTTTTGAAAACATTTTTGGAAAACATGGGTTTCTAAGAAAAAGGATTTTTGACTGAAGAGAGAAATAAATCCGGATTTAGAAACATTTTATCGATAATTTTAAGTAACAAGGAGTGGGAAAATGGTATTATTACCTTAAAACTTCATTAATACCCATAGTAGAATAAAGTTATAAGGGTTTATTAGAAAATTATCAAATAATTTCCTTTAATAGAAATTCAATCATAAACAATCTTGATTAAAATGCCATTATAAAATAAACCCTTATAAATATCATAACATTAAATTGATAATTTACCAAAGAATCAATTAGGTGTATCAAATGTAAATACACATAAAACAAGTTGATATATATCATAATATATTGATAAATCAATACACACATAATCATATATTATTGAAAACAATGAAGAAGTAATATAACCCAATGAAAAGAAGTTATGTTATTAAATTCTTTACCAATTGGTAAATTTCATGTCAAATACACTTAGATGAAATAATTCAAATTGAAACTTTAAATATCATTAATCATTAATTAATCATGATATTTGTAATGTCCCAAATCTGGATTCCAGTCAAAGGTTCCTCGTACCTGGTTAGTCGCATGGCCTCAAGCGCATTTCCCCAAAAGTCAGAGGCTGATGACTAGTAGTGAGGGACTATGTGTGATTGTGGGGAAACTATTACCTCATTGGTAGAGTATAACATAGAATAATTCAATAATAAATCAATAGAGGAAGAATTAATACCATACAACAGAAGTAAACATTGAAAGACTGATAATATAAATAACCAGAAGTCATAGCATATAAAAGATGATGTTGCATGTCACGTGTTCTAGGAAAAATAGCCACAATAAGTTACAATTTAATTATACATGATATAAGTACCAAAGGTAAAAAAGATTACTAAAGAATCTCAGAAGCATCACAAGCCTCATATTGGTTCCATTCTGTCCTACTCCTATGATGTATATCAAGTAACTATAGAAGGGAACTTCCCCTTATCGACACCTGCAGTATCATAATCTATTTGGGCCAAAAAAACATGACCCAAATTGGTTGCGAGACAAAATAATAGTAGGAAACAACCCAAAGTTTGTTCCAATATATAAATGAATTTATATATAATAGGTAGTGTACAATAGTGAAAGCAGTAAGCTATGTAGTACTCAATAATAAATGTTCCTATAATCATTGTTTTCCATTTTCATTAACAGTTCAATTAAATTTAATTGCATAATTATCAGGATCCATCCTAAGCCTAGAAATTCATGAATGAAAGTAATAACAATAGATATCTCAAAATTCCATCTAAACATGTATATGAGAAGATATAATCCAAGCTTTTTCTTTGGATTGGAAGACGCATCACAAGTCATCCCATTTCAATATTTAATTTATAATATGAGTCTATCCTTGAAATTACTATATTAGAATTCAAGTATTACTCCTATTATAAAACCACCTACATCCTACGATCCCATATGTATGATCCTCATAGAAACCTGGTCTCACTCTATGTGTGGTGAAAGTATATATCATATGGGATGTCCTCGTATCCTATAAATAAGACCCAAGTATCTCCCAATAAATATAACATTTCCAATAGAACCCATCCATGATATCCCTCATTCCATGAATCATTTGGCCTTTGAACACAGTCTTCATGAGCCTGAACACTACATTTATGGATCTCTCATGACTTAACATAAATAACCTTCCTTTTATTTCATCCATGGAATCCCTCAATAGATCCATGGGTCACCTGAGATATAAGGTACAATAGTTACATGAACCCATCCATGTCATTATAATCTGAATCCAAGGTTCACCCATCGATATTTACCCTTTAATCATGAAAAGTGCAATTAACATTTCATTAGGCATAAAAACGTCAAAACCAAAAGAATCCAACATAATCAAGCAAGGACCAACCTCATAAGGCATGGCCTTTCAATTACTCACATGGGAACAATTTTTGTAAAAAGAAACAAATGTAAATTAAACTATTACATAGCTTTAGAATTTATAAACTCACATGGGAACTTATCATGTATCAAGAAACACGGGTAAATTAAACTATTACATGGTTCAACATTAAACAACCCATGTGGGAACATATCATATAACAAGCCTACCATGTAATTTAAATTATCACAAGGATTAACCATCAATTATCCCATGTGGAAAATTCATTCATTTAACCAATTTCATTTTAAACAACCCAAGAAGGTAAAGAAAGGCTTGCCTCATAAGAATCTTATTTAAAATGGCCATAAATGGTCACCAAAGAAAAACAAACCCATGGGGTGGACCTTAATTAATAAAAAAACCCAACATGCTTCCAAACACATAACCAATTACCTAAACAAAAATAGTTAATGATAATGGGAAAAATTCATTTAAGGCGACACCCCAAAAATGGGTGCATGGCACTCTGGCACATATAATCAACATGAAAATTAGCGAAAGGTACAATACCACCAACCTCATACTCATATGACTCTCCTCATCCAAGGGAAACCTCTAATTTGACCTCTAATGGATTGTATCTACATAATGAGTATAAATTTTCAAGCCTCTATAACTAGGAAAAAAGAATAAATCACTAATAATGGATCAAGTGGAATCGAGAACTCACCAATGAGATTCCAACACATCTTACAGTGTTCGAATCGAAGTTTGGACAAACAATTAGGAGCCAAAACTTCATCCAGTGCTGCAGCTTCACGACACCCGAGTGAGCTTCTGTCTAGAAATGATAAAACAAGGCTAATTACTATTTAACAAAAAACACCAAATAAACAGCATGTACTTGAATATACATGCCATATATATGGTTGTTTTTTCTATTTTTAGTGATAAGACTCACACATCATTAAAAGGTCCTACTGACATCCATACATGGCGTGTACTTGGATTAAACAATGTGTAACACCAATTCATTTCATTTAACAGTTTTACAGCTAGAACTCAGCCTATTTTCCTCCTCTTTCTTAAGTAAAAATAGAAAATATAATATTTGTACCTCAAAAGAAGAAACGGGTTATTACAAACTTCCCACCTTAAATAAATTAGTCCCCGAATTTCCCTTCCAAGGGTGATGAAGAAATATCTGAGAATGACTCTGGCCACTATGATCGTACATCATCATCCCTCTTCCCAATATCATCTTTCACTTTCCCATGATTCCATTTCACTCGTACTAAAGGAACATACTGGCCATGGAGAACGTTTATGATACATTCCACAATTAAAATAGGTTGCTCCTCAATGGACACATCTACCTATAACTCAACCTCATAGGGATGAAAAGTGTGATACAAGTCTGAAAAATAAATTCACAAATGAGAAATGTGGAAGACGTCATGCATATTCCTATACCTATGATGTAACTAAAACTGATAGGCAACTATCCTGACCGTCTCCAAAATCTCAAATGGACCAACATATATTAGAGAAAGCTTACCCTGCCTCCTGGTCCTCTTGTGTCCCAATCTCGATAGAACATGTATGAAAAACCGATCCCTGACCTCAAACTTCAGAGGTCATCTATGGAAATAAGCATTAGATTTCAGAAGAGTCTGTGCAGTATCCATCCTCTTCCAAATCCACTGTACCTACTCAGTGGTCTCCTGGACAAGATGAGGTCCCTGCATAGCTGTATCTCCTACCTCCATCCAACACAGGGGTGATCGGCATGGTCTACCGTACAAAGCCTCATATGGATCCATTTGAATAGTTTCCTGAAATCTATTTTTATAGGATAACTCAACTAGGTGTATATGTATCTCCCAAGAACCCCAAAAATCTAGGATGCATGCCCATAAAATATCCTCTTGCACCTGAATTGTGCGCTCAGATTGTCCATCTATTTAAGGGTGGTAAACTGTGCTCAGAAGCACCTATGTACCCAGTGCCCTCTGTATCCCTTGCAAGAAATGACATGTAAACTGGGTTTCCCTATCTGAAATGATAGAATGTGGGACCCCATGTATTCGTATAACATATTGGATGTAAAACCTCTCAATCTCATCAACACTGAAGGTTTCCTTGATCGGCAGGAAATGTGAAACCTTCATGACCTTATTGCCAACAACTCATACAAAATCATTACCTCAAGGAGACATCGGTAAACCAATCAGAAAATCCATCATGAAATCATTCCATTTCCTCTTAGTAATGGGTAGCTACTATAAAAGTCTGACTTCTACTGGTGTTCCTCCTTCACCTACTGACAGGTGGAGCACCTCATAACAAAACCAGCTACATCTCTTTTCATACCTATCCACCAATACTGATGATGAAAATCTTGATACAACTTGGTGACACCAAGATGCACTTCCCATATAGAGGCATGAAAATCCCACATAATCTACTCTTTTGTGTCTATTGAATCCCAATGTGACCATGTAAATGCATAAATTTATCCTCACCTATGGTCTAACTAGGAGGCAGGTCCTCACCTGCCACACTCTCACTAGGCCTTTAGAATCCGATAGATGCCTCATTCTCACTCTATCCAGTAGGGTAGAGGTAATAGCTAAAGAATAAAGAAATGTATATCCTTGACTATTTTTCACCTCGAATTGTGTCTCAGAGAACAATTTCATAAGCTTCCACCCACTAATGGCTTATTGTACTTCCCATATCTAAATCCTCCTACTCAGTGCATCAGCCACTGCATTTCCATTCCATGGCATGTTGGCAATCTCGAATTCAAAGGATTGAAGGTATTCCACCCACCATCACAACCTCATATTCATATCACACTGAGTAAATATGTACTTGAGGCTTTTATGGTCCTTTTATACCATAAAATGCTCTCCTAATAAGTAATGTCTCAAACAACGTAAAACATGGAAAACCGTATCTAGCTCGAGATCATGCATCAGGTAATTCCTCACATGAGGCATTAACTACCGAGACTCATATGCAATGACTCATTCCCCTTTCATAAGAACTGATCCTAGCCAAATACCAGATGTGAAACAGTACACAATGTAACTCCTTCTTGGATCTGGAAAAATCAGTATCAATGCCAAATTCAATATCCCTTTCAACTACTGAAAGGCTATCTCACAAGAATCTATCCACACATACTTCACAGCATTTTTAGTTAGGCTCATCAACAACAGTCCTAATCACGAGAAATACTATATGAAATGCCTTTAGTAACCATCCAACCCTAGAAAACTTCTCACCTCAAAGACATTCTTGGGATGATACTAGGAAACTACTACATTCACCTTCTCTGGGTCCATTGATACTATTATCTCCTAGATAATGTGACCTAGGAAGTGAATCTGATCCATCCATAAGTGGAAATTTATGAGATGAGCATATAACTAATTCTCACTTAGTGAACTCAAAAAAATATCATGATGTTTGGAATGGTTGTGTAGATTGTGAGAATACACCAAGATATCACCCAGAAAAACCACAAAAAAATGAATCAAGATAAGGATGGAAAGCTCAGTTCATCAGTTCCATGAAAAATGTTAGTGTGTTTGTGAGACCGAGTGACATTACCAAGTACTCATAAAAACCATACCTATTCTGAAAGGATGAGTGAGGTATGTATAATGATATAACATGAAACTTATGATAACCTGGTCTCAAATCAATTTTTCAGAAGAACCGATCTCCTCGGAGCTGGTCGAAGAGATCATCTATCCTTGGTAGAGGATACCGATTCTTAACCATCAACTGGTTCAATTTCTGATAATCCACACATAGATTGATGGTACCATATTCCTTTTTCAAGAAAAATTTACTGGTGAACCCCAAAGAGAAGTACTGGTTCAAATGAAACCCTTAGCTTCCAAATCCTATAGTTGCCTCCTCAGCTCCCATAACTTTTTCATAGACATCATATAAAGTGGAATGGATACTGGTGCATCTCTTGGCACTAGCTCGATACAGAAATCTACCTTTATCACCATACGTAAACCTGAATTTTTTTTGGGAAGACATCCTTGATATGATAAACTAATAGAGGTAAATCCATATGGAATGTTCTATGGTCATCTAGATATAAACTCACAATATGGGTTGCAATCCCTCCCAACTTGCGATGCTCGAGTCTAGATCGGATCTCCTGGACATCCCATTCACCCTTGTGTAGAAACGATTTTCCCTTTGGTGACATAAAACTCACCCAACAGCGATAGCAATTGAAAAAGTCTTGAAATGAGACCAACCATTCCATTATGAGGATGAAATCAAAGCCAGTAATCTCTAATACATAGAGGTCCCATAAGAAGTGACACCCAAAAACCTCAAGGGGGAACTCCTTTCACATACTCACACCAGTCGTTCTAATCCCTAATGGAGAATCTAGCATTATAATATCATCAGAAGTAACAACAAAAAGACCAAGGCTATCCACAATGAACACATATTTGAAACTATTTAAATCCCATGTATCAAAAAATGAAGAAGATAAAACAGAGGTGATTATAATAGTACCTATGACAGCAGATGGTTTGGGATCCTTCTCTTACTGGGTATGTTGCACAGCATAAGTCTAACCTGTACTGTGGTCTTGTGACACTGCCTGGATACCCTGAGCTGATCCACCCTACTATCATTAAGAACCTAGGGTCTGGATACCACGGCCATGACCACCACCTTAGCCTGAATGTCCTAACATACCCCAACTCCCAATCTTATGAGAAGTTGTCGACCCTACTCATGAATGTGAAGTCAGTGCATACCCTCTCTCACTAGCTACTGGTGGAAATGTTCTGCATAAGCGTAATAGATATCCCATCATGTTGCAATATCATCACTCGACTGCATCCTTTGGATATTATGACCTCTTATGCCTTGGCCTACCACACTGGTAGCACCTCACATGGATACCTGAATATAGTTTCTAACAACTACTGTCATCATGATAAAGCTTCAGATGACGCTTCTTACTACCTGTCAAGACAGTACCAGATCTCGAAGCCAAACCACCTTGGCTCACACCTCTATATTTCCCAAAATTACACTCGGTAATCAGTGCCTGATTCACTATAGTGGATATAGTATTCAACTTGAAGACATTTACCTGCAATCAAACGCCATACCTGACACCATCCACAAATCACTTAGCCTTTGATAAATCTCTACACATTAAAATTAGTGTGAATCACTAGATCTCAATAAAATGGATAGAATAGTCAATAACTAAAATCATTCTCGTCTCCAGATATATGAACTCTTGAGCTTGATCTTCCCTCGGTGTCTTAGAAAAATAGTAATCATAGAAGAATTTCTAAAAATATCCCCATGCCATATCCCGATGATGCTTTGATAGAGTAATAACATCCCACCATCTCTTGGCATAATCATGTAGAATATACATCGTGATCTTTACCCTTCTTTCAAGAGGAATATCTAGATGCTCTATGATTCAATGAATGCACTCCATCCATGACTCTGTAGCCTATGGTCCACCATACCCTGAGAATGTGGGAAGATTCTACTTCTGGAAAACTCATTTTAGAAATTCCATAGACGTGGTAGGGTGTGGTGCTCCCTAAAAAGATTTCATGAACCTCATAAATTCTTCAAGGAACTATGCATCAACACTTACGTTTGGTATAACAGGTGGTGCCACAACTGGCATGACTGGATGATCCACTAGTAGCCCATGGCCTACCACCTCCGGGGTATGATCATCCCCACTCTCCTAGTGTACAATTGGAGGTCGTCGTGGAGGCATGACTCTATAAGATCAAGCACATACCTCATTTCAAATTTAATATCAAGGTTCGTAGTTCAATATTGAAAGAACTAAATAGGAGAAATAAACTCTCATAGGGTTACAATAGTGGAGTACATGACATGTAGAAACCATACACGGCGTGTACCCTCAAGCGCTCACATAGGCATGTACTTCCACCGGACTGTGTGTGTGAACACCCTAGGTACGCAATGTGTTAGTCTGGTACATGGAATTTACCCATGTCTCCCCTCCTGTCCATGTACTTTTACATGGCTAGAGCCACAGGGGGTCTGATTGTGTGAAACTAAACACTGTGTGCCTAAAGTACATGCCGTGTACTATCAAAAAACCAACATTATGTATCCACTCTCACACATCCAAACACATGTTCAAAAACCACATGGTGTGTAAACATAGTACATGGTGGGTACTATATAAAGGTATTTCTTTCCAAATAGAAAAACATGTGGCATTTCATAGCATCACATGTCGTTTTGTTCGAGTTTTCGAATAAAAAGTCCCTGGAATTCCCCAAAACCCCCCATTTTTTGGAAAGTAAATCAAAGGTATGCCAAATTACGATTTTTGAGGGGCCATATTCCATGTGAATCAAATTTTTTCATCCACATATAGAACATTATAACATGAATCAATTTAAAAAAACAACATGATCCACCAAATTCCAATCTAAGAGGACCCATACACCTCAGGGACCAAATTTTGGCATCTATCCAATTCGAACCATAACATGTACCAATATACCTATCACAACAGTAGTAAAATATATCATGGCACTTATCTCAATAGCATGAATATATAGCATTCCATCTATCACAATAGCATGTAATCTGTAATGCTCTCTAAATGGAATTACAAGAAGGCATGGCATGTTATTTCTAACAAATTCCTATATGAGGCATGAGATATCACACCCCTGTATCATTGGGTTTCAACAAAATATAACCACAATAATATCAATAATAACAACACAATACAAATTCATCACCCAACGGTGAAATAAAATCAATTTAAATAGCTCAAAATCCCAAATATCATAATTCAATTCAAGGAAATTTGGATTTTACCTATATGTGGGGTAGCTACTCCCAAGAATAGCTTATTACTGAACTCCATTTCCTTCATATCCCTATATAATGTTTCTAAATAGTAAGTAAACCCATAATAAAAATCCTCTTATAAAAATTTGTAATGTCTCGGATCTAGATACCCCTCAAAGGTTCCTCGAACCTAGTTGGTCACATGCCCTCAAATGCATTTCTCCAAATGCTAGAGGCTACAGACTAGCATCGAGGGTCTATGTGTGATAGTGGGGAAACTATTCCCTCATTAGAAGAGTATAACATAGTGGAATACAATAATAAATCAATATAGAATGAATTAATACCATAAAATAGAGTTAAATAGCATAAGACTAATAATATAAATAACTAGAAGTCATAGCATACAAAGGATGATGAGGCATGTCACATGTTCTAGGGGAAAAACCCACAATAAGTAACACTATAGTTATATATGATATAATTACCAATGGTACAAAAGAGTACTAAGGAAAATCAGAAGCATCACAAGCCTCATCTTGGCCCCATTCTCTCATTCTCCTAAGCAGCATATCTAGTACTTGTAAAAGGGAACTTTCCCTTATCGATACCTACAAGTATATAATCTATTTGGGTCCAAAATCACGACCCAAATAGGGTGTGAGACTAAATACCAATAGGAAATCATTGAAGGTATATTCTAATATGTTATTGAGTATATATAACAAGAAGTGTACAATAGTTAAAGTAGTAATCTAGGAAGTAATCAAAAGTAAACAACCCTACAAGAACTAGTTTCCATTTATAATAATTTCATGTTCAAAAACAGGTCAATTGCATTGAATTTTATATATTGAAGGATCTAGAATAAGCCAAGAAATCCCCATATAAAAGTAATCACAAAAGATGTCTCAAACTACCATCTAAAAAAATATAAGTGAATATAGAATCCAAGCATGTGCTTGGTCTTGGAAGACGTTTCACAAGTCATTCCATTTCAATATTAAATTTATAATCTGAGTCTATCCTTGAAATTCCTGATTTGAAATTTAGGTATTACTCCTAGTATAAAACCAACTACATCCTAAAATATTGTTTGTACGATCCTCTCAGAAACCCAGTCTCACTCTAGGTGTGGTGCGAGTATACGTCAGTTGGGTCGTCCTTGGATCCTATAAATAATACCCAAGTATCTCCCAACACATATAAACATTTCCAATAGACGTTTTCCATGTTATCCGTCATTCGATGAATCGTTTGGCCTTTAAACATAGTCACCAAGAGCCCAACCACTACATATGTGGCTCAATCATAACTTAACATAATAAACCTCCCTTTTAGTCCATCAATTTCATCCCTTAATGGATCCATGGGTCACCCAAGGTATAAGGTACAACAGTTACATGAACCTGTCCATGGAATTCTAATCTAAATCCATGGTTCACCCATTGTTATATACTCTTTAAAAATAAAAAATTCAATTAAAATTTCATTAGGCATTCAAAGGTCAAAACCAAAAGCATCCAACATAATCAAGTAAAGACCAACCTCATAAGGCTTGGCCTTTCAATTACTCACATGGTCACAATTCGCAAAATAAGAAACACATGTAAATTAAACTATTACATGGATTTAGCATTTATAAACTCATGTGCGGACTTACCATATATCAAGAAACACATGTAAATTAAACTATTACATGGTTCAACCTTAAACAACCCACATGGGAACATATCATATAACAAATATACCATGTAATTTAAACTATAATAAGGCTTAACCATCAATTATCTCACATGGTAAATTCATTCATCTAAAAAATTTCATTTTAAACAAACCAAGAAGGGAAAGTAAGGCATGCCTCATAGGCATACTATGCCAAACATCCATAAATGGTCACCCAAGGGAAACACACCCATGGGGTGGCCGTTAATCAAGGAAACAACCCCAACATGCTTCCAAACACATAATCAATTACCTAAACAATAATAGGCAATGATAATAGGAAATATTAATTTATGGATACATCCTAAAAATGATTGCATGGAACTCTAGAACATATAATCAGCTTTAAAATTAGATAAAGTCACAATAACTCCTACCTCTACTTGTACGACTCTCATCATCCAGTGTCGGCCTCTAATTTGACTTAGAACAAAGTAGATCTATAAAATGAGCATAAATTCACAATCCTTTTAAACCTATTCAAGAAAATAAATCACAAAGAATGGATCAAGTAGAATTGATAACTCGCCGAGGGGATTAAAATTCATCTAATGGTGTTCGAATCGGAGTTTGGATAGACAATAAAGAGCCAAAACTTTGTCCGGCGTTATAGTTTCATGATACCCATGTGAGCTTCTTTCTAGAAATGAGAAAATGAGGATACTGCCTATTTTAACAAAAAACAAAAAAAATTACATTGAATGTACATGAATATACATGTCGTTTATATGCTTGTTTTTCTCATTTTTTCCAACAAGCCTCACATTTCATTAAAAGGTCTTGTTGTCATCCATAAATGGCATGTACTTGGATTACATAGTGTTTATCCCCAAGTCATGTCATGTAACAAGTTTTTAGCCAGTACTCAACCTATTTCCCTCCTATTACTTAAATAAAAATCAAGAATAAAAGATTCATAACTCATAATAAGAATCAGGTTCTTAAAATATTACATGTCAAAGGGGAAATATATTCACCATATAGAATAAATTAGGTGCATAACATTACAATGTGCCTCAATGAAGGGGAATTGAGGAAAATTCCCTTACCCCACACTTCCTTTTGGTTGAACATAATATAACCTCAAGTATAATTTTTTTAATAATGTTATTAATTTATAAAATAACCTTATTCACATTTATATATGTGATCCCCCTATAACATTTTACCACCTGTTTATTAATAATGTTTCATTGTTTTCAATGTTTTTGGTGTTAATTTCATTGCTTTATCATGCGTGTTTTTTCATGAAATTTATGGTTATTTCAAATATTATATGGTTAAATCATCTAGAGAATTATATTAATGTTATAAATATTTTTTTTTTCATTTTATTCATTTTCATAATCATTATTTAAATTTGAACATGGAGAATGTATTACATCTCTTTTTGGAGACGGTAGGTCATACGTATGCACGAGCGACGTTATAATTTAATTAATGGGTGAAAGGGTAAGGATGTGGGTGATATATTAATTTTACTAATAAATATAATTTCATTTTTATCAATTATATTATCTAAATTTATACTTATTTTCTTCTAGATAAAGTCTATGTGAAAAATGAAACACATCACTTCGTGAGACAATAGTCCTCCATACACAAGAGCAACGTTATCATATTTTAAATGAAATGGATAGTAAGAAGTTATATATGATATTAAAATTAAATAAATATAATAATATCATAAATATCATTTAATTTTTCTAAATCCATCATTATCTCTATCCTTGAAAGGTATAGGTTGAAAACGAATTATATCGCTTCGTGAGGCGGTAGTCCGTTGTACACATGATCGAAAGTTTTGTTTCCAATTTGATGTAATAGGATATGGATATAGGTCATGACATTAATATAATAACATATTATAATATTTAATATGAATATGTTATTATATATTCATGGTTTAATAATATTTTAAGGAGGTGTAAGAAGAAACAAAATAAATACGCTCGTTTAAGAATGTGACCTTTTCTTTAGACAACCTCTTTAGGTTTTCACCAAAAGAATTACTATGATGGTTTTATGATAAATAAAAGGGATATATTATGTTTTTATGGGAGTAATTATGTTATTTTGGTAGTTCATGGTGGAACCAAATGTCTTTGTAAGTGTGAGTAGGGGAGGAGAGGGGTGGCCTTTAAAAGTGGTGGATAGGACACACATGAGATTTTTGAAAAGAATCGATTAAAACAACATTTTTATCATTACATAAGCCTCCAAAATGGTTCATTATCAAGAATTGTAGTTTATAAGGTCAAAATATTTCCAAAATATAGGATTTTTTCATGTTTTTTTCCATTTTAACCCCTACTTTTTTAGTTTAACCCCCTGGTAAATCAGTTTTTACCCTAACTATGGTAATTAATCTTTACTGATTTTACTATTCATAATGGTCAAAAATGAAGTTAAAATTATTATATAATATAAATTATTCTAATTACTAATATTGAATCCATTTTTTTAAATTATATTCATGTAATTGTTACAATCCAATTTAAAATTGTACCAGTAGATGCAATGAAAACACTTATTTCCAATGAGAAAATTATCATAAGTATAAAAGGTTTTAATATCAAATTTCAATATAAAATTAATTTATATTAACATAAATTGGTTAAATTTTAATATTATTGAACTACGTTTTATTTAAAACAAATTAATATTTTAATTTTTTCTTGAAAATAATTTAAACGAAAATGTAGTGTTCAATTAAAAATCAATATTTTTGCTTATTCATCAAAAAATGAAACATTTCATAAAGATTATAAAATTCACCCTAATGTAATTTTGGTATTCTTATTTAAAAAATGAAATTATTTTATCAAATAAATTTTCTAAAATTGTTAAAAAATAATAATTTTAAATTATGTATGAAAAGTACCACTAGACCAACTTTTAGAAAAAAATACATTTTTTAGAAAACAATTAATTTTCCTTCAAATGATTTTTATTTTTTATATAATAAATAGATAACTGATGAACATGTGTAAATAATATATTCTCATAAATTATTTATTCATATTCATACCCTCCAAATAAACTACAAGGTTATAATGCTCACATTTTAAATAATAATATTTTAATATATTTTTTTGTTTCATTTAAACGCAATGTTGCAAGAATCCCAAGCTATCAAAGAGATTGAATTTGTTTAAAAATAAATATAACATAAAATATTGAGGTGTTAAATTCTATTTTAATCTCAAATTTTCATGTTATATACTATATTGAACCTAATTTTATTCTTTTAAAATCATGGGGTGTTACATTCTTCACAAATTTAATAAATTATGTCCCCATAATTTAAACATTAACTTGAAAAAATGTGGTATTCCTATTTGAAATTTACTTTTTGAAAAAACAACATCGTAAAAAGGGTTAACAAAACTTCCTCTTAAAATTGGGAAAGAGAAATATTAAAGGTCATCTATAATGAAAAATTAATGGGTTTCCAAGTTTGAGAACATGGGTGGTAAGTGATGATATAAACATGGAAGAAAATTATAGTGCCCAAAAAATGACAGAGGGTGATAGAGGTCATTCATCATAATAATGTTAATTATAAATAAAATTCATCAACCAAAAACCCATAAATCTGTTATGATTTAAAAGATAATTGATTCATCAGATATGAAGGTAATAGGATAACATTTCTGTTTTAAGATCATTTTCCTAAGGATAAGGAATTAATTTATTATCTACGAATATATAGAAATTTACTTGTTTGATGTCTTCCTATTTCATATTCACAATTTCATACTTTGGTTGTTATTCGATCAATTTACACTTGATCTCTTACCCCAAGAAATGAGTGTCCAAAAATAATTTTTTTTATACCTAAAGCACTAACATTAACTTTTAATATATCTTAAAATAAATAAAAGGGTGACAAGTCTTTCTTCCTATTTCTAAATATTTTTCAAAACCAATTTTATTAACACAAGTTATCCAATATAATACATTAATTTATAAACTTCAATAGTGAAACCATTGGAAAAATCATTAATATTGATTCATCAAATAATTTTTGTAAAAAAATTACATATTAACTAGAACATCATGTAGGACAATGGTAAGTGTTGAAACCTTATCATTTATCATTTTTGGGTTCAATCCTTGAATCATTCTCTAGATATAATGGTTTTTCACTGGATATGTGGTTTTTCCTTTAAAAAACATATTAATATAGTTCCTATAACATTCCAAAACTGTAATAACCTATAATTACCTCAACATAAAAGATAAGATAAACCTTAATTTTTACCAATACCTTTAAACTTATGCCCATAAAAAGTAAGGTCATTCATCCTTAAATAACGTTTTTACTAAAACATATACTAAACAAATGATTTGTATTTCCATAAATGTCTCCAAATATATCCCTAATATTAGAATACTCTAATCATATAAAACATAAAAAGGGGTGTTTAAGACTTTGGTCTTGTGATCAATCATAAATTCATAAACTCATGATGGTATCCATAAGTCTTAAGTTAATAAATACATATATGCTTCTAAAAGTTAATAAAATCCTTATATGTTTCATGATTGTTATAAATAAAATACCATTGGTAAAAAACTTCTACAACATGGTTCTTTGATCCCAATACATAAATACTTAAACCCTTTTACTTCAACATAACTCTTTCCTTTTTCTAGTGGTTAAACTTTAGAATAGGGTATTGACACGGATAATGCCCAAGTTCCCAACATTTAAGACAAGAACTATAATTAGATCCCTAGGATGAAATTTATTTCTTCTATATCAATCTTCATTTTTCCTTGATAATTACGTACTTTATGACCTTCTTTTAAACACATAAAACATTTTCTTTTTCCTTTGAGTCACTTTCATGGGTATCTCTTTCCAAATTTCTGACATAAAATAAATCGAGCCTTCCTTCCACCATGGTCTCCACTACTCAAGCTCTTGAAGAACATAATAATCTTATTTGGTGGGTATAAGAGTTGGTTAAGGTACAGGTTATTGATCATATTTGAGGATAACAGATTAGGCATAATCATGGTATCTTTCACTCTAGTTGTCACCCCATTTGTTTTCTCATATTCATCACATTTTCCTTCATATTATATGTTAACATGATTCCATTAGGTTACATCCATTGAATAAAACCTAAAATAATAGTGTGTGTAACAATAATCATAGTGGGAAACAAAATAATCATGAAGATATTTTATAGGATGTTTAAATCGTGACACATTATTTTCAATCTAAGATAGCATTAGTTTAAATTAGGTCATTAATTTTCATCATATATTGTAACCATTCATAATTGTTTATAAAGAAAAAATATGAATTATTCAAATAATATCCCATGGGTGTCAAACTAGGTGCATAGTAAGGCCTGTTTTCAGGTACCAGGTAATGCTCAAGTCAATCCCAATGTGGATTTTTTCAATTTATTAACCCTAAGTACATCTATTCCGGAACCACATCCACTTACAGTATCCTGGAAGGAATTGTTTCTATTAAAAACCACATAATATCTATCTTACCAAAACTTTAGGATGTTCTTATATATTTATTCTCAAATTCAATCATAGGGTTATGTTCCATAATCTAGGTTTTCATAATTCTAGTTATCAAGGTTTTTACTAAACTTCCATTGATACCAACTATAGCGACCCTGAACCTAGTAGCTAGGATCCAATGTCTAATTTATTACATTACTACAAGATACAAGGAATATCATCCCTAAGGATGGAATAGTTTGTTAGTCTCCATACACTATATATATACATGATTCCCATATTACATTTGAAAACTCAAATTACAAAATATTTTTCTTCAAGAATATAATTATTACCTATAGAATATCCATACATATCATTCTTAGTATAGTACCAACATTCCTAGGAAAATAAAAAGATAACGGTGAGATCAACTGCTTAGTAAGAGTTACGTAATGTGAAATATATCATAAATTAATAATCATAATCAATATTTAAATGTAAATAAATAGACACACATGCCATTTAAATAGTTTTACTATCATGATTAGATAGTGCATAATCAAAATGGGAAGATAAATAACTGAACAAACATTCCATTAAATAACTAAACTGATAATGATATGAATTAGAGATAATATATTTATAAAAAACTCATGGATAATTATAACTGAATTCTTAATAAATTAAATTCTTAATTATTGGATATCGTGATCTCAGGCATCATGATACCTATACTGTCAAGACCTTTCATAAGATGGTTTAAAACTAGTGGGTAGGTATTCACCATAAACCCATTTAACAATGTCTAGCCAACTAATTCGTCTCATGAGACAACCAATATAATGATGGGAAATCTATAATTGGTACTCATCCATATCTATATATCTAAATCATTATTCATATATTCAATAATCGATTTAATTCATGAACAATGTACCTTATCATTAAATATCTTTATTGAGTAAAGAATATGGATTTATCAATTTTTTTAAAGATAATAAAATATAATTCAATGTATATCACAATATGTAAAATTTTATAAATACGGATATTTTGGGGAAATTTGATGTCCAATTATCAGAGGAAATTGAATATTTCAATGGAAAGTTAATGACTAAAAAAATGGATCAAGAAACTGAATATCAATAATTTAATTGTTAAAAATGATCATAAACCATCCATATAAAGAGTAATTATGGTATAAATAAAATATATCCCCAGTGTATAATAATTAATATTAATGGATTTTTTCATTGATGAATAGAAATTCCATAAAAATGACATTTAATCATTATTTTTAAAAATATAATTTTTTACTTTGAAAATATTTTTAAAACTAAAAGGTAAAAAGATATTTTTAAAATACTTTTCTATGAAAATAAAATTTGGAACATAAAAAGTAATTTTTAAAAATAATGATTGGTCATGATGGTTGAAAATTCATTATATTTCATAGACATTAAAACAAATATTTCTTTCACATTTTTAGTAAAAGCCTAATAGATCTTGTTTGGGAAATGACATGAATATTAATTTAAAAAAAATTAAAAATTATAAAATGGGTTAATTTTTTTTAATAAATATTTTGTAGAATTTTAAAAAAATTTGAATGAAATTAGAAAACATGGTTTTGGAATAACAAAATGTTTTCAATGGAAGAGAAAAATAAAGCCATATTTTAAATCAGTTTATCAATAATTTTAAGTACAAGGGAGAGAAAAAAAAGTAATATTACTTGAAAACTTCATGAATAACCATATGAGAAGAAAATTAAAGGGTTTTAGTAGATAATAATCAAATAATTTTCTTTAATTTAAATTCAAGCATAAATAATCTTGATTAAAATAAGATTGTGAAATAAACCCTTATAATTATCATAACATCAAAGTAATAATTAACCAATTAATAAATTATGTGTATAAAATGTAAATAAACATAAAACATTTTGATATATAACCAAATATATTAAAAATTCAATACAAAAAAATCATGTGATATAAAATAAAACGAATAAGAAATATAGTCAAATGAAAAGAAATTAAGTTACAAAATTCTTTACCACTTTGTAATTTTTATTTCAAATCCCCTTGGATAAAATAATTAAAATTTAAACTTAATATACCATGAATTATTAATTAATAATGACATTTAATTTCAAATGGTTAGTATATACACCATATAAAATATATTAGGTGCATAATATTACAATGTGCCTCAATGAAGGGAAATTATAATGAAGTCCCCTACCTCACGCTTCATTTTTGTTTAATGTGTTTTAACCTCCTATATAATGGTTTTAATAATGTTATTAATTTATATCAGAGCCATATCCATATTTATAATATCATATATGATCCCATTATAACATTTTAACATGAGATTGTTAATAATATTTCATTGTTTTCATTGTTTTGAGTGTTAATTTCCTTGTTTTATCATACATGTTTTTTTCATGAAAGTTCCATATATTTCACATATTATATAGTAAAATAATATAACGAATAATATTAATTTTATAAATATCATTTTTCCATTATATTAATTTTTATAATCATTATTGAAATTTAAACATGGAGAATGGATGACATCACTTTATGGAGATAGTAAGCTGTTCGTACGCAGGAGTGACATTATCATTTCCTTAATGGGTGAAAAGGTAAGGAATTGGGTGATGTATTAATTTTATATAATTAATATAATTTCATATATATAGAATTTATTCACTAAATTTATCCTTATTACCTTCCATGTAATGCGTAAGTGAATGAATGAATCACATCGCTTTGTAAGGTGGTAGTTTGATGTACACATGAGCGGCGTTATTTTATTTTAAATGTAAAGGAATGTAAGAATTTATATGTGGTATTATAATTAAATAAGAATAATAATATCATAAATATCATTTAAATGTTTTAAATCCATCATTATTTTTATCCTTGAAAGGTTGGGAAGGAAAACGAATTAAATCAATTCGCGAGCAGTTGTTCGCTGTACACACGGTCTATAGTTTTTATACCAATTTGATGGAATGGGATATGGATATAGTTCATGAACATAAAATTATAACAAATTTTTATTTTTAATATGTTTATTTTATTATATAATCATTTTTAATATTAATTTAAGAATGTGGACAATGAAGCAAAATAAAAATTCTTGTTTGAGAAAGTTACCTCTTCTTTGGACTACCTCCTTAAATTTTCATTAAATACCTTAATAGATTTAATTTATGATAAAAAATAGGATCTAGGATATTGGGAGAGCATTAAGTAATTTATTTTGATAGGTATGTTTTGATACAATTAGAATTTTATGTGTGAATAGGGGAGGATATGTGGTTTCCATTTATAAATAGGGGAGATGACACAAAATTAAGTTGAAATTATTAGATAATATAAATTATTATTATTAAAAATATGGTATCCCATTTTAAAATTTTAATTAATAGTATTGGCATAATAAAATTTAAAATTATATCTATATACGTTATGAAAAAGTGGGTTTCCAAAGAGAAAATCTTCATTAGTATAGAATGTTTTAATATCAAAATTAGAAATTAAATTGATTAAAATGAAATAAATTAGATAATTTTTAATACAATTGAAATAATTATTCAATAAAACAAATTTAAAATATTTAATTTAACATGTCAAATAATTTAAACAAAAAGGAAGTGATCAATATAAAATATGTATTTTGACTGTTCATCAAAAAATGAAACATTTCATAAAAAACCCAATAATTTACCCTCAAATAATTTGGTATTATTATTTAAAAATTTAATTTCATTTTATCAAATAAATTTTCTAAAATTCATATAAATTAATTTTAAATTATGTGTGTAAAGCATGACTAAAGCGCCTTTTAGAAATCAAAATATATAGTTTTTTAGATAACATTTATTTTTTCATTCAAATTATTTTTATTTTTATTTATAGTCAATAGATAACCTATAAAAAAATTTAAACCATATATTTTCATTAATTATTTAGTACTAGTAAGACCCTCCAACTTAACAGCTAGTTTATAGCGGTTATGTTTCAAATAATAATATTTTAATAGATTATTGTGTTTCATTTAAACCTGGTGTTGCATGCATCTCATGCTATTTAAGAGATTGAATTTATTTAAAATATATATATTATAAAGTATTGGGGTGTTACATTTTCTTCTAAGCTCAGTGTTTAATTTCGTATATACTATCGAACCCAATTTTCTTCTTTTAAAACCCCAGGGTGGTACATTCACCTTCTAAGATCAATGTTTCATTTTATATACACTACTGAACCCAATTTTATTATTTTCATACCTTGGGGTATCACATTCTCCCCCTTTTTATAACCTAAATGTAGCATTGGAAATTCTCCAATTTCACATCATGATATCCCCTACCCTCTGTACTCTATATTTTAACTCCAGAATTGGTCCAAACATCATGACCTCAGTTTCTGTGCATTCCTCTTTAAGGATTCTTATGTGTCACTGGGCCTCTTCTTTCCTCCACTCATGTCAACTTTTCATTTCCCTTCATGCACCACAAATAAACTTCCTCATTTTTTAAAATCATGATGACCTCAAATTTTATGTTCCCTTTTATAAGGAAATATGTGTGTCACTTAGCCCATTAGACCTTCATTTATGCCACACCCACCTTTGATGGTTGAAGATATGTGACTGTGAGTTTAGTGGTCCCCTTCTCATCCTTTTTTATGATATTAAATAGCATGTTAATTGTTGTTTCCATAAGATGTTAAACATTATGGTTTATTACTTATCAAATGACTTAAAACCACATTATTCCTTGAATCATCACTTGAGAGTATGTCTCCACTCCTTTTTTGGCACTAGTCTCCCACCATGAACACTTATAGAACTATGTGTATCCTTATTCCCATTTCATGGAATATATAGGGATGTTATGTCCTCTTATCTAGGTCCTGGCTATAAACTCCCATTTATCCATCCTCATATTGACAGCTAAAAATTCTCCACCAGGTTTCATGGCTTTTATGTGCACCAAGATGGATCCATAGTTAGGAGAGAATGGTCAAAGTTGTAAAAACATAAAAACATGTCTCTATTATATTCCAATAATTATGGCCTTAAAATGTGAACATTACCCTCAGAGGATGTTTGTGAAATTGGTCTTCTTTAACCCTTTATTTATGTTATGTTTTCAATACATTTCATATCACACAAACTACTTCACTTGTGTTCAAATCTCTTTCACTTTAAAATGGTCACACATTCAGGTCAAATTGGTCCAACCATAAACTTTTTAATCCACCTTATCAAAATATCTTGTGTGATTATTGTTCATTAGGTCCCCCCTAGGGACCTTTGGATTCACATTGAGTCTACCTTTATTTTATTTATTATGCATTCATCCCATCTAGTCCAAGAATTATGACTATAAAATAGTATCACATTATGGTTGAAGTTTTATACCTTAAACCATCGTGTCTACATGGTTAAATCAATATAAGATTAAAATCTAGCCTCTGACATTCTAACTAGATTAATTCTAAACTTCCCTAGAAAATAGGCTTGATGGGTCGTCAATTTAAAAACCGATAAAGGTATACCTGAGAAAAAGTCAATCCTCCACTTTCCAAATCAAACCCCATGACTTGAGAAAAAGTAAAAGCGAAAAAAAGGTAAAATACCATGAAAAATAATGTTAAGACATATAAAAATCCTTATTGTGCTCGATGAACCCACTGGTTCCATGAAAATTTAAAGTCAACCATTCACCTATTTTTTCCCTTTGTCTAACCTGTATGATTTTAATCTGCATAGCATTTCATCCACACCACATGATGGTAAAATATACAGTCTTTTCCTATTTTCACAACATTAAAAGGTGTTCCCCTTAATTCCAAGCATCATGACCTTAAAATTTGTGCATATCATTTGATGTCACTATTATCAGTATTGGATTTACCCAATTCATGTTGGGTCTTATATCCACCAGATGATATAGATACATCCTCTGCCTATGGTCAAATCTTGATAAACTTACACTTCATAGCACTAGGAACCAATTTATCTCCCTATAGGAAAGGTTAAACCTTCTCTATGTATCTTCTAGTTTTGAGACCCCATAAGACCTGGTTTATCCCATCGATATTACTAGCACATGGTGGCATGACCCTATGGTTCTTGGATCTCTCTTTGATATTCTCCTTTCACCTCCACACTTTGTGTTGTTGGGGTTTTAATTTCTCAATACATTTCCATATGTTAATGGTATCCACTATGGTTATGGTGCATATCTTAAATTTTCACACCTTCTATCTAAGGAACATGACCTGGAGGATTCCCCAACAACAAATTAAATTTATCATATGTCTAAACTGGTCAATTTTCTATCTGATTTATTTTTGCTCCATTAAAAATGATTTAGAAGTGGGATCTGTATGCTGAAAATGGTCAATGGTCATCCTAAACCTACATTTCCCTTCCCATTCAATTTTGATTCTCGATGTAAAAATTTATCTTCTCCCACTTCATTTGCTCAAGTAGGGTCTTAACACCCTTGGTGTTTCCCTTTTGTAACTTTTGGTATGTTTTATTATTGAATCAGTCTTATGGCATCATGTATAATAATCATCCTCATATTCATGGGTTTCCTCAATGGTCAATGCATTATTCCGACCCCAAACCATCCATCCTAGTTACTCTCATGTGAAAAGAGTATCCCTCTATTTCCACTTATTTCTCAAATCAAACATGGATCTCATGGGATTAGGGATTTTGGATTGGTGCTATCAATAACATGATATAGTTACAATCTATTTAGTCATTACCACATGATAATAAATTGCATGGTCCTATTCTTGAGTATATTACCTTAAATGGAACATCCCTAGTCTAGAGTGTATAGCCTTAAAAGGAACACCCCTAGAACTGAGAGAATGTCCTTAAAATACACACCCCTAGTCATAATTGAATAAATTTAAAGGGAACTCCCTTTGTATTAGTTACATTACCTTAAAATTTATGCCCCTCCAGTTCAAAGTTATGTGACCCTAAATGTAAGAACCCAGTTTTTGCTGTGAAAGACTTTGGAAAATTCTTGATGTTATTCCAGAGCAGCGCCTTCAGACGGCGTGCGATTCCGAGCCCTGGAGTGGCCGAAATTAAATTTTCAGTGCGTTCACACTAGGAATGACAAATAAACAAGATGAATCCAAAATAGTGCTTTAGATTAGAAATATGAGTGTACGGATGGGTCCGGAATTGGATTTTTACCCCAGGAACGACATAAAACATGTCGGCACGGGACGTTTGGACATCTCGCTCACTTTCGGAACGTGAAACGGATAAATTAAATAATTAATTTATCCGTTCAATAGATTAACTCAAGTATCTCTTAAAGGGTGGCTCGGATTGGGAAACCAAGGGCACCGTTGAGTTTGGAACGTTCTGTTTACCCTAGGAGAGGTGTAAGTTTCGCGGGCGTGGACCGTCTGTGAAAAATGGCACCGGGGTCATTTTCGTAATTTTGCGGATTTGGGAATTCAGTTTTATAACTTTTAAAAAGGGCCTCGGATTAAATTTCTGAGACCGCTGTTGCGTTTAGAGCATGGTTTTTAGCCTAGGGGAGGCTTAATCCGGACCCCGTCGGGAGTTCGGGTTCGGGCCGACGGGCGGGTGGTTAAGTGTTTTCTATTTAAACTTAACCCACCCCGCTCCCTCCACTTATTCTTCTTCTTCGCCTGGACAGTAGTAGGCAGCAACCCCTCCCTCTCCTCCTCCACTCTGGAGAGTCAGCTTCGGCGAGGCGTGGCGCTGCGGCAGACTCTTCGTGAAGCTCCGGGCAACGCCCAAGATGTAGGATCGTTGCGGTTTCAATTTTTATTACCCGCACCTACTTTGAGATCGGTTATATGAATCAATTTGATGTTAAACCTTTGAAAAAATCCCATGGTCGTGTAGTATGCATTTTTATCTTTCCAACGCATCTTTCGGTTTTGAATTTGGAGTCCCGAGGCCTCCGTAATCACCCGCCGAAGTTTGCGGGTTTTCGGTTTCCGACGGGGCTCTCGGGCGGCGGCGCAGCTAAGGCGCAGGACGGCTTTGGCGGGTGAGCGAGGAGGTGGCCGGGCGCGGCTGTAACGTCGGCATGAGAGCGTGGAGGCGGCCGGGTGCGGCTGCGACGTCGGTGGGCGAGGGTGGAGGAGGACCGCGCGGCGGAGTCGTCGCCAGGGCGCGACGACACGGAAGGACCAGGGTCTTCTGACCCCGGCTGGCGGACAGGACCCGCTCCATGCTGGTCCACTCAATAAACCGGACCGGCCAAGCCGGTCCGGGCGAGTCAGGCTGGCACGCGCGCCTGCGGGATGGTTCAAGCAAGGTGGGTCGGCCGAACCTGCCCGGCCCACCTGCTTTCGTTTAAAAATTTTAAAACGCCAATAAAATGTCGTCCGGGTGTCGGATTCGCTCGCCGTCAGTGGTGACGCGTTTCTTAAAAGATAACGAACATTTTGAGATGGCTTTGGGAATTTTTAATTCCCAAAACAAGGGGCCTTGAATGCGTGACGCGTCTTTAAGGGCAATGACATTTTTCCGGCGGATCTTGTTTTGGACGGCGCGAACGTGTCTGACGTCTGTTTTGAGCGCCGTCAGTGGCGCTGCAACCTTGGCGTCGAGCCGGAGTTTTCTAGTGTGGTTTCAGATGTTGATACTGGAGTTGAGGCGTGGGCCCCACGGCACGTCTTTTGATCTACGAGCAGCGTTTAGCGACTTTTTCATCGGGCGTTGTTCGGGGCGTGCGAGCAGTCGATTCTGGATGTTTTTCCGAGGGGATTGCAATAGTGCAATACGCCCGCTCTAATTCCGCATGATGGTGCGGGCCCCACGAGGGTTGTTTGGGTGTTGATGGTGATTTTCTTTCTCTGTCACCGAGCGACCGTTTTGGACAAGTAAATAGTCCATCTTGTGTACTTTTCCGAGAGGATCGCAACGGTGCGATCCGTTGGCAGCGCTTCGGGACCGGGGTGCGGGTTCCGCTTGGTACCGCTCGTACGCGGTAAGTCGGAATGTATCTTTTTCTCCAGTTATTCGTTCCACTCAAGTGGGTAGTGATTTTGACGTGTTTTCCCGAGATCATTACGATGGCGCAGTTCTCCCCACCTTTTTCGGGGACCTAGTGTGGGTCCCACCCGACCCGGCTACGGTGAATAGTACCTTTTTCACTGGGTGTCCATTTTGGGCGATTGAGTAGTGATTCCCATGTGTTTTTTCAAGGGGATCACAGTGGTGTTATTCATTTGTTCAGTTTCAGGATCTAGGGGTGGGCCCCACATGGGTTGGTATGGTGAATAGTACCTTTTTCACCGGTTGACCGCTTCGGGCGAGTTAGTAATCTATCTCGCGTGTTTTTTCACAAGGATTATAACGGTATGATCTGTTTGGTTGTGCGGAGCCTCTTGTGTGATCTTATTAAATGTGGAAGCATGAAATGTGTACCGGTGGAGGTTCTTCCTCTGGTGTTTGCAGAGAACCCTTAGCGTGTGATCACATTCGCTCTTGTAAGAGTGAAGTGAATGCTGTAAGAGATGTAGTTGGTCGTGCCTCAGTCGTTGAGGTGGCAAGTTGGATTTGTTACCTTTACGCCTTCGCGTTGACGTTGGGGGCCGTGTGCATGTTAGCCTTTGGGCTGGAGACGTGGCATACTCTGGGAGTATGCGAGAACGCTGGGAGGTACATGTGGTTGTTTGTACCCGAGAACGTTTGTGCGCTTGGTTGGGATTGACTTGGGGCCACACATCGTGGGGGACCCAGGTAAGTTCCATGTTCTTCTTTGCGTACTTTTTACCTCTCACAACATAGAGGGTCCCTCTTTTCTTGATTGTTGACTAGCGCGGTTGAGTTTTTTCCCTGGATCTGTGCTCGATGGTTTAGATCAGCAGGGTTGAGTGGTTTCCCCTGGTTTGTTTCGGAGTCGGGTGGTTGCGCGATACCCACTCTGTGTTCGGTTGGCCAGTGTTGCACCATCCAGTAGAGATGGCCAGAGCAGTTCTGGGTTTACCCTCCAGCGGGGCTGGGCAGTGGGTTCCTCATCGACTTCTTCGGGTTTACCCTCCAGCAGGGCTGGGAAGTGGGTTGCTCATGGACTTCTTAGGGTTTACCCACTAGCAGAGACTAGGCAGTGGATCACCCGACGACTCTTGAGGGTCTACCCTCCAGCAGGGCTGGGAAGTGGGTCCCCCATCGTCTTGTTTCAGGTCTACCCTCCAGCAGGGCTGGGCAGTGGGTCGCCTGCCGACTTGTTTCGGGTTTACCCTCCAGAAGGGCTGGGCAGTGGGTCACCCGTCGACTTTTTCCAGGTCTACCCACCAGCAAGGCTGGGCAGTGGTTCGCCTGACGACTTATTCCAGGTTTACCCTCCCGCGGGGCTAGGCAGTGGGTCGAATGATGATGTATTAGGGTTTACCCTCCAGCAGGGTTGGGCAGTGGGTCACCCGATATCTTATTAGGGTTTACCTTCAGCAGGGCTGGGCAGTGGGTCACCCAATATCATATTATGAATTACCCTACAGCAGGGCTGGGTAGTGGGTCACCCGTTGACAATCCAGACTCAGTCCTTTCTACTAGGCTAGTCTTTGGCTTTCCTCCATGATTACCGGAGCGGGACCCTTGGGTGTACAGGTCAGTGATGGAACGACCTTGTCTTTGTGGAGACCTCTCGACTATAGGGCAGTGACGAGGTGTGGTTTGACTTAACCCGGAACTCTCAAGTATGAGGGGTGCTTTCCCCAACCGAGATGTGTCTTTGTGACGTGACCTAAAACCGTGCGAGCGATTCAGTTCCACCAAAAGTAGATAGTGTCGAGGTGCGGTGGTTTGAACCTCTTGACTTGTAGTTCTGGGCAGACGTACGGGATGTTGGGCATCGATGGTGTTTACTTCTAGGACTGTTGGCGACTCACTTTCTTGGGCTGAGCTACGGTATGGAGATCCCCTTACGAGTTTGTTCGGGATTCTTGTTGAGCATGTATATATGTATATACCTTGTTCGAGTACCCACTTCTTGGGCTTGGTTACTCTCCCTCCAGGAGAGGCGATGACGCGCAGGGTATGCCACGTGCATTCCATGTCTAGATTCTCGTGGTTGGACGAGTCTAGTCTCCTGCTATAGGTAGCGAAGACTCGACGAGAAGTTCATCTTCTCACCATTTCCAACTCATTGCATTTGGATGAGTCTACTTCCTACCTCTTGTTGGGTTGAGTTGTACTCTTTACTGCACTCACTATTTTACTTCTGTTCTATTCCCCGTTCGATCTACTGCTCACCCGTTGGTGCCTCCTTTGTTTCTCCTTCGAGCCTTCGGGGTATCCTACTGAGTATTTTTAATACTCACACCTGCTTGGGCTTTGCCGTCACTTGGTGTGCTCATGAAGATGATGGACATGTTGGTCGTGACTTTACTGGAGCATAGGAGTTCAGGAACTTGGACCATGTGCGGTGGTCTTAGTCGGGTTCTAGGTGGGGACCCTTCCAGCTATTTACTTTTTGTTCACTTATTACCAGGTTGTGGCACTTTTCTGGTAGGGTGCGTGTTTATCCCCTTTACTTTTTAGTTTACTTTCAACACTTTCTTTGTACTGTTTAGAGGTTGATGCACTTTTGGTGGTTTATATATAGAAGTTGCACTTTACTCTGGTTGTCTTTTCTTTTACTCTGCACTTTTTCATTGAGTGTGTTGCGTGTGTGTGTACAGGTACTTAGGAAAAGGCCTCCCCGAGTTGTTGTGTCTTTGGCGCTGGTCGCCAGCCCCTGGCCTGTGGAGGCAGGCTTGGGGTAGTTGCGGCTCGAGCTCGGGTAGGGTCGGGTCGTGACAAAGTGGTATCAGAGGCGGTTCGTTCCTTGGGTATTTGTTCAGACGTCCCCAAAATAAAAGGAATTGGTTGGGATTTAGGGCAACAGTGTTAACATGTCTCGAGAGTGGCTCTCGGGCTAGGGAGTCCAGTGATGGTGTGGCGGCCGACGTATCCAATCACCAGGACACTGATAACCCGCTTGTCGAATTGGCATGCTGAGACACTTGTTGTAGTGAAAATTGGTTTGTACATCACATAGGATTCAGTCTTTGACTGTCCTTCTTGAGTCATCTCCCCATCGTTGTTGTTATTGGTATGTACATATATCCTCATCTGACTGCGGCACTCCTTGATAATATTATGGATGTATCTGCGAAGACAGCCAGCCAGGATACCAGCTTTGGTTCGTGACGACAACCCTGTGAGCTAAGAGGCCAAAGTCTAGGACCCATCATGCGATCCCCTTTCTTCGGGTGGGCTGGTAGTAGCACCCCCACCTGTTGTGCAGTAGACGGCTTTAGCAGAGCAGGCTGAGCTTGAGCGCAGGTTGAGCACACTCCGTGAGTTCCACCGGCAGAGACCGTTGAGGTTCAGTGGTGAGCTAGACCCTCAGGCAGTAGAGGTTTGGCTAGAGACAGTGGTTAGCCTTTTCAGGCTTGTGCAGACGCCGACAGATCAGAGAGTGGCTTTGGAAGCCAACTTTTTTTTATAGAGCAGCTTCGCGTTGGTGGAGTCTGGTGACTCAGCTTCTTGACGAGCCATCGCTTTCGTGGGTCCACTTTCAGTTGTTGTTACATGAGGAGTTTTTCCCTCCTTCTTGTGCTCCGTTTAGATTCAGGAGCTCCTGCAGTTTCAGCAGAGAGGGATGACGGTGGCCGAGTACGCGGCTAGTTTCGCAGACCGTGCACGCTTTTACCCGGACTTGGTCCATGATGATAACTTCTGAGCGCAAAAGTTCGAGCAGGGTCTCCGCAGAGAGATTCGTGTTGTCATAGTACCCTTGGGAATTTCCACATATGCTGGGGTGCTAGAGCAGGCGCTAGTGACAGAGAGCATCCTGTCATGTTCTAGAGTTGGTGGTGGCATCAGGCACATTGGAGCCGAGACGTCTGTCGCAGCTAGCGGGCGTCGGCATGCAGAACCTCGACACAGGTGGATTTCTGACAACCGGACTCATGGGCGTGGTCGTACACCACAGTGGTGTTGGAGGGCACCAGTGCATCCCGAATAGAGTCGGTGTTATGCTTGCGATGGGCGAGGTCATGTGGCATGGGACAGCTTGACCAGGCATGCGAAGAGCTTCGGGCAGGCAGCAGGTGCGCCACCACGACAGAGGCAGCGACATGAGTAGTACCCAGAGAGGTGGTGCTATCAGAGGAGCGGGAGGAGCTGGTAGTGGGGGATGACTTTACGAGGTCTTATCATCACCATTAGGCGGTCTACGACAGGCTCCGGGAGCTGACAGTTGGGATCACGGACAGCCGCGAGCTTTGGATGTCTATGATCCTGCAGAGCATGAGGTGATAAGTGGTACGCTCTACTGCTCTTCTACTTTTTGCAGTAAAATTGTTAGACTCTGTGTGTGGAATTATTTTACCCCTTCTCCTTGTTTGAGGTGTTACCAAGGTGACGCAAGGCATCGGGTGTAACCCAGTGTAAGTAAGGAAAAGGCGTGGGAACTTTTTCTCTAGTCGATGGTGTCGACTTCTTCACCTTTTGAGCGTGTAAGAGAGCCTTGGTTGTGGGACATCGACTATGGAACCTTGTGTGACCAGATATCCTTGGATGTTTCACCAAATGGATATTCTGAAGGAGGGAATCACCAGGCCTTGTTCCAGGTGCGGGCGGTGATTCTAGTCGCGGCGTGTGACGTAGAGGTTTGGTCGGGGACGTGAGCTACCCCCGAGGTCCTTCGGACCGTTTGAGACCGTGCAGAGGGATAGAGAGGTTCCCTACCGCCTTACCCTAACCCCAAAGGCTGGTTTGGGTGCATTAAGTCTCCCACATGACTCACTCGAGAAGAGGTGTGTGTGATCCTATGCACGACATTGGCGAAGGCAGACCTCACGTGAACGAATCAATCCTTTGGTTGGTGTGCGGTGGCACAGAGTTGTGCAAGAGTTCTTCTGAGTACGGGAGAGCCAAGTGTGGGCTTAGTACCCTGAGTTATTCCATGGTTTTGCTTTTTGGGGATGAAAATCTTGAAGGAGGGAATGATGTAAGGACCCAATTTTTGTTGTGAAAGACTTTAGAAAATTCTTGATGTTATTCCAGAGCAGCGCCTTTAGACGGCGTGGGATTCCAAGCCCTGGAGTGGCCGGAATTAAATTTTCAGTGCGTTCACACAGGGAACCAAAAATAAATGGGATAACTCCTAAACGGTGCTTCAGATCAGAAATCTGAGTGTACGTATGGGTCTAGAATGGGGTTTTTACCCTAGTAACGACATAAAAAATGTTGGCACGGGACGTTTGGACCCCTCGCTCACTTTCGGAATGTGAAACAGATAAATTAAATAATTAAATTATTCGTTTAATAGCTTAACTCAAGTATATCTTAAACGGTGGCTCGGATTGGAAAACTAAGGGCACCGTTGTGTTCGGAATGTGCCGTTTACCCTTGGAGGGGTGTAAGTTTCACAGGCGTGGCCCGTCTGTGAATAATGGCCCCCGGGGCGTTTTCATAATTTGGCGGCTTTGGCTGTTCAGTTTTATAACTTTTGAACGGGGCCTCGAATTAAAATTATGAGACCACCGTTGTCTTCAGAGTGTTTTTTTAGCCTAGGGGAGGCTCAATCCTGACCCCGTCGGGAGTTCGGGTCGGGCCGACGGGCGGGTGGTTAAGTGTTTTCTATTTAAACTTAACCCACCCCCCTCCCTCTGCTTCGTCTTCTTCTTCGCCTAGATAGTAGCAGGCAGCAACCCCTCCCTCTCCTCCTCCACTCCAATGAGGCAGCTCCGGCGAGGCGCGGCGCGGCGACAGACTCTTCGTGAAGCTCCAGGAAATGCCCAAGAGGTAGGATCGTTGCGGTTTCAATTTTTATTTCCCGCACCTAATTTGAGCTCGATTATATGCATCGATTTGCTATTAAACCTTCGAACAAATCCCATGGTCGTGTAGTATGCATTTTTTTTCTTTCCAACGCATCTTTCGGTTTCGAATTTGAAGTCCCGAGGCCTCCGCAATCGCCCACCGATGTTTGCGGGTTTTCGGTTTCCGACGGGGCTCTTGGACGGCGGCGCGGCTAAGGCGCAGGGCAGCTTCGGCGGGCGAGCATGGAGGCAGCCGGGCGTGGCTGCGACGTCGGGGGGCGAGCGTGGAGGCGGCCGGGCGCGGCTGTGACGTCGGCAGGTGAGCGTGGAGGAGGATCGTGCGGCGGAGTCGTCGCCAGGGCGTGACGACACGGAAGGACCGGGGTCTTGTGACCCCGGCTGGAAGACAGGACCCGCTCCATGCGGGTCCACTCAAGAAACCGGACCAGCCGAGCCGGTTCGGGCGAGTCAGGTCGGCCTGCGCGCCTACGGGCTGGTTCAAGCAGGGTGGGCCGGCCGAACCGGCCCGGCCCACCTGCTTTCGTTCTTTAAAATTTTTAAAACGCCAATAAAATGTTGTCCGGGTGTCGGCTTTGCTCTTCATCAGTGGTGACGCGTTTCTTAAACAGAGACGAAGTTTTTGAGATGGTTTCGGGAATTTTTAATTCTCGAAACGAGGTCCCTCGGAGGGGCGACGCGTCTTTAAGTGCATTGACGTTTTTCTGGGGAATCTTGTTTTGGACGGCACGGACGTGTCCGACGTCCGTTTTGAGCACCGTTAGTGGCGCCGCGACCCTGGCGTTGAGCCAGAGTTTTCCAGTGTGGTTTCAGATGTTGATACCGGAGTTGAGGCATGGGCCCCACGGCCCATCTTTTGAGCTGTGAGCAGCGTTTAGCGGCTTTTTCAACGGGAATTCGTTCAGGGCGTGCGAGCAGTCAATTTTGGATGTTTTTCCGAGGGGATTCCAATGGTGCAATCCGCCCGCTCTAATTCTGCACGATGGTGTGGGCCCCACGAGGGCAGTTTGGGCGTTGACAATGATTTTCCATCTCTATCATCAGGCGACCGTTTTGGACAAGTAAATAGTCCATCTTGTGTACTTTTATGAGAGGATCGCAACGGTGTGATCTGTTGGCAGCGCTTCGGGACCGGGGTGCGGGTTCCGCGTGGTACCGCTCGTGCGCGGTAAGTTGGAATGTATCATTTTCTCCGGTTATCCGTTCCACTCAAGTGGGTAGTGCTTTTGACGTGTTTTTCTAAGATCATTGCAATGGCGCAGTTCGCCCGACCTTTTTCGGGGACGTGTTGTGGGTCCCACCCGACCCGGCTACGGTGAATAGTACATTTTTCACCAGGTGTCCATTTTGGGCGGTTGAGTAGTGAATCCCGTGTGTTTTTCCGAGGGGATCGCAGTGGTGTGATCCATTTGTTCAGTTTCGGGATCTAGGGGTGGGCCCCACACGGGTTGGTACGGTGAATAGTACATTTTTCTCTGGTTGATCACTTCGGGCGAGTAAGTAGTGTATATCACGTGTTGTTATGCGAGGATTATAACGGTATGATCCGTTTGGTTGTGCAGAGCCTCTTGCGTGATCTTATTAAATGTGGAAGCATGAAAGGTGTACCAGTGGAGGTTCTTCCTGCGGTGTTTGCATAGAACCCTTGGCGTGTGATCACGTTCATTATAAGGAGAGTGAAGTGAATGCTGGAAGAGATGTAGTTGATCGTGCCTCGGCCGTTAAGGTGGCAAGTTGGAGTTATTACGTTTACGCCTTCGCGTTGACGTTGGGGGCCATGTGCATGTTAGCCTTTGGGATGGAGACGTGGCATAATCTGGGAGTATGCGAGAACACTGGGAGGTACATGTGGTTGTTTGTACCCGAGAATGTTTGTGTGCTTGGTTGGGATTGACATGGGGCCACACATCATGGGGGGCCCAGGTGCGTGTTGTGTTCTTCTTTGCGTACTTTTGACCTCTCAAGACGTAGAGGGTCCCTCTGTTCTCGATTGTTGACCTGCGGGGTTGAGTTTTTCCCTAGCTCTGTGCTCGATGGTTTAGATCAGTAGGGTTGAGTGGTTTCCCCTGGTTTGTTCCGGATTCGGGTGGTTGTGCGATACCCACTCCCTGTTCGGTTGGCTAGTATTGCACCATCCAGCAGAGATGGCCAGAGCAGTTCTGGGTTTACCCTACAGCGGGGCTGGGCAGTGGGTTCCTCGTCGACTTCTTCGGGTTTACCCTCCAGCAGGGCGGGGCAGTGGGTTTCTCATGGACTTCTCAGGGTTTACCCTCTAGAAGAGACTAGGCAATGGGTCACCCGACGACTCTTGAGGATCTACCATCCAGCAGGGCTGGGTAGTGAGTCGCCCGTCATCTTGTTTTAGGTCTTCCCTCTAGTAGGGCTAGGCAGTGGGTCACCTGTCGACTTGTTCCGGGTTTACCCTCCAGCAGGGCTGGTCAGTGGGTCACCCGTCGACTTTTTCCAGGTCTACCCTCCAGCATGGCTGGGCAGTGGGTCGCCTGATGACTTGTTCCATGTTTACCCTCTCGCGGGGTTGGACAGTGGGACGCCTGATGATGTATTAGGGTTTATCCTCTAGCAGGGCTGGGCAGTGGGTCACTCGATATCTTATTAGGGTTTACCCTCCAGCAGGGCTGGGCAGTGGGTCACCCGATATCATATTATGAATTACCCTCCAATAGGGCTGGGCAGTGGGTCACCTGTTGACATTCCAGACTCAGTCCTTTCTACTAGACTAGTCTGTGGCTTTCCTCCGTGATTACCGGAGCGGGACACTTGGGTGTACGGGTAAGTGATGGAACGACCTTGTCTTTGAGGAGACCTCTCGACTGTGAGGCAGTGACGAGGTGTGGTTTGACTTAACTCGGGACTCTCAAGTATGAGGGGTGTTTTCCCCCACCGAGACGCGTCCTTGTGACGCGACCTAAAACCGTGTGGGAAAGTTAGTGCCGCCCAAAGCGGATAGTGTCGAGGTGTCGTGGTTTGAGCCCCTTGACTTGTAGTTCAGGGCAGACATATGGGATGTTGGGCATCGATGGTTTTTACTTCGGGGACTGTTGTCGACTCACTTTCTTGGGCTGAGCTACAGGATGGAGATCCCCTTACAATTTTGTTCGAGCTTCTTGTTGAGCATGTATATATGTATATACCTTGTTCGAGTACCCACTTCTTGGGCTTGGTTACTCTTTTTCTAGGAGAGCCGAAGACGCCCGGGGTATGCCACGTGCTTTCGGTGTCTATCTTCTCGTAGTTGGACGAGTCTACTCTCCTGCTGTAAGTAGCGAAGACTCGACGAGAAGTTCATATTCTCAACTTTTCAATCTCCTTGCATTTGGACAAGTCTACTTCCTACCACTTGTTAGGTTGAGTTTTACTCTTTACTACACTCGTTGTTGTACTTCTGTTCTATTCCCTATTCGATCTAATTCTCACCCTTCGGTGCCTCTTTGTTGCTCCCTCGAGCCTTCAGATTATCTTACTGAGTATTTTTTATACACACCACTGCTTGGGCTTTGCCTGCACTTGGTGTGCCCTTGAAGATGATGGACAGGTTGGTCCTAACTATAGTGGAGCATAGAAGTTCGGGAGTTTGGACTATGTGTGGTGGTCGTAGTCAGCTTCTAGGTGGGGACCCTTCCAGCTATTTACTTTTTGTTCACCTGTTGCCGGGTTGTGGCACTTTTCTGGTTGGGCACTTTTTTTGCCCCTTTACTTTTCAGTTTACTTTCAGCACTTGGTTTGTACTATTTAGAGGTCGATGCACTTTTGGTGGTTTATATATAGCAGTTTCACTTTACTCTTCTTGTCTTTTCTTTTACTCTGCACTTTTTCATTGAGTGTGATGTGTGTGTGTGTGTACAGGTACATAGGCAAAGGAATCCTCGAGTTGTTGTGCCTTCGACGTTGGTCGCCAGCCCCTGGCCTATGGAGGAAGGCTTGGGGTAGTTTCGGCTCGAGCCCAGGTAGGGTCGGGTCATGAAAAAGTGGTATCAGAGGCAGTTCATTCCTTGGTGCATTGTTCGGACGTCCCTAAAATAAAAGGAATTGGTTGGGATTTAGGGAAACAGTGTTAACATGTCTCGAGAGCGGCTCTCTGGCCAGGATTCTAGTGATGGTGCATTGGCTGACGTATCCATTCACCAGGACCCTGATAACCCGCTTGTCGACTCGGCATGCTGAGACACTTTTTGTAGGGAAAATTGGTTTTTTCATCACATAGGATTGAGTCTTTTACTGTCCTTCTTGAGTCAGCTCCCCATCATTGTTGTTATTGGTATGTACATGTATGCTCATCTGATCGTGACACTCCTTGATAATATTCAGGATGTCTCCACGAAGATAGCCAGCCATGATACTAGCTTTTGTTCATGACGACGACCCTGTGAGCTACGAGGACACAGTCTAGGACCCATAATGCGAGCCCCTTTCTCCGGGTGGGCTGGTAGCAGCACCCCCACCTGTTGAGCCGCAGACAGCTTCAGCAGAGCAGGCTGAGCTTGAGCGTAGGTTGAGCGCGCTCCGTGAGTTCCAGCGGCAGAGACCGCTAAGGTTCAGTGGTGAGCCAGACCCTCAGGCAGCAGAGGTTTATCTAGAGACACTGGTTAGCCTTTTCAGGCCTGTGCAGACGCTGACAGATCAGAGAGTGGCTTTGGCAGCCAACTTTTTTTCGTAGAGCAGCTTCGCGTTGGTGGAGTCTGGTGACTCAGTTTCTTGACGATTCATCGCATTCGTTGGGCGACTTTCAGTTGTTGTTCCGTGAGGAGATTTTCCCCTCCTAGTTGCGCTCCATTCGGATTCAGGAGCTCCTATAGTTTCAGCAGGGAGAGATGACTATGGCCGAGTACACGGCTAGTTTCACAGACCGTACATGCTTTTACCCGGACTTGGTCCACGATGATAACTTCCGAGCATGAAAGTTTGAGAAGGGTCTCCGCAGATAGATTTGTGTTGTCATAGTACCCTTGGGAATTCCACATATGCTGGGGTTCTAGAGCAGGCGCTGGTGATAGAGAGCTTCCTGTCACATTCTAGAGTTGGTGGTGGCAGCAGGCACGTTGGATCCGAGACGTCTGTCGCAGCTAGCGGGCGTCGGCAAGAAGAACCACGACGCAGGTGGATTTCTAGCAACCAGACTCAGGGGCGTGGTAGTACACCACAGTGGCGTCGGAGGGAACCAGTACAGCCCGAAGAGAGTGGGTGCTAGGATTGCGATGGGCGAGGTCACCTGGCATGGGACTGCTCGACCAGGCATGTGGAGAGCTTCGGGCATGCAGCATGTGCACCACCAAGACAGAGGCAGCGCTGTGATCAGAATAATAACCAGAGAGGTGGATCTAGCAAAGGAGCGGGAGGAGCTGGTAGTGGGGGATAGTTTTACGAGGTCTTCTCATCACCACTAAGCGGTCCACGACAGGCTCCGGGAGCTGACAGTTGGGACCGCAGACAGCCGCGAGCTTTGGATGTCTATGATCTTGCAGAGCATGAGGTGATAAAAGGTATGCTCTACTGCTCTTCTACTTTTGCAGTAGAATTTTTAGACTCTGTGTGTGGAATGATTTTTTTCATTCTCCTTGTTTGAGGTGTTACCAGGGTGACGCAAGGCGTCAGGTGTAACCCTGTGTTGGTAAGGTAAAAGGTGTGGGACCTTTTTCTCTAGTCGATGGTGTCGAATCCTTCGCCTTTCAAGCATGTAAGAGAGCCTTGGTTGTGGGACATCGACCGTGGAACCTTGCGCGACCCGATATCCTTGGGTGTTTCACCATATGGATATTCTGAAGGAGGGAATCATCGGGCCTTGTTCCAGGTGCAGGCAGTGATTCCAGTCACGGCGTGTGACGTAGAGGTTTGGTTGGGGACGTGAGCTACCCTCGAGGTCCTTCGGACCGTTTGAGACTGTGCAGAGGGATGGCGAGGTTCCCTACCACCTTTCCCTAACCCCAATGGCTGGTTTGGGTGCATGACGTCTCCCACGTAACTCACTCGAGAAGAGGTGTGTGTGTTCCTATGCACGAAATCGGTGAGGGCAGACCTCACGTGAATGGATCAATCCTTTGGTCGGTGTGCGGTGGTGCAGAGTTTTGCAGGAGTTCTTCTGAGTACGTGAGAGCCAGTTGTGGGCTTAGTACCCTGAGTTGTTCCCTGGTTTTGCTTTTTGGGGATGAAAATATTGAAGGAGGGAATTATGTAAGAACCCCATTTTTGCTGTGAAAGACTTTGGAAAATTCTTGATGTTATTCCAGAGCAGCTCCTTCAGACAGTGTGCGATTTCGAGCCCCGTAGTGGCCATAATTAAATTTTCAGTGGGTTCACACTGGGAACACAAAATAAATTAGATAACTTCTAAACGGTGCTTCAGATAAGAAATCTGAGTGTACGGATGGGTCTGTAATGGGTTGTTTACCCTAGGAACAACATAAAACATGTCGGCACGGGACGTTTGGACCCCTCTCTCGCTTTCAGAATGTGAAACGGATAGATTAAATAATTAATTTATTCATTTGACAGCTTAACTCAAGTATCTCTTAAATGGTGGCTCGGATTGAAAAGGCGATGGCACCGTTGAGTTCAGAGTGTTCCGTTTACCCTAGGAGAGGTGTAAGTTTTGCGGGCGCAGCCCGTCTGTGAAAAATGGACCCGGGGGCATTTTCGTAATTTGGCGGCTTTGGGCCTTCAGTTTTATAACTTTTGAATGGGGGATTGGATTAAAATTCCAAGACTTCCATTGCATTTAGAGCGTGGTTTTTAGCCTAGGGGAGGCTTAATCCTGACCCCGTCGGGAGTTCGGGTTCGGGCCGACGAGCGGGTGGTTAAGTGTTTTCTATTTAAACTTAACCCACCCCTACCTTTGCTTCTTCTTCTTCTTTGCCTGGATAGCAGCAGGTGGAAACCCCTCCCTCTCCTCCTCCAATACGGTGAGGTAGCTTCGGCAAGTCACGACGCGGTGGTGGAATCTTCGTGAAGCTCCGGGCAACGCCCAAGAGGTAGGATCATTGCGGTTTCATTTTTTATTTCCTAAACCTACTTTTAGCTCGATTATATGCGTCTATTTGCTGTTAAACCTTCGAAAAAATCTCATGGTCGTGTATTATGCATTTTCTTCTTTCCAACGCATCTTTCGGTTTCAAATTTGGAGTCTCGAGGCCTCCGCAATCGCCCGCCGAAGTTTGCGGGTTTTCGGTTCCCGGCGGGGCTCTCGAACGGCAGCGCGGCTAAGGCGCAGGGCGGCTTTGGCGGTCGAGCGTGGAGGCGGCCGGGTGCAGCTGCAACGTTGGCGGGCGAGCGTGGAGGCGGTCGGGCGCGACTACGACGTCGGCAGGCGAGCGTGGAGGAGGGCCGCGCGGCGGAGTCGTCGTCAGGGCGCAACGACATGGAAGGACCGGGGTCTTGTGACCCCGGCTGGCAGACAGGACACGCTCTATGCGGGTCCACTCAGGAAACCAGACCGGCTGAGCCGGTCCGGGTGAGTCAGGTCGGCCCGCGCGCCAGCGGGCTGGTTCAAGCAGGGTGGGCCGGCCGAACCCGCCCAGCCCACCTGCTTTCATTCTTTAAAATTTTTAAAACGCTAATAAAATGTTGTCCGGGTGTCGGATTCGCTCGCTGTCAGCGGCGACGCGTTTCTTAAACAGAGATGAAATTTTTGAGATGGTTTCAGAAATTTTTAATTCTCAAAATGAGGGGCCTCGGAGGCGCGACGCGTCTTTAAGTGCATTGACGTTTTTCCGGGGGATCTTGTTTTGGACAGCGCAGAGGTGTCCGACGTCCGTTTTGAGCGCCGTCAGTGGCGCTACGACCCTGGCGTCGAGCCGGAGTTTTCCAGTGTGGTTTCAGACGTTGATACCAGGGTTGAGGTGTGGGTCCCACGACCCGTCTTTTGGGCTGCGAGCAGCGTTTAGCGACTTTTTCATCAGGCGTCCGTTCGGGGCATGCGAGCAGTCGATTCTGGATGTTTTTTTGAGGGGATTGCAATGGTGTAATCTGCCCACTCTAATTCCGCACAATGGTGCGGGCCCCACGAGGTTCGTTTGGGCGTTGACGGTGATTTTCCTTCTCTATCACCAGGCGACTGTTTTGGACAAGTAAATAGTCTATCTTGTGTACTTTTCTGAGAGGATCACAACGGTGCGATCCATTGGCAACACTTCGGGACCGGGGTGCGGGTTCCGCATTGTACCACTCATGCGCGGTAAGACGGAATGTATCTTTTTCTTCGGTTATACATTCCACTCAAGTGGGTAGTGCTTTTGACTTGTTTTTTCGAGAGCATTGCGATGGCGCAATTCGTCTGACCTTTTTCAGGGACGTGGTGTGGGTCCCACCCAACCCAGCTATAGTGAATAGTACCTTTTTCACCGAGTGTCCATTTTGGGCAATTGTGTAGTGAATCCTGTGCGTTTTTTCGAGGGGATCGCAGTGGTGTGATCCATTTGTTCAGTTTCGGGATCTAGGGTGGGCCCCACACAGGTTGGTACGGTGAATAGTACCTTTTTCACTGGTTGACCGCTTTGGGCGAGTAAGTAGTCTATCTCGCGTGTTTTCCTTTGAGTATTATAACGGTACGATCCGTTTGGTTGTACAGAGCCTCTTGTGTGATCTTATTAAATGTGGAAGCACAAAAGGTGTACCGATGAAGGTTCTTCCTGCGGTGTTTGCAGAGAACCCTTTGCGTGTGATCGCGTTCACTCTTGGGAGAGTGAAGTGAATGATGGAAGAGATGTAGTTGGCCGTGCCTAATACATTGAGGTGGAAAGTTGGATTTGTTACGTTTACGCCTTCGCATTGACGTTGGGGGCTGTGTGCATGTTAGCCTTTGTTTGGGCTGGAGATGTGGCATAATCTGGGAGTATGTGAGAACGCTGGGAGGTACATGTGATTGTTTGTACCCGAGAACGTTTGTGCGCTTTTTTTGGATTGACTTGGGGCCACACGTTGTGGGGGGACCAGGTGCGTGTCGTGTTCTTCTTTGCGTACTTTTGACCTCTCGCGATGTAGAGGGTCCCTCTGTTCTCTATTTTTGACCAGCAGGGTTGAGTTTTTTCCCTGGCTCTGTGATCGATAGTTTAGATCAGCAGGGTTGAGTGGTTTCCCCTGGTTTGTTCCAGAGTCGGGTGGTTGCGCGATACCCACTCCGTGTTCGGTTGGCCAGTGTTGCACCATCTAGTAGAGATGGCCAGAGCAGTTCTGGGTTTACCCTCCAGCGGGGCTGGGTAGTGGGTTCCTCATCGACTTTTTCGGGTTTACCCTCTAGCAGGGCTGGGCAGTGGGTTGCTCATGGACTTCTCAGGGTTTAACCTCTAACAGAGACTAGACAGTGGGTCACCCGATGACTCTTGAGGTTCTACCCTCCAGCAGGGTTGGGCAGTGGGTCACTCATCGTCTTGTTTCAGGTCTACCCTCCAACAGGGCTGGGTAGTGGGTCGCCTGTTGACTTATTCCGGGTTTACCCTCCAGCATGGCTGGGCTGTGGGTCACCCGTCGACTTCTTTTAGGTCTACCCTCCAGTATGGCTGGGTAGTGGGTCGCCTGACGAATTGTTCCAACTTTACCCTCCCGCGGGGCTATGCAGTGGGTTTCTTGAGGATGTATTAGGGTTTACCCTCCAGCAGGGCTGCACAGTGAGTCACCCGATATCTTATTAGGGTTTACACTCCAGCAGGGCTGGGCAGTGGGTCACTCGATATCATATTATGAATTACCCTCCAGCAGGGCTGGGCAGTGGGTCACCCGTTGACATTCTAGACTCAGTCCTTTCTACTAGGCTAGTCTGTGGATTTCCTCCGTGATTACCGGAGCGGGACCCTTGGGTGTACGGGTCAGTGATGGAACAACCTTGTCTTTGAGGAGACCTCTCGACTGCAGGGCAGTGACGAGGTGTGGTTTGACTTAACCCAGAACTCCCAAGTATGAGGGGCGCTTTCCCCAACCGAGATGTGTCCTTGTGACACGACCTAAAACTGTGCGGGTGAGTCAGTGTCACCCAAAGCGGATAGTGTCGAGGTGCGGTGGTTTGAGCCCCTTGACTTGTAGTTCGGGGCAGACTTATGGGATGCTGGGCATCGATGGTGTTTTCTTCTGGGACTGTTGGCGACTCACTTTCTTGGGCTGATCTACGGGATGGAGATCCCCTTATGAGTTTGTCCGGGCTTCTTTTTGAGCATGTATATATGTATATACCTTGTTCGAGTACCCACTTCTTGGGCTTGGTTACTCTCCCTCCAGGAGAGGCGAAGAAGCGCAGGGTATGCCACGTGATTTCCGTGTCTAGATTCTTGTGGTTGGACGAGTCTACTCTCCTGATATAGGTAGCGAAGACTCGACGAGAAGTTCATCTTCTCACCGTTTCCATCTCCTTGCGTTTGGACGAGTCTACTTCCTACCTCTTGTTGGGTTGAGTTGTACTCTTTACTGCACTCGCTACTGTACTTCTGTTCTATTCCCTGTTCGATCTACTGCACACCCTTCGGTGCCTCCCTTATTGCACCCTCGAGCCTTCGGGGTATCCTACTGAGTATTTTTTATACTCACCCCTTCTTGGGATTTGCCCGCACTTGGTGTGCCCTTGCAGATGACGGACAGGTTGGTCATGACTTTATTAGAGCATAGAAGTTTGGGAGCTTGGACCGTGTGCGGTGGTCGTAGTCGGGTTCCAGGTGGGGACCCTTCTAGCTGTTTACTTTTTGTTCACCTGTTGCCGGGTTGTGGCACTTTTCTGGTTGGGCGCGTGTTTTTCCCCTTTAATTTTCATTTTACTTTCAGCACTTGATTTGTAATGTTTAGAGGTCGATGCACTTTTGGGGGTTTATATATAGAAGTTTCACTTTACTCTGCTTGTCTTTTCTTTTACTCTGCACTTTTTCATTGAGTGTGTTGCGTGTGTGTGTATAGGTAATTTGGCAAAGGCCTCCCCGAGTTGTTGTGCCTTCGGCGCTGGTCGCCAGCCCCTGGCCTATGGAGGCGGGCTTGGGGAAGTTGCGGCTCGAGCCCAGGTAGGGTCGGGTCATGACACTAAATTAAGAAATCATGAAGATTTCTAAACCCCTCCACAGAACACACTTGAATCTCAATCTCATGTGTCCCACTCAGTTGATGCTTATTTTCCACTTAATGGCTTATTAAATTCATTATTCATTGGATGTTCCTAATCGACAAGATGCACATATGATGCATAACTCTAAGAGTTATCAAACTCTTCTTGGGAATCATGTTCATCCACTAAGACACTTTGTGTCCCCTTGATTGGGATTTAAATTCATATATTTTATCTAAATGGGACACCTGTAGTGATAGATAATGGTTAAAATATTCTCACCTCCCATCTAAGGTACATTCCCCAGTGGAAAAATCCACATATATGAATGTTCTCCCATATGATGATGGTTGATGGCCAAAATAGTCTCACCTCCTGTTGAGGACACACATCTAGGAAGACATATCTTCAGTAGTATGGTCCTAGAACTCCCACTGAAAATGGTCAATGGTTATCCCTATCCTATCTATCTCCTCTAACTACTAAATAAAATTTGAGGAGTCACAATTTACCTCCTTCCACTTTCTATTTTCTCAAGTGGAATTCCAACACCCTTAGTGTTTTACCCTCATGAATTCTACAAATCGATATGGAATATCAAACTCATGGAATCAAATCATCCCATTTCCCAAAACATGTGCATCTCCAATGGTCATCAACATGATAATCTAATCCCATCTCATCTCCACCTATCCATCACTCTTTATTTATTGAATAATTTTCTATTTATTTATTACAACGAGCATGACTCACATGGTATTAGATATTTTTAGTTGATTATTTCATTTATATGACTGAAGTGAAAAATTAACAACCTGACCCAGTAGGCACTATATCTGGCACCCCAATTTGGGTATCTAGATAAACTCAGGTGTTACTCCTCGTATACTAGAAGTTGTGATTAGAAATGCAGGTCTATAAAGTTATACTAAGGATAATATACCTTCATATATTTTTAAAAGCATAGAAAAAATAATATCACCATATATAAAACCAATAAGAACAATAATTTGACCGAAAATGGAAAGATCCAACCAATAAACAAGCAACGCATGAAATAAAAATATGATGGATACACTACATTTCATAGATTCATACAGGAAGGACACAAATACCAAAAAAATGAAAATCCCCAAACATGGTGTTGAGTTGCAACCCAATCTTGGCATACCATTCTCCAAAAAAATATCCCATGCATGAACTGTAAACCAGTTCCCTATCCTAAACCTATACTAAAAAACAAGTAGCATCTTCTCAAGTACCCAAGTACCATGGTGGCCTAAGTAGGGTGTCATTACATATTAGTAGGCCACCACCAATGGTGTATAAAGACATAACTAGTTTTTACAATAGTTTATGTCGGTAATAAAGGAGTAATAAATATACTTGGAAACATAAGAAACATGTTTCAAATTCAAACAATTATTAATAATACCATTATATCCTTCATGTTTCAAATTTCAACCAACCAATGAAACTAGCATCAATCATGCTGGGAGCCTAATCCATAGCACTAAGGGTCGCATAATTTTATTCAAAAAGGGGAGTTTACTAAATAAACAATTCATCAACTTACCTTATAGCCTCGATCTGATAATCAATTCATGTCCTTATGTTATGAGCATAGAGCCTCAGTCCGGCATCCTAACCAAATAAATACATTTGTGGGGCCTAGAGAATCAGTCTATATCGACCCAAACAAGGAACCTTAGTCCTTGATTTAGGATCATAGAGCCTTAGTCTGATATCATAACTCAAGAAATATAAGGGTGGGGCCTATAGCCTCAGTCTAGCTTGACCCGTGGGATTAGAGCCTTAGTCTAATACCCCACGCATACCACTTATTCACATGTACATGCTTCAAAACCCATTTATCACATTTCCACACTTTATCATTTCATTTAACAAGGTCCCACTGAACCACAAAAATAAAATAATGGAATAAAATGCTAAAAAAAATAATCATTTAAAATCATATTGAATTCACCCTTGAAAACACGGGTCTTACTCTTTGAAAAACTAAACATTTACCCAAGTTTTTCATTTCCATTTCCATCCATTCAAAATAATCATTAACACATTTTCACAAAATGGGTACCATGCACTCATTTCAAATAATCATTTTAAATCTATTAAGAAAAACCATTTTTAAATCACATTGAGTTTCACACCTCCTTTTAAAACATTTTCCACTTTCAAACATCATATTATTCATTTTAAATCATACCAAGTTTAAAATCCAAAAAACATCATTTAAACCATTTAAAAATACTATTAGTAATTTAAAAAAATCCAACATATAATCAATTCCATCATCCACTTAACCAATTACACATACCAATTTACTATTCATATCTCATTCACTTTCATAATTACCCTATATAAATGTTTACCAACTCCTTTCACCATTTTCAAGTGTTTTTCATTGCCAAGGGTATCCTAAGGTCTGGTCTCAAATCATGAATGAAACCATCAGGGCTTGTGAATGGTCTCACACAACAATATAATGTCCAAATCACTTTACCTAAACCCAGACATAAAAATACAGTAAGGTGGTGAATTATCACAACTACATATACATATAACACATCAGGAGTATGGAAAAAATCTTTAAGACCGCATACCTTATGCTCTTGTGTGATTACATTCCCAATCACAACCCTTGATTCAAAATAAACTGGCCTCAGACACTAATATGAAGAAAAACTAAGAAAAATAAGGGTTTATAGATTCAAAAGGAGAGGAAAAAACACACCAATCCAATTTTATAAAATGGAAGGAAACAAATTTCAAGAGTTACCCAGAACTTTGATTTTCACTAAACTACACTCAAAATGCCTAAGAATCAAGGGAGACTTGTCCCTTGTAAGATTGGTGAGAAAATTTCATTACCCTTACTGACGTATGGTGAAATGGAAGGAAAATTGGGTGAGGTTTCAAAAATCCTAAGGGGTTAAAATTGGAAATTTACCCTTCTTTAATGAGGTTCATGGTTTGGCCACATGGTTGGCCAAACTATGTGTCAATAATGTTCCATCATCTATCCAAGAGGGGGTCTGGGTCACATGGTCTTCTGGGAGTCCTCTTGGTTTGAAAAATCATGTGGTAGCCATGTGGGATGGCACTGTCCAAGCCTGAATGGTTTCAGGATCTCCCTTTCATGGGTTCCAAACCATGCACTTGTCTTCCCATGTCCGCATAGATATGGAACACAGTTACTACTAACTATGATCCAACCATGAAACATGCATAGGATGGACATTTCTTCCCTATTATGTATCTTGAACTCCCGGGATACCCCCTAAACTTCCCATGAACATAAGAACCATTTCATTAACCAAGAAAAAGGTACTTTAACCAAAATATAAATAAGGGAATACCTCTAATAAAGGTTGGGAACTTACAACCTCCACACCATGTAATGGCTCATCCTTGAGCCATACATCCAAGCTTTACCAAGCCTCTAGGGTAAAATGTCAGGCTATTGGGCCCACATATTAAACTCTCCCCCCATGTTTCATCCTAAACACTACCATAATTACACAACACTCAGATCAATGACAAAACCTAACCTCAAAAAAGCTTCTAACTATGATCCAAAACACGTACCGTATGCTTCTCAAAGGATGAATAAGCCTCAAGCTCACACCAACAACATGAAAACCAAGATAAATTCCAAGTAATACCACTGGAACTATCACACTATTAAGGAATAAAGTAAGGAACCACACTACCCTGGTAGATCCAATCAATAAACCTTAGATCCAATCCTCTCTACAACTCATGGTTCAAATCACTTGGAACCATCTCACCCAATTTCCAAAATTCTGATGGTGACCCTATCTCATTATCACCTAAAGGAACACACATGTTCCAAACACACTCCTTGACCTACATCGGTCCAAAACTAAGGGCCCAACAACCTTGACCCACATCTGAACACCCAAAACATAACCATGAACAACCTTCACTATAAGGCACTCAAGCGGTCAAACCCCAATTTAATTCCCATCACCAAAACAAATATTCCAAGATGACTCTTACCCGAGTCCATACAACCCAAAACACTGATCATGTCATCTATGAACTACTCATTGGATCTATGGTACTCCCCACCATAGTCATTAGCTTACCACCACTATCTTCTAAGGGTCAGTGACTCCTCCAACAAAAAGGACCACCATAACCTCAACTAAACTTCCACAACATACCTAACACATTTTCCAACTCACCATACCCAAACATCCACAAGAAAACCATCTAAAATTTGAATCTAAACTTTCCATTAAAACCACCCATAAAGGATATGCATACACCATACATTTATAAACTAAGAACAAATTGAACTCTCTAGACTTATCCTTCATTTTTGAAATGCACTTTCCATTAAAACATCAAACTGGCGGTGGCTTATAACTTACCACATCCATTCCTTTTACCATATCATGTCAGACAATCCCTGACTAGCTTATCGCAAAACCCCCCATCTTCCACTATTGACAAGCTACCCCCCTTCACTTTCCCATGGCGACTTCTCACTTCAGGAACACCACCATCATCGGATGTACATATCAGAGTCATTCCCTATCTTTGAATAAAATCCACCGTCAAGAAATCCACTACCCTCCAATCCACCATCATGCTCTACTACACCCATCAACATTACTAACACATGCACCTACATAGTACAAAAATCAACTAAAGACTACTAGGTTCTTAATAAAATCCCATTTCCATTTTCAAATGCAATTCTCATTCCAAAACATCCACCAAAGGTGGTGTACAAATTACTAATTTCTTTCCTTTTCCTAGAAAAGTCATGTCATTCTTGACTGACTCATCCTGGAAAAACCCAACTTCATTGTTGGAACATTAATACTTTGCATGATCAATATGTATTCACACTTAAATTCATTCAAATTTCATACAAACATACCTACCCGAGTTCATTCCTGACTTATAATGAGGTTTTATGTCATGAACCAACCTTGGTTAACCCCGAACCAGTCACCTGAGCCGGTCTGCGGCATGTCCCAAGGGGCGTTCCCAATCCCCCTAAGATGGAAACTAGTGTTGGGAATCAAAAAATACATGTGGAAATGATTTAAATCTAAAAAGAAAATCTAGGACTAGATAAATAAATAAAAACGACCATGCAGATAGCTAGCAACTGAATCTCAAACAATAATATAAATAGATTCAATTACAAAATACAACTCATCTAGCTGAAAATAAAATACAAAACTAAAAATAAAACCAATCTACCACGATCTCTATGTGACCTCTTGGTCACCTCCCACCAAAAGACCATCCACGCTCCAAGAGTGATCATCTTCTAGGTAACTTGAACATGAGTTAAACCTGCAAAATAGCTTGGGTCTACTGACCCGGGAGGTATACGTAGGGTGGGAGCTAATATCTCAATAGGAAACCACAAAATAATCAATGAAATTCATTTCCCAAAAACATTCATTTAATACTAGTTTGAAATATATTATAAAAATAATAGGTTTTTCATACACATTTTTAACTCTAAAAAAACATAATCTATTTCCCTCATAATTTAAAACAAGGCATAAGAAGAAAAGGGGGGTGTTTAACTTTCTCTTTCAAAAAACTACATAAGAAATAATTTTTAAACTAACCACACATTCACAGTTTTTCCAGTTGAAAAACAAAAACAGGTATAAAGAAAAAGATTCCACACAACAAGGGAAATGGATCTAATAATACATTTAATAGGAAAAAATGGGAAATACTTGGAACTTAGAGGAGAACCAGAATATACTATACATGTGACTCATATGGAAGGCATTCCCTACTCAATGATGCCATAATGCCCTAATTACTGACTATCTCCCTACATGGCTTGTTTGAGAGGCCTGATCCCATAGAAAAAAAACCAAATTAACAACCTGATATGGGCCACTAGCTAGTACAATAAACTAGACAAGTGAAACAGTCATTCTCAGTAAACCTCTTTTGCTATGCTAGGTTCCCATGTATGATTCACAAGGGGGTGTTCCATACAATATAAATAAAAAGACACGTATATTCCACCAACCACACCACAAAATCTTGCACCACCTGAACCACCTCATGGGTAGTCAATTTTTATCAACATTCATTACATGAGGGAGGTCCCATACCGAGGACCCTCCCAGTCTCATGGATCAAAAACTAGGAAATGAACACAACTGAAGAAGGGTTTTTCGAAAACCATTTCAAAATGCCAAATGAGCCTTCAATTCTATCCATTTAGGGTAAATTTTCCAAAATAAGGAAACACTATAAAACCATTTCCAACCATAATAAATTCCATTTTTACCATGCCTTCACCAATCAGCCTTTAGGTTTCAAACACACACCCAAAAACGTCGCATTTAACAAATGGTCCTTTATCTCCAATCCACTTTATCACAAAAATATTTTTAAACAAACACAACACACTCAAAGGAGAAAAATGAGTGTCCAACCAATTCAAGAAACAATTGCATTTTATCCATCACCAAACAAGTCATAAAACCTTCCACACAATTTTAAAACCACCTGGAGTCATTTTATAAACCAAGGAACCACTGTCAAAATAGAGGGGGAGAGGGGAAAGGATTTATTTTAGAAAACCAAAGTTCAAGATAAGGGCCACTCCAAATGCCATCATTATTTGAAGGCACATACATTGTTTCACTCTGTGCATCAATGGATGTTCCCACATCCAATGGCATAACAACGGGTCTTTTTCACAACCATTTTGAGGAAACTACACACACACACCATCCACTACACATCAAAACATTTCATTAATATTCCAAGTTTCATAAATCCAACCAAATAAATAAATATAAAAATCCTTTAAAAAATTCATATTCAATAACCTCTCAAAATATCCAACATAACCATTTAAAATAAAGAGACATTGGTTTCAACCCAATTGGTAAGGCATACATATGTACATAAATAGAGAAGCACTCTAAAACCTATTTTTAATGAAATAATTCAACAATAAAAAAATACCATAAATTAACTATAAATATAATATGGTTGAAAACATGATTTAAGAATTAATCAAGAAAATCCAAGCATCAAATAGAACGAAAATGGGATAAAGGGCATGGAAACACCTACCAATCAAGTGAGAAAGTGACAAAACCCTTGAAAATGGAAGATTAAGACTCTAGGAACCAACTGCCAACCCTAGAATCCAAGAAACACAAGACAACAACCAAACCCTAGAATTAGGGTTCGACCAACAGAGGAAAAACCAATGAAAACCCACGAATAGAGGAGAGTAAGAGATAAAGGAGAAAAACCCACTCAAACCCCTAAAAAGATTCCTTATATTTGAAGATGGATCATTGTGGAGGGAGGAGAGCCAAGGGAGAATGGGTCTTGGGACCCCTTAGTGTTCCAAAAATGAAGGTAGTGGGGGATTCCTGATTTGGGTTTAAGGGAGGAGAGAGAGAAAAGGGGACAACATGTTTTTAATGACCTGAAGCATCAGCATGGTTTTCCAAACCATGCAGACATCTTTGCCTAAAAGAGAATTCCCACATAGTTTCTTGGAACCTAACACATGAACGTAAACAAGTCGTGTGGTTGATTCTGTCCAACCAGCATTAGTCCCATGATTTCTACATGGTTACTACTAACCATGCAGCAACTGTGCAACACTGAGAAAAACCTCGCGAACCTTTTAAAACTCCAAAATTTTTGACCACGTATCCACTAAAACCTCAAACAAAGGACCCAAGACTATAAATAGAACAAAATAAAGAAGTATCTGAGGTCGGGGTGTGAAAATTCTTCCCACCACAGACACTTTATGAACCCAAAAAGTCTCGAATACAATAGTTAATAAACTTGAGTCCATGCCCAATAAAATCATGGATGACTAAAAGCCTCAGGGTGACTATTCCTAACACACATCACACTCGACCGATTCAAGGTCAACCATAGACTGATATTGAGGGGAGAACATGGGAGGTTTCTCCCCAACAAAATAATTATAGAAACACAGAGACCTTGATACCCCAATACACCACCCCGAGGCAGCCAACACGGGAACTCCCAAACCAAACTCATTTAATTCCTCCACATGGATCGAACGACACCCCTGATAAATTTTCATAACACCTACCATGTCAAATAAAAAAAACCCTCTCCATAGCTAGGAACTAGGGAATTACTAGCCCAAACAAAACCAAATTTCTCAAATCCAATGGAACAATTCCACCACTAGGATTTAAACTATTATGGAAAAACACGGCATACTAGAACATTGAAACAGAGAAATACCCTACAATAACCAAAACCCTCCGCATAAGGGTGAAAAACAACACTACTAGAGTAGATAACTACTCACTTCATCTGACCTCTCAACACTCAATGAAAACTCATAAGAATACACCTACATTAAGAAAGGTCCCTGAAACACCTCCCAACAACTCGACAACCTGAACGTCACCCTAACGAACACAACTGAAACTAAAACCTAAACCAAAAAGGTTCCATTCATTCATGGATCAACACCCTTTAAGAAACACGAATGATTTGAAAGCCACAATTGAAGAATATTAAGCCACTCATATTTTGGTAGATAAATCTCATCACACCTTCACAAGAAGGATGCATCTAAAACAGAGATAAGAATAAAATAAGGAAACTATGGATATTTCCTTCCCAATTGCTTACAATGAAAACCGAACCAAGGTTTCACACACCCTCGGAAACTCCTTACTGTGCGCAATCTTCACCCCAGGACCTATGCCTAGGACCCTAGTGGATGAAGCATCTCCTGCCTCATAGACATGAATTTACATCCCTTTTTTCCAACTCCTTCTTCTTAATAATGGATCAACAACCACAATAATGGAATGCTTTCAAAGGAATACAACATGACAGCTTATAATTCCTAGAACGCTCACACTGAGGGCACATCAAAATGTGTTCTGATGAACTAGATGTTGGTTCCAGTAAGTATAGCTTCATAAAAACATGTTCCTCTGTCATTATCTCTTCTCATGATGGGGAACCCTCATGATGGCCGACCACCACCAACTACACCCAAGACTCCAATGATGATAAGACAACAAACCTCCAATGATCCCAAATCAAACCCTTAAAAAAATAGAGATGACATGAAACTTAACACCCTCAGGAGTTCTAAACAACCTGAAACACTCTCTACTTCCACAAACCTCACAACTGCTACTAACGGACCATGATTAACTCTATATATAGGCAATACTCAAAAGGACCGAAAACTAGGCATGAATCTTCAACAACCTTGGGAACCTTTCTGGTTTCCACAAACTAAACAATGTGGGAAACTCAAAACAAAACTGACATCAATACAAAACACAATCCAAAGAAACAACCTGATTCCAAAACAACTAGCTCATAATCCGAACAAACTAAAGCACAACTAAAAACACCCTTTTTCAAAAATCTCACCTCATGATAATTTTCAAAATCACCACATTTACAATCCACTTTCAAAGTACTAAAATACTATTTTCAATAAAAACCAATTTCCAAAATCACCTTATCATTCAAATCCATTTTATAAAATTCAATCCAAGCCTTAAATTCAAAAATCCCACCCATGACATCTTATGGACTGTTAGATGTGCATTCATCCAATTCCGCTTACACCGTCCACAGAAAATTGCCCCCACTAACTCTTCAAACATACCCACACACATGTGATCCTATATAAGGAGTACCAAGGGTAAAACATCTCTTTTCCTTGTCAAGTCCAAACATATACCCAAATTTCCAAAATCAAAACACTTTATCTTTCAAAACCCCGCTTCACCAATTTCAAAACATTTTGAAATAAATTCCTTTTTTACATTTAGAAACCAATTTAATTTCCAAAATTCACTTTCATTTTAAACACACACATATACCAACCAAAACCAAAATGGAACACAACCAAGAAAGAACCACTAGAATGAGGAATTAGTGCCTATGCCTAACCGATCACCTGATATGGTCTGTAGCATGTCCTGAGACATGTTCCTAATCCCCCTAGGATGGAAACTAGTGTCAGGAATCAAAACATACCCATAGGATCAATTTAAGCCTAAAAATAAAAGTTAGGACCATATAAATAAATAAAACTGACTACGCAGATAGCCAATAACTAAATCTCAAACAATAATATAAACAGATTCAATTATAAAATACAACTCATACTTGTGAAAACAAAATAAAAACACAAAAAATAAAACAAAGCTACCATGATCTCTATGTGACCTCTTGGTCACCTCCAACCACAAGACCCTCCATTCTCTAAGAGTGATCATCTTCTAGGGAACCTGAACATGAGTTGAACCAAAAAAAAACTCGAGTCTACTGACACCGAGAGGTATAGGTAGGGTGTGAGCTAACATCTAAATAGGAAACCACCAAAGAATCCATGAAATTACTTTCCCAAAAACATTCCATTAATACTATTTTGAAATACATTATAAAAATGATAGGTTTTTTATACACATTTTTCACAATAAAACAAACAAACATAATTCATTTCCTCCATAATTTAAAACATGGCATAAGAAGGAAAAGGGGGTGTTTCACTTTCTCTTTCAAAAAAAATACTTAGGAAATTCCTTTTAAACTAACCACAAATTCAAAAAAAAATCAAATGAAAACCAAAACTAGGTATGAAGAATAATATTCCACAAAACGAGGGTTGCATCCCTAATAATACTCGTAATAGGAAAACACAGGAAATCTTAGGAACTCAGAGGACAACCAGAATGTAATATACATGTGACTCATCCTGAAGGCATTCCCTACTCAATGACGTCATAATGGCCTAACACCCGACCGTCTCCCTACGTATTCTAGTTGAGGGGCCCAATCCCATTACAATAAACCTAAGTAACCACCTATTATGGTCCACTAGCTAGTACAATATCCAATACTAGTGCTGCAATAATTCTTAGTAAACCTATTTTATATGATAGGTCCCCATGTATGTTTCGCAAGGGGGTGTTCTATACAATATAAACAACAAGCCACATATATTTCACCAACCACACCACACAATTCGGTACCACATCGACCCCCTCATGGATAGTCCCTTTCCATCAACATTCTTTACACGAGGGAGGTCCCATACCAAGGACCCTCCAAATCTAATGGATCAACGACTAGGCAAGGAACTCAAGCTAGAAAGGGTTTTTCAAAATCCATTTCAAAATTCCAAATGGTTATTTAGTTATAACCGTTTAGGGTACATTTTACAATATATGGAAACACCTTAATACAATTTCCAACCATAAAAATTTCCATTTTCATAATGCCTTCACCAATCAGCCTTTAAGTTTTAAACACATGATCGTGTCATGATTCACTGTTTCATTTTCACCCTCACACCACTATGCTAAACATGTTTTTTATTGAAAATTATAAAACTAATAACAAATTTGAATTCATGTTTGATTCCATTATTTTGTGTTTATCAATATTAAAATGGGAAATGTTACTTGTTTTGATGATTTCAATGTAGGAGGAGATGATTTGGAGGGACCATGATAAAGTGAAAGAAAAATGGGCCAAAATTGCATGGATCCATGAAGATATGTCCACTGTTGTTCTGGTTAAGAAGATTTTGTGCAACCAAATGAGCAGCACAATACTCCCCTGGGTTAATCACGTTTAATTAATCTTGTTCATTTCTACTTTGTTTTATCACTTTAGTTTTTCTATTGTAATATTTAATCATCAAACCACAAGTTTTATTAAATATAATTTCCCTTATATTTTTATAATTATAACCCTCTTTTTAAATTGATGATCTAAAGCTTCGTCAAGAGATGACCTAGTGTTTCTGCTATACTGCAGAAATTCTAGTAAAAACTAAACAACTAATTTGATGCGTTCGACAATGCGGTCAAATGTTGGAATCGTTTCCGGGGATCCAAAATCATTTTTTTTATCTTATTTCATTTTATTTATTTATTTTACTTCTTAATTTTTACCCCTTTCAATACCCCATCTCCATTTGATTGTTTTGGTTTTGGTTTTTTGTTTCTATTTTTGGTTGTTTTTTTTGTGTTCTTTTTTTTTCTCTCTCTCTCTTATTCTCCATATCTCTCTCTAATTTTGTAGTATAACATTCTATTTTCTTTACTCCTTTAATTTATTAAGTATTTTTATTTAATTCATCTTCTATAAAAAAAATTAAAAAACAACGAACAATCAATCAATCAAACTGGACATCATTGTTGCATGACAAGATCTGGTAAAGAAACACTACTTGAATTTGATCCTGAAATTGAAAAATCACTCCATTAAAAAATAAAGGAATCTAGAGAAGGTAAATCAAGTAAAATTTAAGAACCCATTTTGGAAACTCAAGTGTCCACAAACCAATCAAAAATTGAACCCAATCAAACCCAATAAGACATGGCTGTAAATAATCAAACTTTAAAAGAACTGACCACCCCGGATGTGGAGTACCAACCTGCATACATAAAATATCCCAAGGAAGCATACAACATTGAACTGAGATCATGCCTCATCCACCTTCTTCATAAATTCCATGGTCTTCCCAGTGATGAGCCTAAAAAAAACCTTAAGGATTTTCACATAGTTTTCTCCACCATGAAACCCCAAAATGTGTCTGAGGACTTAATTATGTCTAGGGCCTTCCCTTTATACCTTGATGGTGTAGAAAAATATTGGACATACTATTTTCCTACCATGATTGGGGGATGGAATGACCTGAAAAGACTATTTTTATATAAGTTCTTCCCTGCCTCTCGAACAACTTTAATTAGGAAAGAAATTTGTGTCATTAGGCAATCACAAGGGGAGACCCTTCATGAATAATGGGAGAGATTCAAATGACTCTGCTCAATATTCCCCCGCCAATAGATTTGTGAACAACTTATTAATACAATACTTCTATAAGGTACTTATCCCCATGTATCATGGAATTATTGATGTAGCAGCTAGTGGTTCCTTGGTTGATAAAACTCCTTCCGCCACTCGTGACTTAATATCCAACATGGATCAAAATACACAACAATTTGGTACATGAGCTATTGCACCAACTTGAGGAGTTCATGAGGTAATTCATTCATCCCTATAAGAAAAGGTAGATAACAAGCTTGATGAGATGAATACCCTTCTATGGCAATTAACTCGAGCATAAGGTAACTCACAATCTCCTCATATTCCATTACATTGTGGTATTTGTTCTGAAAATAATCAGTTTTCTAACCAGTTCCTACATCTTCAAGATTCACCAGATTCTTATACAGTCATGTTCCCAGGGTGTCCATTCCAACAAGCACCTCCCTTCAAGTAGAAAAAATTCAGGACAAATCCAAACCATGGGTGGAAAGCACAACCCCAATACTGATAAGGAGGAAACTCAAGCTACCCCAAGTAGAATTGGTATCCACAAGGCCAAGGTATGCAACCTTATTATCCTTAAACTTATAAAAACAATCATCCTCCTCCTCTAAAATCTGAACCAATCCTCCAAGATATGGTGAAACAAATGGAAACCCAAAACCTCCAGTTCCAACAGACCACACAATTGGAAATTCAAGACCTACAAACTCAAGTGGGACAATTGGAGAACACCATTGGTAAGCTTAAGATGCAATGTTTTGGAAAACTACCATACCAATCCATTTCCAATCCAAAGGAAAAAGGTAATGTATATAAAATTACACTTTGTAGTGGTAAAGAAGTTACTCCTTATACTAATTCTATGCAACATGTATGTCCCCCTCTTGAAAACACTCTTTCTCCACCCGTAATAGATTCCAATGAAGAAAAACAAAATTAAAATTGCAATCAAATTATCATTGATGATTAAAATGAACAATCCATTCCTCTTCTTTTCCCCCAAATACTCTCTAAATCTAATAAAAATTCTGATAATGATATTGATAATGAAATAATGGATACATTTAAAAAGTTCAAGTTAATATTCCTTTATTGGATGTCGTTAAGAAAATCCCCCATTATGCCAAATTTCTTAAATAACTTTTCACACATAGATGAAGGCTAAAGGGGAATGAGAGAGTAAAATTGGGAAGGAATGTCTCGGCCTTAATTCAACCAACAATGCCAACCAAATGCAAGGATCTGGGCACATTCATGATACCATGTACCATAGGGGAGACCTTCTTTTCTGATGCTATGCTGGATTTATGTTCTTCCATTAATGTAATGTCTCACTCCATGTATAGTTCTTTGCAGGTTGGAGAACTTCAACCAACATGCATTGTCGTGAAACTTTCCAACTAGAGTACTACGCATCCAACAGGAGTGATTGAGGATGTCCTTGTAAGACTGAAGAATCTCATCTTCCCTGCGGATTTCTACATTCTTGAGATGGAAGATACTCAAACCCAAGGACATGAACCTCTCATACTTGAGAGGCCATTCCTCAAAATAGAAAAGACGATCATCAACGTTCACAATAGTATGTTGTCCATGGAGTTTGTAGGAGAAAATGTAAGTTTTAACATCCTTGAGGCTATAAAACACCCTATTGAAGAGCACTTCACTCTTCCTATCTATTCGATGGAAGTGATCTCAAATAATGCAAACACACACACTTATCTCCTCAACCCATACTCTGATTCATTTTCCTCTTCTTCACCCTTGGAGTATTTGAGTTTTGATTCATGTTTTGAGTGTTGTGTGGGTTTTGAAAAGTGTAAATTTTGTTCTTTAATTGATGAGTGTGTTCATTCTGAGATACCCATGACCGTCGATGATTCTAAAAATATCATTTCAATAGATTCGTTGTCCTTAGAGAATAAACATGAGTAGATAGACAGTTTCATGGACCTCACTCCCCCTAAATCCCCTCCCTTAGTCAAAAAAACATGTGTGTTGGAATTAAAACCACTTCCATAGAATTTAAAATATGCCTATCTTGAGGGTATTGAACAATTTCCCTTCATTATTTCCAATAACCTCTCTCAAAAATAGAAATATAAACTACTCAACCTTTTGAGAGAGTGTAAAAAGGAAATATGATGGACATTGGATGATATTCAAGGGATTATCCCATCTATTTGAATGCACCATATACTTTTGGGTGATGAGGCTAAGCCCATGAGAAAATCTCAATGTTGGTTGAATCCCAATCTCCTTAAAGTGGTAAAATTGGAAGTCAGTAAATTACTTGTTGTGCGGATCATTTATCCTATATATGATAGTAAATGGGTTAGACCAGTGCAAATTGTGCCTAAAAATAGGAATAACAGTTTTGTGAAATGAAAGGAATGAATTGGTTCCAACACGTGTGCAAAATAGTTGGCGAGTTTGTATTGAATACCATCGAATGAATCAATCCACACTGAAGGACCACTTTCCTCTACCTTTCATTGACCAAATTCTAGAATTATTGGCTGGTAAGTCCCATTATTTTTTCCTTGATGGATATTCAGGTAATTATCAAATCCATACACCCCTAAGTATCAAGAAAATACAACATTTACCTATCCATTTGGCACATTTTCATACAGAAGGATGTCTTTTGGTCTATGTAATGCTCCCAGTACTTTTCAGCGATGTATGTTTAGTATTTTTTTTGAGTACCTAGAAAATTTCATGGAATTTTTTAAGGTTGATTTCACGGTTTATGGAACTTCATTTGATGACTTTTTGGATCACCTAGGTTCTATCATATGTTGTTGCATAGAAAAATATCTTGTATTAAATTACAAGAAATGCCATTTCCTGGTAGGATAGAGGATAGTTCTTAGTAATGTTATTTCAAAAGAGAGAATTCAAGTGGATAAATCAAAAATTGAATTAATTTCAACCCTTCCATATCCAAAATGTGTTCGTGAGGTGCGATATTTCTTGGTTCATGGTAGTTTTTACCACCAATTCATTAAAGACTTCAGTAAGATCGCACTTTCCTTGTCCCGGTTATTACAAAAGGATTCTAAGTTTGTGTTTGATAAATATTGTGAGTATACATTCAATTTTCTAAAAAGGAGTCTCACATCACCTCTCATCATCCAAACACCAAGGTGGGATATCCCCTTTGAGCTTATGTGTGATGCCTCTAACTTTGCAGTTGGGGTAGTTTTATCAGAAAGGGTTTTGAAGTATCCTTATGTCATTTTGTATGCCTCTTGTACCCTTGACCCTGCCTGGGAAAACTACACAACCACTAAAAAAGAACTTCTTTATATTGTTTTTTCCATGTAAAATGTTTGTTCATATCTTATCGGGTCAAAAATCATTATCTTTTCTGATCATGTTGCCCTTCATTTCCTCCTAAAGAAACCTGAAGCTAAGCCCCGCCTCATTCGGTGGATGCTCCTCCTCCAGGAGTTTGACCTTGATATTAGATATAAGAGAGGAATGGAAAATGTGGTAGCTTGAAACATTAGTATTATTTCCCCACCATTGGACCATCATGTTGACTCACCCCTCCCCATTAGAGAATTCTTCCCTCATGAGAACATTTTTGATATTGTGGACCTTACCCCCTAGTATGTGGACATTGTAAATTTTCTAGCAACATCTAGGGTCCCAACTGATTTCAATATTTCACAATCCTAGAGACATAAGCATGATTCTCATTGGTATATTTTGGATGACCCATATTTTTAGATAATTTTTGGTGACCAAGTAGTTCGTCAGTGTGCCCCTGACCATGAATTCACCTGTGGTTTGACCTTCTACCACACCTTAGCCTGTGGGGGAAGCTTTGGCTCTCAATGTATAGATCTAAAGGTCCTTCACTCTATAATTTATTTTTCAACATTGTATAGGGATTCCCATAGGTTTTTCAAGTCATGTAGTCATTTTCAATTCATAGGAAATATCTCCAAGAGGAATGAGATTCCCTAACAGCCCATGTTATTCTGTGATATTTTTGATGCATGGGGCATTGAATTCATGGGGAATTTTCCAAATTCATTTGGAATTTTGGACATCTTATTGGGTGTTGACTATGTATCTAAATAGGTGGAAGAAAAGGCCACCAAGACCAATGACTCTCGAGTGGTTATTGATTTTGTGAGGTCCCAAATTTTCAGTAGCTTTGTTTTGACGAGATTCATCATTAGTGATCAGGGTTCACATTTTTGTAATCACAACATGAAAATTTTGATTCATAAGTATGGGGTTGATCATAAATTCCCTACAACATATCACCCCCAAACTAACAGACAATCAGAAATCTCAAATCCATAAGTTAAGAGATTCTTGGAAAAAACATTACAACCCAATAGGAAAGATTGGATTTTGCGCATAGATGATGCACTTTGGGTGTACTGTACAGCTTTTAAAACACCAATCGGAATGTCACCATATAGAATTGTGTTTGGAAAGGCTTTACACCTCCTAATGGAGGTATAACACCATGAATATTTGGTTGTTAAACAATTTAATATGAATCTTTCAGATGCAGTTGAACATAAGAAGCTACATATTCAAGAGTTGGAAGAAATTTGACATGATGCATATGAGAAATCTCGAATCTATAAAGAGAAGACAAAATCTATCCATGATATCATGATTCATCAGCGGAAGTTCCATATTGGTGAGAAGGTCCTCATGTACAATTCCAGGCTAAAGCTCCACCCAGGTAAGCTTTGTTCCTGATGGATCTGTCCTTATACCGTTACTGGTGTTTTCCCTTTTGGTGCTATATAGGTTTTTCCTGAGATGAGTGGTCAGGGGATTACTGTCAATGGGAAGAGGCTCAAACACTTATATGAGGATTTTCCAAAGCATCTCATGGAGTAAATCCAACTGATAGATGCCACATATGACACCACTTAGCAGGTTGTCCCTTATCCCAACCTTTATTGTCTATTTATTTAAAATACTTTCATTGAGGACAATGTAACTTTTAGGTGTGGGGGAGGGTGACATGTTATAGTTAGGATTAAACAAAAAAAATAATTAAAAAATTAAAAAAAGAAAAATGTGTTTTCATTTTTGATTTCTTTATTTTTTGTTTTTAGATAAAAATTGATCTTAAAAAGAATATCCAAAATCATTTTTCATTCTTGAGTCAATTGTGTGGAAAATTCCATTTTTTTGGGGAAAAAATCAAATGAATGTTGATATGGAATATTTTTCTAGAATTTTTATTTTCAAATCATTCTTAGGTGTTTAATGGATTTTTGAATCCCATGCCTCATTAACACTGACCAATATTTTAATCCATTACCTAAGAGACATTCTAAGATCTTTATTGCATATTCTTCCTTTTAATCACTTTCTTGAGAGACTCAGGTCATGTAGAGAAACTATAATTTTCCTTGATTCTATTTGAAACCATGAGATTATAGTATGCTACATTCATGATAGAGGCAATCGTTCCTTAAAAATACCTTTGTACAATTACCCTCTATTTTCAGCCACCTTTACATTTTATCCCTCTAAAGCCTTACAGACCATGAAATGCCTGTTAGGTAGCCAAATTACAAGATAATATATCCCTATATACCCATCTAATGTGTATATTATTGTTTTATTTTCAAAAAGTGTGGGAGATAGGTTGTTTCCATTGGAATTCTGGGGAGAGAATCATTGTTATGGGTTGATTTAAAGGGTGCCTATATTTTCCTTCGCCAATGGGTTCATAGGCCATATTACATCATTTTCTTACACATGTTTCCCTCTTTATCTCCAAAAAACTATACATTAAAAAAATAGTTCTGTAAATTGAAAAAAACAAAATAAAAAACTGGAGAAAAGAGGGTGTTTACTCATTATTATTCTTTTTTTGGTTGTGACCCATAAAATGGACAATAGGGAGAGTGAGATGGAGGTGATACACATTGTTAAGGGTTGATTGTGTACATTAATTGTGAAAACTTTCTGAATTTTTACATGTTTTGTACATAAGTGATTAAACACTCCTCTTCTGCCTCAGATTTTTAAACATTAAATCCTACCAACCCTTGAACCTTAGAACAACCTGTTGGAATTCCTCTTGAGTAGCACACTAGTTTCTTCTGGAAAAGAAATGAGAATATTGGAAATCATATGGTAAGATCACTTGAAATCTAGGAAAAGATCATAGATCCACTTTCATATGTTCCTTAAGTGAAGAGGGGAAACTTTTAGGTGAGGTAGGTTGATACATGTTGCATGGGTGAACAAATGAAGTTGAACAAATTTTAATGTGAGAAAAGAAAAATGATAGGAAAATTGATTCGCTAAATGAGACATGATGAATTTAATTTAAAAATAATCTTGGATGTTTTCACACCATTGATTTAGGAATGAGGCATGATTAAGATATTATACTTTGCTAGGAGTGAAAATGTTTAGGTGTGGGGGTGTGATCGTACCATGATTCACTGTTTCATTTTCACCCTTACACCACTGTGTTAAACTTGTTTTGTATTGAAAATTATAAAAATAATAACAAATTGAACTTCATGTTTGATTCTATTATTTTTCTTTTATCACTATTAAAATGGGAAATGTTACTTTTTTGGATGATTTCAATGTAAGAGAAGATGATTTTGAGGGCCCATGATGAAGTGGAAGAAAAATGGGCAAAAATTGCATGGATCCATGAAGACATGTCCATTTTTATGCCAGTTTAGAAAATTTCGGGCATCCAAATGAGCATCATGATACTCCCCTGGGTTGATCACGTTTAATTAATCTTGTTCATTTCTACTTTGTTTTATCACTTTAGTTTTTCTATTGTAATATTTAATCATCAAACCCCAAGTTTTATTACATCCCATTCCACTTATATTTTCATAATAATAACCCTCTTTTTCAATTGATGATCTAAGGATCCATCAAGAGATGACCTAAGGTTGCTTCTATACTGCAAAAATTCTAGTAAAAACTAAACAACTACTTTGACGTGCTCGACAACACGGTCAACACACATATAAGAACATCACATTTTCAAAACGGGGCCTGATCTCAAATCCACTATATCACAAAATAATTTTGAAACAAACACAACTCGCTCAAATGTTCTAAATGGGTGTCTAACCATTTCAAGAAACAATTTCCTTTTATCCATAACTAAATAAAATATAAAACCTTCCTCATAATTGTGAAACCACTGAAAGTCATTTTATAAACCAAGGAACCACTATCAAAAAAAGGGGGAGAGGATAAATGGGTTCTTTTAGAAAACCAAGGTTTGATAAAATGGACACTCCAAATGGAATCATCATTTTAAGGCCCATCCATGGGTGCACTCTGTGCATCCATGAATGTTACCACATCCAATGGAATAACAAGAGGTATTTTCCCAACCATTTTGAGGAAACTACACACACACACCGTCCACTACACATCAAAACATTTCATTAAGACACCAAGTTTCATAAATCCAACGAACACAATACAAACAAGTCCTAAAAAATGTTTTCATAAGAAAGATCCACCCAAAATACCCAACATAACCATTGAAAATAAATAGACATTAGTTCCAACCCAATTGGTAAGGCATACACATGTTCATAAATAGAGAAACATTCTAAAACCTATTTTTAATCAAATATTTCAATAATAAAACACTATGATAAATTAACTATAAATATAATAGGGTTTAGAAGCATGATTTATGAATTAATCAAGAAAACCCAAGCATCAAATGGATTGAAAATGGGAGAAAGGTCACGTAAACCCCTACTGGTCAAGTATGAAAGTGATGAAACCCTTGAAAATCGATGATTAATCCTCTAGGAACCAATCGCCAACCCTAGAATCTAAGAAACACAAGACAAAACCCAAACCATATCATTAGGGTTAATCCAAGAGAGGGGAAACCAATGAATACCCTAGAATATAACAGAGGAATAGAGAAAGGAGAGAAAACCACTCAAAACCCTAAAAATGTACCTTGGATTTGAAGATGGAGCAACATGGAAGCAGGAGATCCATGGGGGAAGGTGCCTTGGGACCACATAGTGCACCAAAAATGAAGGGATAGGAGGATTCATGATTTTGGGTTAAAGGGGGGAGATATAAAAAAGGTGAATACACTTTTTTAATGAAATGGTGCATTTTCATGGTTTGGCCACAAGGTTTTCCAAACTGTGCGGTAACCGTGCAGACCTCTTTACCAAAGGGAGGATTTCTGCACAGTTTCCTAAAACCTACCACATATCCATGCACAAGACGTTCAGTTAGTTCTGTCCAACCATAAATAGTCACATGGTGTCCGTGCGGTTACTATTAATCGTCCGGCAACCGTGAAACACCCAGAAAATCCTCCCAAACCTTTTAAAAGTACAAAAATTTTGACCAGGTCTCAACCCAAACCTCAAAAAAAGGACCCAAGACTGTAAATAGTACAAAATAAATAAGTATCTAAGGTTGGGGTGTGACATTATAACACATAAACTCCATTTCCATTATTGGCACTGAAATAAGTTCCATGAGAATAGTCAAGGAAGACACACCCACATAGGAGTAAATCCAATCCAAGACGGACCAAAAACCATTATAAGGGTATGGTTCCTAAATCCCTACCTCTTCATGGATGGTTAGATCTAGAGGAGATCCTAGTTAAGAAATCTCCATAAAAATGCATAAAGTTGTGAATGAGTTTCTTTACGAGTTTGATAGTGTTCCACGACCATGCAACGGATTGATGGTGTCCCTCACAAGTTTTATGGAGTCGATCCCATTTTTGAGGCCCAAAATTCCTTCTCAAACTACTTCCCATATTCAAAAAACCCCTTTCCTATAAATACCCCCCTCATTCTAACCTTTGCAGTACATACATCTGACCTTTCAATTCTGAATTGATCCCAATTCACGAACCTCTTGAGCATCACAAACCTTACCAAAATGGATCATCCAAGGTATACAGGCTTCATGAAACGACCCTTAATGTGTTCTTGAAATCCTATAACCTATGTGGATATTACTTTCATGAAATACTATGAACTTCGCAAAGGAATAAGGCCCTCATAGACACTTGAGGCTTTGCAAAGCATTTATCCTTCGCAAAATGCTCCTCTCATGAACGGGGACTTCATCCTGAGGTAGGGTCACCCTTTTTTGTGAAGTATCCTTTCTCTAAAATACCATGAACTCCAATAAGCACTTTATATTCACAAGGAAACTCTCTAGGATTCCCTAATATTCAAGAAACCTCAATCATGGGCCTCTCCATGTTGCCTCCCTTCGATTGATACATATTCCTGAAGTTTGATGGCCCATAGCCCCCACACCTGTACAGGATTGGTTTTTCTACAACTCGAGTCCCTATGTGACCCATTCCACCCACTCCTATGGCCCACTTGTCACACCCCGACCGCGGACGTTCGAAATTTTTCTCCTTTCTTGGTCCCGATTTAAATTTTTCGGAGTTTAATTTTGATTGGTGGTTTTGCGCCGGTGCGCGGTCACCGCATCGCTAGCAGTTACCGTGCTTTCAGCCCGGGTGACTATGTGCTCACCCGGCGTTTTAAATACTAATGTTTTTGTGTTGACATTTTATTACTCTCACTATTTAAATTGTGTTACTACTATTATATTTATTTTTAATTTTATATGTGTTTATATATGAGTATATGTTGTGTATATATATGTATATATATATACATATATGGTTGTTGTATTTGTGTTTATATGTTTGTTTATAAAGGTATATGTATATACATATGTCTATATATATATTTGTGTTTATATATGTGTGTTTTCTTATTATTATCTTTTTTTTAGTGGTTTTATTATTCTAAATACTTTGGTTATAATAATTATTATTATAATTAGCTAACTTATTATTTTATTGTTATGATTATTATTATAAAGTTTTATTATTATTATTATAAGGTTTTACTAATATTTTTGTTATGAATTTTTATTTTTATTAAGATTAGTTTTCATTATTCTTATTTATCCTTTTATTATTATTATTATTATATATATATATATATAAACCTACTCTAACCCTAGCCTACCTCCCCTACAGCCGCCACCCTTTCCCCTCTCCTCCTACCCGCGGCGCTCCCCCTCTGCGCGAACCCCGTGCCTAGCCGCTTCGGCCCTTTGGCCGCTCCCTTGCTCCCGCACGACGGCCCTTTGGCCGCTCCCCAGCTCCTGCGCTACGGCCTCGCCCTCGCCCCCCTTCACCGCCTCGCTCCCTTCCCCTCCTCCTTGCCCCAACCGCGCCCTCCGCACACCCGACCTCCTGCTCGCCCTCCACGTTCGCTCACCCTCGCCGCCCTCCCACTCCCCAGCTCCAGCCTCCTCTCGCGCGACCACCTCCTCGCCGCTCGACTCCCTCCGCTGCTCCGCACCCAGTCCCGGTCTCCCCTTCGTCCGGCTCCTGCTCTCTCTCCCCCGCTCTTTTCTCCCCTTCTCCCTCCGCCGTCCCTGTTCCCACCCGGCCTCCTTCTCCTGCGTCCCGACCGCCGCGCCCTCCTGCCATCCGCCGAGCCCGCTGGTCATCCCCGGTGCGCTCCCTCTCCGGCGGCCGCACCCAGCCGCTCCCCTCCTGCTGCGTCGCCCAGCCGCCACACCCACCCCCGGCTGCCGCCTCCTCCCTTACCGGTGCTTCCGCTGTGATTTTTTATTTTTTTTATTTTATTTTATTTTGTTTTGTTTTGTTTTGTTGTTAATCTTATAACGTTATCATTTTTTTTATCATATTAATAATATTATAATTATTTTATTATTGTTCTATTATTATTATTATGTTAATATTATTTTATTATTATTATTATTATGTTAATATTACTTTATTATTATTATTATTATTATTATTATATTATTATTATTATTACCAATATATTTATTATTATTTTAATTATTATCATATTATTTTTATTATTATTATTATGTTATGATATTCTTATTATTATTAAATTATTATTATTATGCTATTGTCATTATATTATTATTATTAATATTATTATGTTAACATTATTTTATATTATTATCATTATTATATTATTAATATATTATGATTATATTAAATTGGCATTGTTCCTATTATTATTATTGTATTAATATCATGATATTATTATTATTGCTATTATTGATATATTATTATTATGCTAAATATATTATTATTGTTATTGTCATTGTTACGACTATATTATTATTGTTATTATATTAATACCGATATTAACATTATATTTTGGTTACTGCTATTATATTATTATTACTGACCGTTACACCCGTTTTTCGGTCTACTGTTTTAGGATCTGTTTGACGGCGCAATTCGATGCGCCATTTTCGCAACGGGAGTCTTGGGCCGTGTCATTCGTCATTCTGATTCAAGGTAGGTCTCCCTATGCACTTGCCTCTAAATTAAGAATTTATTTATTCCTTGTCCTTTTATTAAATTTCAGTAAATTTAAGAAAATAATATTAAGTAGTTTTTATAGTGTGGTGATTTGCTGATAATGCAAACTGTTTAATTCTAGCATTTCATTAAAAGTGTTTTCTTGGTTTCAATTGTGGGATTTCATAGTAATGTCGCTAAACGGTTCTTCCTGAGTAACGAAAGACATGTTTAAATAGGGTTTTGAAATGTTTTTGGCATGTGTAAATTAGAAAATGTACTGTTTATGGAAAATGGTGTTTTCTTATAACCTTGATCAGAGAAAGCGTCGTGTGACCTTTTGAAATTGTTTTTTTGAAACTTTACGTGTGGTTCTTGGTTGACGAAAGATGTTTTCCCTTGTTGTGGTATTAAAAATAATGTTTTCTAGGTTGTGAAAGTTGGTTATGTTCTTGTTTGAGTGTTTCAAAGAAAGGGGTTTTTGCGAAATGATTGGGTAATGACATTTATATTTTCAGAAAGGTATTTTTGACGTGCGTGAGTTTTGAAATATTGTTTGGGTGTGGAAATGGTGACTTTTGTGTGCGATATCTGGTTTGGCCTGCGATATGAGGAAGAAATATACTATGTGAATGTGAAGCTTGTTTGAGCACACGGTAAACCCTGGGTATCTAGGTGGGCGGACTAGAACTAGTGCGCTAGTGAGCCGGATGGGTGTCGTCCCTGTTTCACTTAGCTGGATTGACGATTGCAACACTAACTAAACATATGATATCTGAGGGTCGTGGCCTTCTAAGACACATGTTCTGAGGGTCGTGGCCTTCTAAGCCACGTTTTCTGAGGGTCGTGGCCTTCTAAGCCACGTTTCACCGAGACACGAGGTTCTAGGGTCCCACGCGAGCTAGATGAAACTTAGGGGTTTTACCCATAGTGCTCTACCATCTCTGGCGTGGTGCCTCCCGTCGGCATACGGGGGACCACTTGGGTGTGAGTGTGTGCGTGTGTGAGTATGTGTGTGTGTGTGTGTGAGTGTGTGAGTATGTGTGTGTGGGTGTGAGTGTGTGAGTGTGTGTGTGTATCCTTGGTTATTGCTGATAACTTCTGGCTTATTTTTACTTACACTTGGTTTTCCTTGCCTGTTTACCTTTACTTGCACTTGCTTTCTTTCCTGCTTGATTACTTTCAGTTCTTCTTTACCGCTCGTACTGGTTGCTTTGCGAAAATGGTTTTCAAATAAAAATGTGTTTTTCTCTTGTATAGTAAAACTGAAAGTGTAACACTTCTTTATCGTTCAGAACGAATTTAGAATCAATGAAAAGAAATTCAACTTTTAAAAAGGAATAAGGGAAATGCCAAGTGTTTGATTTTCAAGCAAAGCATTATGAAAACTTACTTTTATATATTTAAGTTCAAACCTGGATTATGTGAACTCTTTATTTACTGGCAGTGCATTGGGATTTGTTGTGGGGCTCACCTACTGAGTACTTTTGTGCTCACGCCTATCTTTTACCTTTTCAGTTGCAGGTTCCTTTTGTTCAGGTTCTCCTACTTGAGTCGCTCAGTGTGGGAGCAACGTTGGTTGTAGTTGGGTGGTGACCCGCGAGGTCACATGGAGGTATGTCGTGGTATAGTTTTGTTTGTGTCTTTGGTGTTTGTTTGTTTGTTTAGTTTATATTCATTCTTTCGATCCTGTTTTTAGCTTGGGCCGAAATCGTTCCCAACGATCAATTTTTAGTGCCCGGCACTTGTTGCCATCCCGGGGGGATCGGGAACGCCCCTCGGGACTTGCCGCGGACCGGATCGAGTGACCGGTTCAGGGTCGACCCGGGCTGGTTCGTGACAAAATGGTATCAAAGGTGGTTCTTGTTATTTGGGTTGTCCGGTAGAAGGAGATTAGGACTGTCGGAACTCGAGGGGTAGGTACGGGAAGAGCGTCGCGAACTCTTGCTCGCACTGATCCTCGAGTTACCAGGGGTAGTTCGGGAATTGTGTCCTTGTCCTTTCTGGTTTGTCTTGGATTGAGAGATGACAATGGAGGCAAGCCGACGTTACGTCGTGATTTCACATGGAGTAGTGACCCATGTGGAGTCCGAGTACGTGGTTTGAATTCCTCCTAGTGGTCGACGCTGACTTGGGACATGGCCCACTACCATGTCGCCAGGTTGAGTGTGACTACTAGTCCCTCATTTCAGTGATTGATGCAAATTTGGATGTTGTTTCCGTTTTGGTCTGTGTGAGTGCGTAGTTGGAAATGAAAAAGGTTTTTGAAAATTTGACTGGTTTCTTTTAAAGGACTTTAAATATATGAAATGGGTTTTGAAACTGAAATCTCTTGATTTGAAAATCTGTTGCTTTCTTGGAATTGGATAAGAATGATTTGGGTTGAAACCTTGGTTCCTCTTTATGAACATTTGCACGTGTGTGAGAATGCATGGAAAGTGTGTGTTGATGCACGTATGAATGGAATGTGGATGAAGACATGTGCAATGGTTCATGAGATTACCTGGGTGTGTATTTGAAGTTAAAGGCTTGACTTTGTTTTCTAAATTGGTTTTAAATGGGAAACGATTTTGGAAAGTTTTGGTTTGAAAGTGGATTGGTTTTTGGAAAGTGATCTTGAAAAAGGGTGGTTTTGAAATCAAAAATGAAAAGGGAATTTTGAAGAGGAGATTTTGTTTTGGGTTGTGTTGTATTTGATTGGTCCTTGTGCTGACTGTTTTTGGATGAAGGCGCTTTTATTGATGTTGCTTCGATTTGATGTTGGTTTTGGCTTTGAGTTTTATATATCTCTCAGGAAATACCGCCCAGAAAGGTCTCTAAGGATTCGGATATGTCATGCCCAGTTTTTTTTTGACCTCCTCAGACTTTGCCTATACTTCATGGTGATCAGGGTCCGTTAGAGGTAGTAAAATGGCTCGAAGAAGTGGAACGTGTCTTTGGAATGTTGGGAACTCCCGATAATGTTAAGGTTCGTGCAATTATGGAGTTGTTCGAGGGTCCAGCTCTGGACCAGTGGAAGATGGTTACCCCACCGTCAACGCAAGGTGCAATGACGTGGGATGTCTTTAAAACTGTTTTCATCCAATGGTTTGTACCTGAGGAAGTGAAGCTGGAGAAAAGAGGGAGCTTGTGCATATTCAACAAGGTCGACGGACGGTGAGGGCATATGTTGACCATTTCAAGGAACTGATTCCCTTTTCCTCAGAGGTAGCGTCGCATGAGCTCATGAAGGCCTCTCTTTTCACTGGGGGTCTTCGTCCAGAGATCAAGGAGCGAGTCCTCCCTCCTAAAGATCTTTGTTTCGAGAAGCTGGTAGAGGAAACTTTCTTGGCTGAGTTAGTTTCCGGTGTACGGGTGGTTGGTACTTCAGCGTCCCCTGTTGTTGTTCGTAAGAGTTCCCCCTCTGGTGAGGAAAAGGCGCCAGAGATACCTGTTACTAATGAGTTATCCCCTTTGGTCCCTGTTCCTAGTTCATCAGATCGTTTAATGGTGTGCTATCAGTGTGGTCGTTTTGGGCATTTAAAGCCGTCGTGTCGCAACCCTCCGAAGACGTGTCATCGATGTGGCCGTCTGGGTCATCTGGAGAAGTTTTGCAAGAAGCGTCGCTTGAAGAGGAAGCTGTGATGGGAGAGTGTCAGTACCTGACTGTGAGGCAGAAGATGCTTCAGCCATCAGAGCCCCAGCCACAAGTCTCGGGGTGAAGCTCGCGCACAGTCAGGAGTCCCCAGGGGTGTTAAGCCTTGGTCCAGATTTTGTGTTCCGTGTTAGCAGTGGAAAAATAAAGATCTTTTAGTACTTGTTTTCCTGCTACAAAAGTTTCAACAACGTTGTAAATGAGTTGTTTTTCTAAAAAGTGACAATGGATTTGCTCTGTGATAATCTAAGCAGACTTGTCGTGTGGGGGTGATACTCTAAATCGTGTGTCCTTCTTAAAAGTGTGTTTGACTCTCGTGTGGGTTGACCTCGTTTTAGTTATGTTTAAAATGTGGTTATGTTTCGTGGACTTCGGTGGATCATGTCTCCAATTTGATGTTGGTTAAGTGTTTTTCTATGGGTTTTCCCTGGTGTTGAAGTTGTTGACTCTAGTCGAGGGTTCAAGGTTTCGACGAAGGTGTTGTTTTTCACTCGTGCTATAAAAGTTGGTTTAAACCGGTTGGGAGTTCCCGCGTCGACCCCCCTTTTTTCTAGGGTTGTCTATTTAGATGGTCAACTTTTCTGCACTAGTTAAGTTCTTGTGGTGGGGAGAACCCCTTTGTGTTCTCCCCTCAATCTCGGACCCCAGTTTTCTCTTGAATCGGTCGGGTGTGACCTGTGTAGAGTAAGGTCATCCCCGAGAACCTCAGTTTTCTTCAGTTCCTTTAGTTCTGTTTGGGCATAGATTTGGTTTTTGGCTGACTTGTGACCTGGTGACTTTCTGGGGGCAGAAAGTGTCTGTGGTGGGGAGAATTGTCACACCCCGACCGCGGACGTTCGAAATTTTTCTCCTTTCTTGGTCCCGATTTAAATTTTTCAGAGTTTAATTTCGATTGGTGGTTTTGCGCTGGTGCGCGGTCACCGCATCGCTAGCAGTTACCGTGCTTTCAGCCCGGGTGACTATGTGCTCACCCGGCGTTTTAAATACTAATGTTTTTGTGTTGACATTTTATTACTCTCACTATTTAAATTGTGTTACTACTATTATATTTATTTTTAATTTTATATGTGTTTATATATGAGTATATGTTGTGTATATATATGTATATATATATACATATATGGTTGTTGTATTTGTGTTTATATGTTTGTTTATAAAGGTATATGTATATACATATGTCTATATATATATTTGTGTTTATATATGTGTGTTTTCTTATTATTATCTTTTTTTTTAGTGGTTTTATTATTCTAAATACTTTGGTTATAATAATTATTATTATAATTAGCTAACTTATTATTTTATTGTTATGATTATTATTATAAAGTTTTATTATTATTATTATAAGGTTTTACTAATATTTTTGTTATGAATTTTTATTTTTATTAAGATTAGTTTTCATTATTCTTATTTATCCTTTTATTATTATTATTATATATATATATATATATAAACCTACTCTAACCCTAGCCTACCTCCCCTACAGCCGCCACCCTTTCCCCTCTCCTCCTACCCGCGGTGCTCCCCCTCTGCGCGAACCCCGTGCCTAGCCGCTTCGGCCCTTTGGCCGCTCCCTTGCTCCCGCACGACGGCCCTTTGGCCGCTCCCCAGCTCCTGCGCTACGGCCTTGCCCTCGCCCCCTTCACCGCCTCGCTCCCTTCCCCTCCTCCTTGCCCCGACCGCGCCCTCCGCACACCCGACCTCCTGCTCTCCCTCCACGTTCGCTCACCCTCGCCGCCCTCCCACTCCCCAGCTCCAGCCTCCTCTCGCGCGACCACCTCCTCGCCGCTCGACTCCCTCCGCTGCTCCGCACCCAGTCCCGTTCTCCCCTTCGTCCGGCTCCTGCTCCCTCTCCCCCGCGCTTTTCTCCCCTTCTCCCTCCGCCGTCCCTGTTCCCACCCGGCCTCCTTCTCCTGCGTCCCGACCGCCGCGCCCTCCTGCCATCCGCCGAGCCCGCTGGTCATCCCCGGCGCGCTCCCTCTCCGGCGGCCTCACCCAGCCGCTCCCCTCCTGCTGCGTCGCCCAGCCGCCACGCCCACCCCCGGCTGCCGCCTCCTCCCTTACCGGTGCTTCCGCTGTGAGTTTTTATTTTTTTTTATTTTATTTTATTTTGTTTTGTTTTGTTTTGTTGTTAATCTTATAACGTTATCATTTTTTTTATCATATTAATAATATTATAATTATTTTATTATTGTTCTATTATTATTATTATGTTAATATTATTTTATTATTATTATTATTATGTTAATATTACTTTATTATTATTATTATTATTATATTATTATTATTATTATTATTACCAATATATTTATTATTATTTTAATTATTATCATATTATTTTTATTATTATTATTATGTTATGATATTCTTATTATTATTAAATTATTATTATTATGCTATTGTCATTATATTATTATTATTAATATTATTATGTTAACATTATTTTATATTATTATCATTATTATATTATTAATATATTATGATTATATTAAATTGGCATTGTTCCTATTGTTATTATTGTATTAATATCATGATATTATTATTATTTCTATTATTGATATATTATTATTATGCTAAATATATTATTATTGTTATTGTCATTGTTACGACTATATTATTATTGTTATTATATTAATACTGATATTAACATTATATTTTGGTTACTGCTATTATATTATTATTACTGATCGTTACACCCGTTTTTCGGTCTACTGTTTTAGGATCTGTTTGACGGCGCAATTCGATGCGCCATTTTCGCAACGGGAGTCTTGGGCCGTGTCATTCGTCATTCCGATTCAAGGTAGGTCTCCCTATGCACTTGCCTCTAAATTAAGAATTTATTTATTCCTTGTCCTTTTATTAAATTTCAGTAAATTTAAGAAAATAATATTAAGTAGTTTTTATAGTGTGGTGATTTGCTGATAATGCAAACTGTTTAATTCTAGCATTTCATTAAAAGTGTTTTCTTGGTTTCAATTGTGGGATTTCATAGTAATGTCGCTAAATGGTTCTTCCTGAGTAACGAAAGACATGTTGAAATGGGGTTTTGAAATGTTTTTGGCATGTGTAAATTAGAAAATGTACTGTTTATGGAAAATGGTGTTTTCTTATAACCTTGATCAGAGAAAGCGTCGTGTGACCTTTTGAAATTGTTTTTTTGAAACTTTACGTGTGGTTCTTGGTTGACGAAAGATGTTTTCCCTTGTTGTGGTATTAAAAATAATGTTTTCTAGGTTGTGAAAGTTGGTTATGTTCTTGTTTGAGTGTTTCAAAGAAAGGGGTTTTTGCGAAATGATTGGGTAATGACATTTATATTTTCAGAAAGGTATTTTTGACGTGCGTGAGTTTTGAAATATTGTTTGGGTGTGGAAATGGTGACTTTTGTGTGCGATATCTGGTTTGGCCTGCGATATGAGGAAGAAATATACTATGTGAATGTGAAGCTTGTTTGAGCACACGGGAAACCCTGGGTATCTAGGTGGGCAGACTAGAACTAGTGCGCTAGTGAGCCGGATGGGTGTCGTCCCTGTTTCACTTAGCTGGATTGACGATTGAAACACTAACTAAACATATGATATCTGAGGGTCGTGGCCTTCTAAGCCACGTGTTCTGAGGGTCGTGGCCTTCTAAGCCACGTTTTCTGAGGGTCGTGGCCTTCTAAGCCACGTTTCACCGAGACACGAGGTTCTAGGGTCCCACGCGAGCTAGATGAACCTTAGGGGTTTTACCCATAGTGCTCTACCATCTCTAGCGTGGTGCCTCCCGTCGGCATACGGGGGACCACTTGGGTGTGAGTGTGTGTGTGTGTGAGTATGTGTGTGTGTGTGTGAGTGTGTGAGTATGTGTGTGTGGGTGTGAGTGTGTGAGTGTGTGTGTGTATCCTTGGTTATTGCTGATAACTTCTGGCTTATTTTTACTTGCACTTGGTTTTCCTTGCCTGTTTACCTTTACTTGCACTTTATTTCTTTCCTGCTTGATTACTTTCAGTTCTTCTTTACCGCTCGTACTGGTTGCTTTGCGAAAATGGTTTTCAAATAAAAATGTGTTTTTCTCTTGTATAGTAAAACTGAAAGTGTAACACTTCTTTATCGTTCAGAACGAATTTAGAATCAATGAAAAGAAATTCAACTTTTAAAAAGGAATAAGGGAAATGCCTCGTGTTTGATTTTCAAGCAAAGCATTATGAAAACTTACTTTTATATATTTAAGTTCAAACCTGGATTATGTGAACTCTTTATTTACTGGCAGTGCATTGGGATTTGTTGTGGGGCTCACCTACTGAGTACTTTTGTGCTCACGCCTATCTTTTACCTTTTCAGTTGCAGGTTACTTTTGTTCAGGTTCTCCTACTTGAGTCGCTCAGTGTGGGAGCAACGTTGGTTGTAGTTGGGTGGTGACCCGCGAGGTCACATGGAGGTATGTCGTGGTATAGTTTTGTTTGTGTCTTTGGTGTTTGTTTGTTTGTTTAGTTTATATTCATTCTTTCGATCCTGTTTTTAGCTTGGGCCGAAATCGTTCCCAACGATCAATTTTTAGTGCCCAGCACTTGTTGCCATCCCGGGGGGATCGGGAACGCCCCTCGGGACTTGCCGCGGACCGGCTCGAGTGACCGGTTCAGGGTCGACCCGGGCTGGTTCGTGACACCACTACACTTCTAGTGTGGCATTAGACTCCCACCTACCTCTTCATTCTCAGTATAGTTATCCCAAATCCTATTTCTTCTTAGTATATGCAAACTAACGTGGACCTCATGATTAACCACTCCTCCCCATCATCATAACCTAGAATTTATGAAGCCATAACCTACCCAGAGGTTCATGATAGGAAGTCATGTAATCCCAAAGGGTAAGGAGTGATTCTCCAAAATTCAAGCTAAATGAAATAAAACTTCCTAGTACAAACATCCTTAACACATGAAATTGAACTATGGATTTACCTTGTGCAATAATCATAGGATGATCTGTGTGTGAGTTTCATGGGACGGTCTCCACACTTCCTACCCTCACAAGGAATGAAAACATCATCACAAATAATTAGATCCTCTTCAAATGGAATGACATATTCTTTGGGAAGCTTGCATGTGTAATCCCCTCACCATATCCTATTGGTTCTTCATTAATGACATCTGTGTTAGGTCTACTACTTCCTCTTATTTCTCACACTGATAATGAATCACATGGGATTAAAGGTTAGTATCAATCATGAGATCCACCCAATCACCCTATGGGAAGCTTCCATGTGTAAGCCCCAACCACATGATCCATTGGGCCTCTTCTTTAGTTATAGTCCCCAACCATTAAGAAATAAGTTGGATTGGATTATAAACCAACTAGGATATGTAAGAATCCTCTTTGAGGTTCAAAACCAACATTTGCACCCATCCTAATTTTCTTTAGGACACATCCTCGGTAATATCATTCCCCTCACTTGGGAGACCACATCTCATCTAGGTCCCTTGGGAAGCTCAATGTGTAAGCCCCAAACCAACTTCAACCAAGTTAAATCCTCTCGTGAATGGAAGATTACATGCATAATCCCCACACCATCCATACTCGATTCTCCTTTCACAGTGTGATCATCCTTATCACATGACATTAAACTTCATGTATCATTCTAGTTACATGACCTTAAAATACGGCATCAAACTATGTGGGTTTTGATCCTTTCCTCCTAGATACGGTAGGTATGAAACTTCCCTGAGATTCAATCCCAACCAATGTTAAACCTGAGCACTTCCTCTAAGGAATATACATCCCTGATCCACCACCAAGGGTGTTCTGATCAACCTTCAAAGTGTGACATCTTCCCTTTATGGGACACACCTCACAGATCTGCCTCCACATGGTTTTTTAATCAATCCATTAGTAAACATTTAAGTTTCTCCCTCCTAGGGATGTACCACCCTGATCCACCACCATGGGGTGTTTTGATCAATCCACTCTATCCCCAAAATACATTAAACGTATGACCCCAAATACATACTTCATGAAAAACATGGGATGCCAGAGGTGAAAGCCTTAAAAGATATTTATCCATGGATTTAGCTACCTCATGAAAAACATGGGATGCCTGAGTTGAAAGCCTTGAAAGATATACACATTTGAAATTACTTACCTCATCATGGACATGGGATTATTGGGTTACTATAAGGAATAATTTAGGTGACCAATGTTCCTAGTGTCCATACATTCCAATGACGCCCATTGTGACTACTCTCCTGACCGAAGGTTGCTACCCTATCATGAAACACTGTAATGAATAAACATAAGTAGTTTGATTAACATGAGTCCACAAAGAGATGGAACCGGGAATGAGTTCCACAAACATGACTTAACTTTATAAGGGAGACCTGGACTAAGAGACAAGTTCCAATGAGAAATAAATAGAAGGATAAACTAGCTTCCCATCATCATATTTCGATCAAGAAGAATACATTTTTATTGAAAGTAATGAAAGCCACCAACCTTTGGAAAGAAGGAATGTGGGGTAACATACATTCTAGTGATCATTAACACATAAGCGATTTACCCAAGAAAAAACATCAAAAACTAAAATGGTGAACTCGATGTGAAAATATTCTCCTCAACATGGGGACTAGTAGAATTTGATCCATCAGTAGATTAGAATATCATCAGATCCTACTATCCAGATCTAGTACCCACCAAGAAAATAGTTGGCATAGAATAGAACCCCTTAGAAATTGGGGCAGTTAAACATTGGGCATTCTGAGCTGTGACATCGTTGGTGTGGATATCCCTCTCTACCTTGGAAAGATTGGATGATGTTGGGTAATTAGACATTGATTTCCTTATACATATACTAATGGATGAATCCACATACTTTCAATATCACATCCAAAAGAAAATGAACCACTTAATTCCAGTTGATGTAGGGGAAGGAGAAATGTTAAAGCGGAAATTGTGCATGACACCACCTCCGGCACGACTTTTGCATTGACTTCGATTACTGAGTTCCCATAACCCATATCACCCTTGTAAATTATTCAGAGGAGGGTGATGGATACCATCTTATGTCAGTATGATAGTAGAGGGTCATTCCCATGAGGAACATGGTCCACCAGGCCTTGAGGCTTTAGCACCTCACTAACACTACCACCCCAAGGGCCTTGTAGGGAACAACCCCTCCCCATACCAAAAGCGAACCACTTCAAGAGACTCTCCCCAAAACGATCTTATGACTCACTCCCCTATGCCGAGGAGATGAGAGATTCATGAGTCATCCAATCTATGACTATAACCTGAGATCCACCAACAAGGGATCCCACTTAGACCAGTCAGTGTTATGAACAGTCATTCCTTTTGGTATAATGATAGGTGGACTATACACCTGCTCTATGACCCTGGTATGGACAACTTGACATCATATTTCAAGCACAATCTCAAGAGAATTATAATTAAGGGGCATCATATTCTATAAATCTAGTGGACCCTGACACCACTGGAACATTTTTTCAGATTCCTAAAATAGATGAGAAGGGATACATCCATGTCCTATTAGGATCGAGACCTCAGCCACCCCCACAAGAAGATTGGGTTGACTCTATCAATCACTGGTACAACCAATAGCTATTATAGGCCAACCCATGATGATGAGTTTTAGGGTGGACGTCCTCCCTCTCTATCACCAACCCAAGAAAAATTCCTCCTCACTCTCACAATCATCACAAAGTTCTTTCTCATGTTTTTTCTAGATCAAGAGAAGGTTCTCCTCACTTTAAAACCCATTATGGAAGTCCTCCCCATGTCACTACCACCTATAACCATGAAGGCCCACCCCGTGTCATAGAATATCAACATGAAGGTCCTACTCGTATCATTATTAGCTAAAAAGGAGGTCCTCCCTAATCTAGCATTGAACAAAGAGGAGGTCCTTCATGATTCATCAATAATAAACATGGAGTTCATCCCCATGTTCGCATTGATAAAAGTGGAGGTCCTCCCCACTTCATCACCAATCAGTACATAGGTCCTCTTTGTACTTATTATTCCCAACATAGAGGTCCTCTCCATATCACATCCAACTAGATTGGAGGTCATCCCCACTACTTCAACATTCATCATGGAGGTCCTCCCCATGTTTTTAGTAGCCAAATCCAAGACCCTGATCATGCTTTCATCAACCAATATGGAGGTCCTCTTCATACTCCCACACCTTAACAAGGAGGTCACCCTTGTTCCCATTTTGATTAGTTCGAAGGTCTTCCTCATCTTCAAACCACCAGCATGGAGTTAATCCCCTTTTAATTACTATTAGTCAGCATGAAGGTCCTCTTCATGTTCTCAAGGACCAAAACAGAGGACCTCCATGCTTCATCAGTATCCAGAGTGGAGGTCCTCCCTACTCCTTTTCCAGTCAAAATGGAGGTCCTCCCTCCTCTGAAAACAATCGATACAGAGGTCCTCCTCATATCCCAAATAATCAAAGTAGAGACCCTCCCCATTCTTCCACCCACTAGCATGAAGTTCCACCCCATAATTAAGAAGTGAACAACCCTGAAGAACTATCTCAGGGCAGAAGGGTGAACCACCATCGCCGAAGGCAAAATCCTAGGAAGCAGTAATTCATTGTCAACCTCTTTAATTTTGAGAGGTAATTCAACTGGGTTATAGACAATTCACCCCATTCATCAGTATCAGAGTCTAGGGAAGGATACCGACAAGTGAATTTTGTCATCCTGGAAGGCGAGATCCACATAATCTCAAAATCTCTCTGAATATACATGTAGGAGGAGGAAATTCTGGATCCCTTCCGGGAGCTCATGGTACAACTATCTTTCTTGTCACTAGTTTCTCTCTCCATAACTACCCTAGATCATAGAGAACATATTATAGTCCAGGTTGACTCATTCATGTGGTGATCTACCTTAAGATCCACCAATTAGAACCACTTACCTTGTCCATGAGTTAGTGGAAGACACACCATACTAAAGAGATGTGATGATGTGGTTGGTATCACCCTCAAGAGATGACCTAGCATGTAGAAAATAGTCGACTCACACAGAAACTCCTCTACTAGCCAGCTAACCACTGCACTGATCCACATTGTTGTCATTTCCTATCTCTCGACCAGTATCGATCGAAGCGTGGGCTAGCCCAGAGCAGGGCCCCGCTTTTGATCAGGAAAGCCTATGGGAGACTCTAGATTCTGATGAGTTTTCCATTATGTTCTAGATGAATATGACTTCTGTCTTTGAAAATATAGAGTCCCTCACCCAAGACCAGGCCACATGTTTCTATCAAACCATATAGGATATGCTTCATCACCTCCATGACTGTTAGTTGGTCTACCCAGGAAGTTGGAAGCACTTAGACAATATTGATAAGCAGTGTCTCATGTTTGAGTTGGTAGAACTCCCAGTAACTCACCACCCCGCGTTGCCCGGCTACTATTGGGCCCTCTAATGGATATCCATCAAGAGACTCATAGTGCTCCAAAAAATCATATAATATGTGTCTCCACATGTGCAGATCTGGATATGGGGATAGTATGCTACTCTCCATTTCAACCCTATCATGTGATAACCAGACCTACCTATTGATATTGAGGATTTTCCTCTGGGTATATTCATGGTAAACATTGTTTTTTTTTTGAGTTACATGAAAATAGGGACTTCAATGCAGGGCATGACAAGAAAAAATCACCCCCTCTGGAAGAAAAGTACCAGGTATACCCTCATACAGGTGTTCATACTCACCTACCAAGGTAGACACTCTCCCTTGGGGATCCATCCACATCGTTTTATACTAGTCAAAACATCAATAAGGGTAAAGATAATATTGTAAGCACTAATACCTCCCATCCATATTATATTGCACAAAATAAAGATGTTGATCTCATAATTTCCATCATTATCTAGTAGGTCGCTTATCAGAAGAGGATCATTGATGAGATCCTTGCTGAGCAACACCCAGATTATGATGATCTCCAATAGGATCACATTTCTCCTTCACTAGGGAAACAAAAATTCCTCATCATCTAGTTTCTCCCATTTTATCTGGATGATCTCGTGCATCTCGACAGGGAGGAGGTAGGATTGTATGGGAAATGACCAAGATACGAGTTATCGAATCTGCCCGAGCAGCATGATAATCTTCCTTGAGACCCAAATCGAGCAACTCCACATGCTTCTGAGCATGCCTACAATGTTGATGAGCCTATCAATGCACTAGTGGTTAGGGATCCTCATCATGAAAATAACTCTCACCAGAATGATTTGATAACTGCTTTCATTACTCACCTTGAGGCCCTTGGGACCTGAAAGGTGGAAATCCCACCTGAAGAAAATTTGTAACTAGCATGGGTGGTTGATATATGATCATACCCAAAATTTTGAGAATCCAAGATTTACCCCATTCAATGTGATGGGAGACCCACTGGAGCATTTGGATGACTTCATCCCGAGAGATGGGCCCATGTTGGGGACCCCGGACTAGTATGAGGCTACCAAGATCTAATATTTCATATAGAAATTGGAAGGTCCTACATTATTCTAGTATAGACAGTTACCCATAGGGTCTATTACTAGATGGTAAGACCTCTACAATTAGTTTAACTACAATTTCATCTTCACCACATGAAAGAAAAGCATTGTTGACCTCTTCAAGTGAAAGCAATTTTATATTGAGCGATTCTCGAACATTGATGCATAGTGGAAAGGCCTCATGTATTCACTCAATATGAAACTAACCTAAAAGAATCATTTAATGATGTGTGTGGGGAATACCAAGACTAATTTGGTCCCTACCCTCATCACGTAGAACTTTCTAAGTGGGTTCCAGGATTTCTCTAAAAAGACCTAGTACCTGGAGGATGCCTTCCAGTAGGCTAATCAGGCACATTCATTTCCTCTACCAACTCCTATAAGAATAAACACCATAAAAGAGACTATTTCCACCATAAATATGGAGGCCCCAAGCGGCTAGAGTTTTTGTCCCCTCTACCAGTAAAACCTCATCGAGTGAAATAGTCTCATAAAGTTCAGCCTCATCTAACATAGAATCGATAAGCACTACCCACCAAACACAATCGCCTAGATGAGAAAATGTACCTCCAGCCCCTCATTAGGATCCAACCCTATATCAGGGCCAGGATCCTAGGGTATCCTTCCAAGATAGGAAGAACCAGACTTATTCCTATAAGGATGCATAGATTCTTAGTTATTTACTCAGTGTCCTATAACAGGGGATTATGAACCATCTAGAGTGAAAGAATCCCCATGATGCTAAGCATATTGATCACCCAAACCATTTCTCCAACCTCTGTATCCTTGGAATTCCATTAAAAAATGCTATGTGTTCAAGGATTGGCTTTAGGTCTAAGTGGATAAGGGTTTGTCCAAGTTCGACAATGTCCCAACATAGGTGGCACACATCTCAGATAAGCCTGAAAGCAACATTGAGGGATCACGTGAATAGAAATAGGTTTATAACCATCAGACCCAAAATTGTGATGGTTCATTTCCCTAAAGGGTAGTTTCTTATTCCCATGGAATCATATGTTCCCACTTAGGCTAGCCTGAACCACCTAAAGTCACTGTGAATTCTCAGGCTGATGCTTCTATATCCATGACACAGCCCTCCAAATCTCATAAGAATCGATAAAAATGGTGCAAGGGAAAGTAGAGTCCCATTTCGGTGCCAAATACACCCTGTAATCTCAGTGATTTCATGCCTCCAGAGCTGGTAATCATGACCAGGGTCCACCAAACATTAGAAGACCCCTATGATAATGAGAATGACTATTCCTCTATGAAAACCATCAAGTTGGTAGATACCTTCATGGTATCTGATGATGGGCAGTATCAAGACCCCCCCTGATGCTTCCAATTGATGCTACCGAATATAAAGTTGAGTAAATGAGAACTGTTAGAATTATTAGTCTAGTACTTCGAGTCAAGTCGTGTTTTCTACTGAAATTAGGTAGCAAGTGTTTTTCAAAGCCTAGTAGGCACAATCCTCCCAGCCTACTCTGGAAGACATTATACCATAGAATTCCTTTCTAACTAACCATAAAAACAGTCATAGTCGCATCGTGATCATCCATGTCTAGCTAAATCTAGGAGTCATCCAGTCAACACTCATTAAATAGTGGTTCTGGACAAGTTAGCCAATGAGAAGCAGGGAATTTCTAGCACTAACCAGAATCTGGTGGTATAGCTAGTAGCACCCTTCCTACATCATGCCAAAGAGTGACCCCCTTTGGGAAGAAATGTGCATTTGCTATAGAAATATGATGTGATAAATCATCTCGCTAGTATATTGGAAAGGATCTTGATTATCAAGGTCCTCCTCCTACTATAAGTGATGCACAAGGATCTTGTAGAGGCCTTTAAAATCCCCTCTAGTTTAAATTGAAAGTACCTACTGTAGAATCCTACTATGAAGGGTATGTTGATAAACAAGAATGGAAATATGTCATTTGTTTTTTGAAGAAGATGATAACTCTATCGTATAGGGTTACATTCTCCCACTATACATCATAGGAAAGTTCAATGCTATAGAAATTTTCCACTGCCTAGTAGACATGGGTTCCAGGATCAATCTCATCCTAACCTAGTCACTCTATAAGCTAGTACTGACTAAATAATACTTTATTCCCTTTGAAAAAAATATTTTGGATTATGAAAAGACGGACCAAATACTGTGTGGTAGAATCCAGTTGAAGACCAAGTTATGTTTCTTGATAGAATGCACATAATTCTTGGTTGTCTCATTAGATAATACCTAAAATGAGTTGATGGATAGATCTTGGATTCATTAACATATATCAGTCCCCTCCTTGTATCACCAATGCCTCAAGTACTTCCTCAATGGTTTATTATGCATTCTTTAGGGTGATGCATCTCCCTTTGACTCCTATGAATCATGATTTCTTGATGTTGGATATTTAAATAGAAAGGAAAATAAATTTTATACTAATGAGGTTGAATAAAAACCACTTCATTCAGCCCATGTTCAAAGTTGGATGATGCTTTCATCCTACTGATTCGTCAGTTGGATGCTATGATGCCAGACTTCGGAAGTTTCTTTGTTATTTTTGAGAAAAATGAGATATATTTAGATAAGTATAAGGAATGTTAGAACATTACCTCATAATACGACATAGTATAGGCTAGGGTGGTACTAGAAATACCTACCCCTATGAAGTACCAAGATTTTCACCTTATGGACACTATTCCACGACATTCTCGCATGTTCCACAGAGTAGGTTTGAGTCACCCAAAACTGACCCAACACTGTTACTTTGATATTAAGCATGGACCCTATGGTCGAAAGCCTGATGAAACCTATTTGACAGTATCTATATCCATGGTTTTATTAGACCAATATTTCCCAAAAGATGATTCCAACCCTCCAAAGTCGGCACCACTACTCCCCCAGAATCAGTCATCCTAGATGAGCCATCTTCTCCCACTAAATCCCCTACCTCAGATGATATAGAGTATTTGGAAGATGATCCTTCCACATTCAATGAAGGCATCTCCACCACTATTGATGAGCTAATTTAGGTGAACCATGGTACCAATACATATTTAATGCCAATGCTGATTAGTGAATCCATGACTCCAGATGATCAACAATAGTATGTGGCCTTCCTAAAGAAATATCACAATTTGTTTCTTGGGGTTATGAAGAGATTCTAAAACTAGACCCTTCAGTATCCATCCACTGTATTGGTAACCTGGTGAGTCATCATGGGTTCAATTAGCATCCCAATAAAATGAACCTTCTACATGGTTCCATGTTCTAGGATAAAGTTGATAATATTATCAAATTCAACTTTTTCAAGAATGTCTAGTTCCCAAAATGGTTATTCCACATCATCTTGGTCAGGAAGAAGAATAGGAATATCAGAGTTTGTATCAACTTTTAGGACCTCAACTACCATTTCCCGAAGGATGATTTCCCCGTTCTAGTGATATAGTTATTGATTGATTCCATAGCTAGGTTCTATGATCTCTCCTTCAAGGATGGATATTATGGATACAACCAAGTCTAGATAGTCCCCAAAGATAAGGATTTTAGAACCATTAGAGTGAGGAAAGGAACCTTCTACTATCAAGAATTTACTTTTGGTCTGAAGAATGTAATAGCCAATTTCTAGTGATCTATAAACCATATCTTAAAACTAATCCTCAGGACACTAGTGGAATGCTGCATAGAAAATTTGGTGGTAAAATATCTCCAACGTCAAGACCATATTAGATATCTTGAGAAAATGTTTGGATTCCTCCGCTCACTAAATTTTAAGATGAACCCCTTGATCTATGAATTCGGGGTTACCTCTGGGAACTTTCTTGGTTTCTTTATCAAATACAGAGGTATCGAGATTGACCTAGAGAAGATTAAGTTCATTAGCTAGATGCCTCTTTTGAGTAACCTCTGGGAGCTCCATGGTCTCCAAGGCCACTTATCCTAGATACATAAATTCACCATGAATTTGGATGAAAATTTTAATCCCATTTATAGGCTCATGAATAAAGGTACTGTCAACTAATGGGATGAAGAGTTTATGGACACCTTCAAAGAGATCAAGCGGTATCTTCTACAACCTATAGTTATGATGCCAGCCATCTTAGGGAAGCCTTTAGTCCTTTATCTGACCACCCTAGAATGGTATCTTGGTTCCCTTATCACCCAAAAGAATAATAAAGGAAGTTATAATAGCTTATACTATCTCAATCACATGCTCCTCAACATGGAGGTCAGATACTATCCTATCAAAAGAGCTACCTTGCACTTGTTTTCATAGTTAAAGAGTTGTGGCATTATCTACAGCATAATGAGATACAACTAGTTTCCTATGTGCATATGATAAATTAGATACTAAATCATCCCATGTTGATAGGTTGGGTGTAATGCTGGGTAGTTATCCTTCTATAGTTAGACATCAAGTTCATTATATAGATATCCTTCATGGTCCAGGCATTGGCCAACTTTCTTGTTGTTCATCCGGCTCCTGGAGAATCATCTTTGGATATTGATTTCCTAGATGAGTCCATACTATTATTGGATGAGGGTTTACTGTGTTGTAAGATTAATTTTTATGGTTCCTCTTAGATTCTAACTAGTAGAAGCCTTAATGATACCAATCTCAACTGAGTGGGAATGGGGATCATCTTCATAACACTTGCATATGATGTCTTGTCATACTCATTCCTACTATTATAAGGCTACACCAATAATGACGTAGAGAATTAGGATCTCATTAATAATATCAATTTGGATCTATAGATTGATGTAACCAACTTTCATCTGAAGGGAGACTCTGAATTAGTCATCAAACATATCAATGGTGAACATGACATCTTGAAGCCAAGTCTTGTTCCCTTGTTAGAGCACACTCTCCAGTTGATGGCCCAATTCCCTTCTCATATATAGGTGGTTAATATTACCTAGTAGTATAATGGTTGAGATGATGCCTTATCTAGTCTCATCACCTCTCTTGCAGATCCTGACCAGGATAATCTATTCAATCATGTTTCTCATCATAGGTTCATCACTCCCATCATCACAGATGATGATGAAAACCAGTAGGTAAAACATTTGACCATCGATGCTTTTACATCAAGACCCCTATCCCCCCATAGTAGAATAAACCATCGATTGTAAAATGACTTTTGTCGATTATCTCCATCACGGTGATCTCCCACTAGATAGACTTCAATGTGAGAAAATACATTAGCATGCTACAAAACTCACCCTCCAGAGTGGAACTAAACTTGAGAATATTCTCTTCATATTTGGGTTTTATGGGATTCTCCTCCATTTATTCCAATGATATGATGTTCCCCATGTTATGAAGGAAGTTCATCTTTGGTTATGTGGTTCTCATTGGGCAGGATTGAAGCTCTCCCAGTAGATTCAGATGTTGAGATACTTATAGCCAACCATGTCCCTCGAATGAATCAAGTATGAAAATAGGTGTCATGAATTTGAAATCCATTCCAACTTTGTTCATCAACAATCAAATCCCCTTCATACTACCAAGTATTCTTAACCCTTTTCTATATAGAGACTTGATGTCGTGGGACCGTACCCACTAGCAATAGTTTTTCAATGTAGGTTCATTCTAACCATGATGGATTTATTATCCAAGAGTGAATAATTGAGTCCCCTTAAAGATGTAAATTCGAAATCCGTGATTGAATTCGTTAGCTCAAGCACCATCCATTGATTTTTATTTCCTCATGAAATTCTAATAGAGAATGGCACTGACTTCTAGGTTATTGAGCTGAAACAATTGTATAACAATTATAGTATCTAGTCATACCATAATTCACACTATCATGAACAGGTGAATGGATAGATCAAGGTGTTCAACAAATTCCTCTATTACATTATATAGAATATGGTTTGTCAGAACAAGAATAATGTTCTGGAAAAGATCCCAAACTCCCTCTGGGCCAATCAAATGATGACTCAAAATTCCACCTGGGTGAATCCATAATCCTTAGTGTATGGAATATAGGAATTCATGTACATTTATATTTAGTTTCCATAACTAATAATAGTTTTCTATAACCAATAGATTCCAGAAATAATGTAAGAATCCCATATATCTGATCTGGAAGCCTTGAAATAGAATAGGCTTCAGGCCTTGCATAATCTAGAGAGGCTCCATAACCAGATAACGAGAGCATTCAACAAAAAAGATCATCACTTTTCCATTCTCCAAGTTGATATAGTACTGGACTATAGACCACCAATGATACCTGGTAAGAATCCACCAAAGTTTAAACCCAGGTGGTAAGGACCTTACATAATTCACTAGGTCTATCCCAATGGCCCATACTCTTTGATCACCATGGACAGAGAGTGCTTCACTCCTTTTACCAATTCCAAGTTTCTTAAGAAATAATTTATGTGAGGAGCTACCAGAATCCTAGTTGAATGATTTTAAACTGCGCACCCATCATAATCCTCACTGTAGGACATTAAACCACATGTCCATATCCCAAACACATGATGTTAAACTATGTGATTGGTCTATACAATATGAATTTAAACTGTTTTCAAGGGTCCAAATTCCATGATGTTAAAATAGGAGTCCAATTCCAATCATATTGAAATTATAATGTATACTAATTTTCTATGGGATGTTTTTTTTGTGTTGGGCCTCCTTAATTGTCATTCGCTTTGGGTTTTCTAGGACATCGTACTACATGAACCCATTCAAGATATTCCCCCATCATGATCCAAACTCTATGAAGTTAAACTAGGATTTAACATTATCAACTCATTATGTTAAGATACAATTATTCTCCATAAAAATAGGTATGCCTCTTAATAAGGGATGACTCCTACCCTATGATCTGAACATGGGATGCCTCATGATAATTGGGAGAGGCCAAAAATTCCATCACTAGAGGGAATCACCCATACCAGCATAGGTCTCTTGTCACTCTTTGTTCTAGAACTATATGTTTCCTAATTCCCATCCTCATGGTCTATGCAGTGATTCCCAAACTACTCATCTCCATGCCTATCCACAAATTCATCAACCCTTTGGATCCTTGGCCTCATTTATGGTCCTGGAATTATGACCTTAAACTATATGTAGTCTATCTCAAGGTGATTATATGGTGGTAGGCCTACTCAGAACTCATTCATATTAGGTTTTTCATCCAACAACCTTACATGAATTCCTATGAAGAAATCCCCCCATTTTTACACCTCTATGAATTTAAACTAAGAGATGATGGTCCTGTAAACATGAACTTAAACTATTTTGCATCAAGTCCAAGAACTATGAATTCAAACTATATGAGAGATTATATTTATATGGTGTTGTGTGTTGTTGGGCCTCCTTGATCCTCATTCACATAAGTATTTTTGTAACACCTCACTACACATATCCACTTGAGGAATTTCTCACACTTTGGTCCGAACTCTATGACCTTAAACTAAGAAACTAAATCTAAGCATCATGATTTTAAACTATGTGGAAGAATTCTTGGAAAAGTGTGGTGTGGAATTGGTCCTTCTTAGCCATCAATTACATTAGGTTTTTTAATCCCCCATGAAACCTTACAGGTTTCGAGAAGCCCCTCCCCCATGGTCTAAACTTCATGACATTAAATTGAGATCCCATTGTTTAGGAAACATGACTTTAAATTGTTTACAGTAGGTCCAGTATTATGACCTTAAACTATTTTCATCTTCTATAGTCTGAGTCATAGGAGTTTAAACTATTAATATTGAAATCCTCAATACATGACATTCAATTTTGATTCTAAACCTTTCAAAAATGTTATTACTCTTAAGTAAGAGATAATGTTTACCTCATTTTAAATCGGTATGCTTCAAATGATATGTATGGGATGAATAAATTTTTTACCCCATTCCGTGAACATGGGATTCCCCATGATAACCATGGGATATCTCAAATTACAATGTCCAAGAGGATCACCCCCACTGGAATTTGTATTCTACCACACTGTGCTCTAGAACTAGGTGTGGATTGAATCTCATCCTTATGGTATACGTAGTGATTCTTGGAATTCCCATCTTTGGGCCCAACCACAAATTCATTAATCCTTTGGCCCTTTGGCCCTCATTACAGTCTATGAATTATTACCTTGAACCATATAAATCTCTCCTTAAGGTTTGTATGTGGAACATGAGCCTTCTTAGCCTTATTGATGTCAGGTTTTACCTCTTCTGTGCCATATATGTACCCTTGGAGAGAACATTTCCCCTTATACCAAACAACATGAATTTAAACTATTTGTTTTGGTCTAGACCATATGACCATAAACTATGTGTGCCACATTTTAGAACTACATGTGTCTTGATTTATACCCTTATTATAAATGTAGCAACACTCAGACTTCTCCTCTTCGGCCCCATTCGCAAAATTCATCAAATACCCCATCCATTCATCCCCATTACGGTCTAAGGATCATGACCTTAAATTGTGTGCATGCCATCCTAGGGATTAAATGTGTGGATTTGGGCCTCCTTGGTCCTCATTCAAATTAGGTTTTAAAATCCACCAAACTAACTGCACCAGTTTGACATTCACTCATATTCAATGCAATATGACCTTAAACTATTTATAATAACCAAGTTCAAATCATACCCACACAGATATTCCCTAATTCCATTTCCATGCTTCAATTCATTATTTTTTTGGATTTCTATTCTCTTTCAAATCTATATGGACCCCCTTAATTGTGATGGTTTTTATCCAAGGCTCACATCCCATCTCAAGACAACACCCTAACGTATTTATAGTAATAAACAATAGATATTTTGTTTAAAACATGGTCAGCAGGTGATCCTTCATTTTATCACCCCAATCCTGATTGGTGTGGTTGAGGTCTATGTGTTTAAAAAAAATTCAAAATTTGATACCTACCCATCAGTCACCCCTTATCCAAATCTTGTAAGTCTCATCTAACCTTCTTTATACTTATTTGAATCCTAGTGAAATTTCAACACCCCTAGTTTCACCCCTCAATTAATTTTCATGCATCGAGTGGGAGGGTAAATGTCATCAGGAAATTATCAACATGGTATCTCCTCTCCCCTAATGTGTTCTTCCACATGTCGGGAAAACTACATTACCATTGCTTGTTTCCCACCATGATCACCACGCATACGGGATTAGGAGTTCTGGTTTGTTGTGTACATATATGGTCAATTTTCACAACGGATACCATGTTTCAAACTCTATGTCCTTAAACTAAGATCCCACACTCTGAGAATTATGACCTTAAACTATTCACAACTCTGACAGAATAAGAGTCATGACTTTAAATTTTTTGTTTGTGTCCAAGTCAATTGACCTTAAAATATTTGCTATTTTCTCCATGATACTTGTGTGGTACGCAAGCCTTCTATGGATATTTAACATCAGGTTTATTAGAATTGTGTCATTCAAGTACCCTTGGAGAAGAAATTCTTATGGTCTAGGCCATACGACATTAAATTGTGTGTAGCATCTCAGACATATGATTTCAAACTATGGATTTATCCTCACTATATGATGTTAAATTGCATGCCCATCTTCCTTACCATACGACATTAAACTGTGTGCCTATCATCCCCATTACATGATGTAAAACTTTAAGGCATCCTAAGGCCTCACCTAATAGGTCCTCTCCTTCGGTGCTGGTCATCTACCACATCATTCACAGTTTCAATTTTTGTTTGTCATGAGATATGATGATCCTCTAAAAGATGAGTTTGACCTTTGGTCAGACTAATATGCCTACACCAATGTCCTCTAACCCACAGTGGTGTAATTACATGAGTGTTTCAATCCATTAAAAAATCACACCACTCCATTTTCAGGATTCATGTGCCCTTGGTTTGGATCCACACACCCCTCCATGTTTTAAGGAAACCTCTAATAGAATTTTCTCATGACATACTGGCTAACCTACCATACTGGTCCGATGTCCCAAAAGACTTTGAATGAAAATCTAAGATAGGTTCCATGTTTTAAACATGTTTAGTGGTCAAACCTTATTTTCTATTTCATATTCCAAGATAAAAGTATGGATACAATGTTTCAAACATGGTCATTAGTTATTATTTATTGTCATGACACTATCCTCATGTTAAAAATATTGGGAATTATGATTCATATTATTCATTCTCCTTTGTTCGGGTCGAATTCAATTCCCCTCAAGTTATCCCATTTAGGCACTAGAGAATGTTGGAAAATAAATTTGGCTATTTTGAAAGCCTAATTCTCTAGCCACATCCTCTCTCATCCTAGAAACTCTTATTGTTCAGTCAACTGTAGTATTCTCTGAGTGATAAATGATTGTCCATAACCCTCATAAGAAGAGAAAACACATGGCCATCCCTTGTTTCTCACACTGGGAATGAATCACATGATATTAGGGATTGGTTATTGTTTTCCTCATAAATATGATCAAATTAAGACAATAAAGAAATAAAACAAAGTCTGATCATAAAAATTAAGAAACCCATAGTTTCATGGAGTCATCCACATATCATAGAAACCCCTCTAAAAAATGTGCCTCTATAGACCTACCTTAGTGATCAAGTGTTGGAGCTCGGTCAGCCTCTGTTGAGTGGTCTTCAAGACTTTGTATCACACTTCCATGTATTCCTTCTCTTCATTAGCCTTGAAGGGAATATCTTAATCCCTAATCCATTATCAGTAATTCTCCACTAGGCACTCAAAATTTTCCTTCTTGAACTCAATATCCTTGGCCTCATGCACTTCCAGTTGATCCCTCAGACTACTCGTGATCTCGACCTGATTAGTATTGGTCGTTACATGCTCTCGAGATAGCCCCTTCAGATGGTAAATATCTTCATCATATTTCTAAAGCACCTAAGATCCATCATAATTGGGTTTCTTCTAGGATAGATCAAGTTCATACCATTATTCATATGCCAGCTTGAAAATGAAGTCACAAGACAACACATGATGAGTGCTAGAATTCACTCCACCAGTCCCCGAACTGACTAACCAATGGCTGAGAGATCCCAACCATTTTGGAAGTTCACCTATCCAAATGAGAGTGATGAAGTTCCAAACATTCCTCCATGCCTTGCAATGGATGAAATGATAAGCCTCGGTGACCTCTAGGATAGAATCCTTGAAATATTCAAGTGGAATGGGATTAGGAGGAAGAAAGGTCACCGATATATTTTCAGCTGGATCCTCAAGATGTAGGTCCTCAAATATAAGCAGCTGAAAAAATGTTCCTTATATAGGCATGAGGGGATGGATGAATATCCTATAAAACAGTTTCTCATTAGCCTCTCTACCTATGGCAGAAGTTTCTATTTCACCTAGTGATACCCCATAGGTGGATGTCGTCATCCTCGCTCCCTTGGCTACCCCTGCCGGTGGATAAATCTTAGCCTCCTCTCCCATATATACCACCTATAGAAATTCAGGTATAGAAACATTCAATGAATCATAACTATAATATCTTTCCTCTGGCACAATCACTACCTGTTCCACCACAAATTCATGCCCATTAGCTACTTCTTTTGGCACCTCATTGATTGACTCAGCTGACACAGCTCCTTCAGGCAACATTTTCGAGGTTCTTGCCTCAACCCCCTCTACAAAGGGTGTGATCTTAGCTATCTCCTCTGGTGGTATCTCTGTGGTTATTTTAATTACTATATTCTTCCTTTCCATTTCAACTAGGAGAAAAATTAACGACCCACACTTTTTTAATGATATTTGTTTCTTAAAAATGTGTGTTATATTATATTCTACACAGCAAAACCATATCTCTTTAATAAAAAAGTAAATATAAATGGAAATGTGACCATATGGATTCAATCGTTATATACCCTTTGATAATTATACTCCTAATAATAATTTTAACATTATAATTAGTTTTTATCATTTAAATTTGACAAATGGTAATTGATACAGAAAGAAGAGTCGATGGATTCAACTAGTAGAGTAGTGTCAATTGAAGCCCATTTATTAGAACTTGGGAGGGAGTTATCATCACTGGGTTTTTCCCTTGAACAAGCCCAATCCTATCTTCAACAAGTGAAGTTTGAATGAAATCACCTATGAGATAATTTCAAGTTAGTGGAGATTACCACTCCGCCGGTGTCAGCTGAGGCACCCCACAAAACCACCACCATATCACACCTTACTCATAGAGTGTATGTAGGTTTAATAAGGGGTTACATTTCCAAGCCTTGGTAACTTAATGTTTAATTAATTTGTATATATAAAATTTTTATTCCATCAATTCAATTTTAAGAATAGTATTTCTTAATAAAATTTGGTTTGATTGAGATGGAATTTGATAAATTGACTTTTTTGACCCAAATTGTACTTTTTAAAAAAATATATAAATTTTTATAGTAAACTAAGGAATTATGAATAATACTTATTTTAAATAAATATTATGATAAAAATACTTTTATTTAAATACAAATGATAAAGTAATTTTAAAATTTTTAAGTTTCATAAAATTTATTATACGTTTTTAACGAGCTATTATTTTTAATAAATAAGGGTTTTTATATTTCGAATGTCAAATTATCATAATTATAGAATTATTATGATAAAATAGAAATAATTTTTTAATTCATCTTGGTGAAATTATGTTAGGGTGAATTAATGATAATTTTCTAAAATATTTTGTTTTTTCATGAATAATAAAAATTCAGTTTGAGGTTTGAGGTATGATTAATGAATTAATAATTATTTTATAATGATGTAATAATTAATTAAACACAATAAAATGCCTAAAATATTTTATTTTATTAATATCAATTATTTTAATAGATTTTAATCGATTTCTAAACCTGTGATTTACTTCCCAAAGTCTAAAATGTAAACTTTAACATTAAAAACATTATTTTTTGTGTAAAGTTTACTTTTCCATGCCCAAATAAGTAATATAAAATGATTATAAACTTTTTTGTATTAAAATAACATGAAATATGTCTCAAATTTCAAAAAAAAAATGGAAAAAACCTTGGTTAATCCCATGTTATTTCGTTTTCCACAACCTAGATTTCCAATGCCTATATTTTGAAATTAATAAACAAATCCTCCACTATTTCTATAAATACCCACCCATTTATCCATTTCCTTTAAATAACAATCTATACTCCCTGAATCCTTGGTATTTATAACTTCCATGGTTTTATCAAGCTTCCAAGGTCCCAATATTTATGTTTTAGGAGTTACTTTTCAAGATAAGAGAATTGTTCTTCTTTTCTCTACAAATTGAGAACCACTTTCTGTATATGTCTTATGAATGATATAGTTTGTCTCTCTTTTTACCTTTTTTACACACCCATAATTACATTTTATATATTATAAATGGGATACCCTTTTTCCATCTTATCTTAACCTTTTTCAAAACCATGTTTTATACTAGTTATTCTTCCAAATTTACATCTTAAAATTTCCCTCTTCTCCCCAAAAAATTATATATATATATATATTTTTGAATACCAAAGACTTTTTATTTTCAATGTTTATTCACCTAGATGACAAAATGATTTATTGTATTCAGGTAATAACATATATGAAACATGAATTCCATTTATGTGGGCTAAAAATTCCATAATGATTATGTTTTTTCGAACTTTTGAAATGTTGTGATTTGATATGAAACCCATTTAATTTATTATCCATGGGTTATTTATGAAATGTTAAATTATGATCTGTATAGAACACATTAAATTAATACATATTAAGGGTTTCACATGATATAACACCAATCCATTGGGTAAAAATTTTAATCTCTAAAGATGGCATGTTATATGAGGCTTTGGTGAATAATCTTGGTAATTTTTATAACACCTCAGTGATTAACCATGTTGTATTCTTATGAATGTATAAATAAAATGTTATTGCCACATTTATAATTTATGATTCATGTTATTTTTATTATTATTTTACCCATTTTCACTTGCTCATTCTATAGTGACATTTCTCATGTTATTATTAATATTTCTCAAGATTGTATATAAACTGTTTCTCTTTCTTTCCCTTACAGGGACTTATTCTCACCCTTTCCTTTTATGTAATTGCCTAGGCTATGAGATACAGTAAATATACTTATGATGAACCAATGAAGAATATTTTCAAGTCTATTAGAATAATGTTTTATGTTTTAATGTTTTATTTACCTTATTTTAAAAATACTAAACTTTAAAAAATCCTCTATATGTAAAATGTAATGAAAATTAAGTAATAAAAATGCATATCAAAGGATGGTTTATTTATTTTTACAAATTAGGATTAGAAAATTTATGAAGAAAACTAGAGAAAAGTTTAAATATACAAAAATATTCAAGTATTTTTTTAAATTATTAATTAAGTGGTTTTAAATAAATTAAATTTATATTAGCATACGAACAAGTGGACATAGATCTAGACCAGACATATTTATGGGTAACATTTGAAAACACTACATTGAGCTAGACTCAAATGGGAACTTTTACATGACAATGGGCCTTACTGCACTCATATTTTGACACTCCCAAAGGATATTTTTGGTTAATCACATGATTTGTATGAACCATTATGAAGGGTATATATAAAATGTAATTGTTTTTAAAGAATAAAATATTTAAGCATGATGTTTTAAGAAATAAAAATTCCTTTAGAATTATAAGATTCTTAAAAGAAACATGATTCTCACTAATTTTTTCTTATTTTATAAAATAGAGGGAAATATTAGGAAAAAGATAAATTGTGAGGGAAATATACCATCCATTGATGGCCCATCGATGGAAGACGGAATGGAAAACTTCATCATAATTATGGATCAAATAAATCGAGTCATGAACAATAAATTTAATCAAGCTGAGAGACTGGATTCATCTAAAAGGTAATAACTTTCCACTGAGTCCTTTATTCTTTAACAACCACCATCTTTCAGTGGATCTAGTAACCCATTAATTTATGAAAAATGGATAAGATCTATGGAAAATTTCTTTTATGTACATCATTAATTGGAACAAGAGAAAGTGACCCTTGTTTTGTACCTTTCATAGGGAGAAGCAAATCAGTTGTGGATTCTGATTAAAAACATGAATCCATGAAGGGATATTTATGCTATGGGGTGTTAAGAGTTCAGGGGATCCTTTTCCAATGGATATTTCCTCTATTCAATGCAGATGAAAATAGAGAAGGAATTCCTAGAGCTGATGGAGAAGGAAAATGAATCTATTGGAAGCTATGATATGAAATTTACAAGACCTTCTCATTACACCCTTATCTTTGTTATGGATTCTAATGGAAAGGTTGATATATTCTTCGGTGGACTAAGACCCCATCTACAGAAGAATCTAGTCAATTGAGACTATGATAACTATAAGGGGATAGTGTGGAGTGCTATTAAGGTTGAAATAGAGTTTTTAGAGATGTAGTGGTTACCTAAAATGAAGGAAAAGAAGATATATTTGGATCCAAACTTAGGGAGGAACCTTGATCATGGAAGAGGAGGAAATAAATTGAAACTTCATACATGCAACAAATGTGGGAAGCATCATTTGGGGAATTTCTTACACGGGAGTGTAAAATGTCACAAGTGTGGAATATATGGCTATATAGCTCATAATTTTCATAGTGAGGTGAAACCTTAACTTTTCAACACTAACAAAAAAAGGGAATATGGTACAGGCCAAGCCTGAAGTCCAATTTAATAAGTGTGGACAGTTTGGGAAGTTTTCCAATCACAATAAAAATATGAAGGTAATGGGGTTAAATCACCATCAACCTCAGCATAGTCCAAGGGATAAAGTCTAGGATTTTTCTATCATAACTCATTAAGTAGAGGCTCTAAATTATGTGGTGGTAGGTACTCTCATTATTCTCTCAAAGCTAGCAAGTATTTTTTTTATTCTAGTTCTACACATTCCTTTATTTACTCCAAGATTTCAAAGAATATAGATTTGATACCTAAAATTATAGAATTAGAGTTATCAATCAAGACTCCTGTAGGTATTATCTAAGAATCAACTATACATATAAACTCTAGTATTGGATTTATATAACACAATATGATCAAAAATCTAGTAGTAATTCCCATGATGAAATTTGATATTATACTAGGGATGGACTGGATCTCAAAGTGTAATGCTAATATCAACTGAAAAAGCAAGAAAATATCAGTAGACTTGACTATAAAACCTAAAGTTTTTTTTTCAAAGGATATATATCTCAAACAGACCTTTTTCTATAAGCACCTCATGTATCCTTCTTTATAGATTTTATTGATGAATATTTAGAATGAAATTAAGGTACAAGAATAGAAAATGTTCCCATAATTTAGGAATACACTATCATATTTCGTGAAGAGTTAAGTAGGAATCCCCTAGAAAGAGAGGTATATTTCTCCATTGAAATAATTTATAGATCCAATCCGATGTCAAAGACCCCATATAGGGTGGAAAATGTGAAGCTGGAGGAATTAAATAAACAACTTTAAGATGTTTTGGATAATGGATTTATTTGACCAAGTGTGTCTCCCTAGGGATCACTTGTTCAACTTTTGAATAAGAATGATAAGTCAATGTGGATATGAATTTAATATATAGAACTTAATGGTATCCCATTGAATAACAAGTACCCTCTCCCAATGATTGATGATTTATTTGACCAGCTTAATGGGGTTCAATTTTTATCCAAGATTTATCTTTGATTTGGTTATCATCAATTGAGGGTGAATAAAGAAGGTATTCCAAATACCTCCTTCTAATCCATATGTGGTCATTATGATTTTGTTTTTATGCCCTTTGACTTGACTAATTCTCACTCTATATTTATGGATTTGATGAATATAATCTTTAAGTAATATCTTGATAACATTGTGGTAGTTTTTATTCATGATATTCTGATATATTTCAAACGTCGCGATGAGCATTAGGATCATATAAGGGATATATTAAAAACTCTAAGGTAGGAGATTCAATTTGTAAAGTTCATAAAATGGAAATTTTGGTTACAACAAGTTTCCTTCTTGGGGAACATTATAACCAATGAAGGAATCTCAGTTGACCCTAACAAGATAAAGGTCATGGAGGAGTGGCCTTATCCTACAATAGTAACTGAGATTTGTAGTTTTCTTGGTTTAGTAAGATATTATAGGAGTTTTGTGAAAAAAAATCTTGAATTTCTAACCCACTAACCAATTTAACTCAAAAGGGGTATAAGTTTACATGGACAAATGAGTGTGAAGAATGTTTCCAAAAGTTGAAGAATAGATTGGTTATTATACCCATGTTAACTCTACCCTTTATTGGAGAAGGATTTTTTATTTTTAGTGATTCATATCTAAAATTTATTGAGTGAATCCTCATACAAAATGAAAATTTTGTTGCTTATGCATCTCGACATTTAAATCCTCGTGAGAAGAATTATCCAATGCATGACATGAAGCTAGTTGTGGTTATTTTTTCTCTAAAGATATAGAGGAACTATATTTCTGGAGGAAATGTGATGTATACATAGACCGCCAAAGTTTATATTTTCATTTAAAATGAATCAAACATGAGACGGAGGAGATGGTTGGAAATTCTTAAATACTATTATTATTGAATTCATTATCACCCCATAAGAGAAAACAAATTCACTGATGCATTAAGTAGGAAAACCTCATTTGAGCTAGTAATGATGAGGATTCAAGGAGATCCTTTGATCAAAGACCTAGTAAAACTAGACATAGGAATCATAAGGGAAGTGACATCATCACCCCTATACTAAATGATTTATCTACTATCATTACTAGATAAGATCAATAAATCTCAAAGATAAGATCCCTTGTTAAAAAATAAGTTAGAGTATGTGAATAATGGAAAGTTTCCTAAGTTCAATATTGATAAAGAGGGTGTACTAAAATTTTGTAAAAGTATATGTTTTCCTTACATTCAAAAAATAAATATGGATATTATTGATAAATATCATTGATATACTTTATCTATAAATTTTGGAAGCACAAAAATGTATATAGAACTTCTTGATCATTATTGGTGGGATAATGTGAAATGGGATATTGCAGACTACACTACAAGGTGCTTGGTATGTCAGTAGGTGAAGGTGGATCGACAACTTCCTAAACGGGTATTACAACCATTACCCATACCAACATGGAAGTGGGACAATGTCACTATGGACATTGTCACTATTATCCTAAGAACATCCAAAGGAAACAATGTGATATGGGTTACAGTGGACCAACTCACCAAGAATTCTCATTTCATCATTATTCAGGAAGATTTCTATCTTGACCAACATTCCAAGATTTACAAAAAAGAAGTAGTGAGGTTGAATGGATTGAAACTTTATATCTTATATGATCATGATCCAAGTTTTACATCAAAATTATAGTGAATTATTCAATAAGATATGATTATTTAATTGAATTTCAATATGACCTATCACCCCTAAAATGATGGAAAATATAAAAGTACTATTCAAACACTCGAGGACGTGCTAAGAAAATTCTCAATGGAATTTAAATTTGGATGTATCCCATTAGTTGAGTTCTCATGCAACAATAGCTTCCATTAAATTATTCAAATGGAAACCTATGAATCTATATATGGGAAGTGATGTAAAACTCTTACTTGTTGGAATGAATTTGGTTAGAGAAAACTACTTAGGCTTGATCTTGTGAATAGATGATAGAAAAGGTTCATGACATCCAAAAAAACATAAAGGCTTCTCAAAGTTGATAGAAGAGCTATGTTGACAACCTTTGATGGGACCTAGAGTTTGTTGTTGGTGACAAAGCATTCCTTAGAATATCACCTTGGAATAGAGTCATGTGGTTTGTGAAGAAAGGTAATCTTGTCCCTAGGTACATTGGACCCTATGAAATCCTTGATTTCATAGGAGCATTGGCCTATTGGTTATCACTTCCACAAAATATAGATCAAGTTCATGATTTATTTCATATATCTCTCTTGAGAAAGTACATGTCTGACCATTCACGTTTACTAAATTCAGAGGTTGTACAACTGGAACATCGCCTCTCTTATGAGAAACATTTGGTGGAGATCTTGGATTGTAGAAACAAGTTTATATGCAACAAGACTACCCACCTCTTAAAAGTGTTGTGGAAGAACCATAAATATGGAGAAGTTATATGGGAACTAGAGAAGACAATAAGGAAAAAATGCCCACATATTTTCATAACTGAGACAACAAGTAGAAGAATTTGGGGATGAAATTTATTAATAGGGGGAGAATTTAATGACCTAGACTTTTTGAGTGATATTTGTTTCTTGAAAATGTGTGTTATATTATATTATAAACAAAAAAACCCATGTATTTTTAATAATGAAGTATATTTAAAGGTAAATGTGGCCATATAGAGTCAACTATTATATTTCCATTGGGAAATATTCTCTTGATAATAATTTTAACATTATAATTATTTTTTATGAGTAAAATTTGACAAAGGATAATTGATACAGAAAGAAGATTCAATGGCCTCAACCAGTAGATTTATTCCATTTGAATCCCATCTGTTAGAACTTGGGAGGGGGTATCATCACTAGGGTTCTCCCTTGACCAAGCCCAATATGAGCTTCAATAAGTTAAGCTTGCATAAAATCACCTACATTAGAAATTTAGGTTAGTTTAGACTACCACTCAGTCAATGTTAGGTGAGGAAACCCATGAAACTACCACCATCACACACCTTAATATTAGGGTATACATGGGTGTAATAAGAGGTTACATGACCAGGAATTATTTACTTAAAGTGTAATTCCATTGTATAAATAAAATTTTAATTCCATCAATTCTTTTATAAGAATAATTTTTCTTAATTAAAATACGTTCAATTGAGATTGAATTAGATAAATTAACTTTTCAGAACCAATTTTTATATTTTAGAAAAGATATAAATTTTATAATAAACTAAGTATTTATGAATTATACATATTTTAAAGAAATAGTATGATAAAAACACTTTTATTTAAATATAAAATATAAAATAATTTTAAAATTTTTAAGTGTTAGAAATTTTACTCTGCATTTTCGAACTATTATCATTTTTAATAAATAATTTTTTTATATTTAAAAGTTAAAATTATCATATTTAAAAAAATTATTATGATAAAATAAACATTATTTTTTAAATCAGAATATCAAAATTTGGTTACAGTAAATTTAAGAATATTTTTGAAAATATTTTGTTTTTTTCTGAGTAGTAAAAATACAGTTTGAGGTTTTCAATATGTTTAATGACATCATAATTATGTCATAATGATTTAATAATTAATTAAACACAATACAAAACCTAAAATATTTTATTTTATAAATATTTAGTATTTTAATATATTTTTTATCAATTTCCAAACCTATAATTTACTTTCCAAAGTCTAAAATGGAAACTTTAACACTAAAACAAATTATTTTTCTAGAAACATTAATTTTCCATTCCAAAAGAAGTAATGTTAAATTAAGATCAACTCTTGTGGACTAAAATAAAATAAATTTTTTTCCAAATGTCAAAAAACATGGAAAAACCCATGGTCAAACCCATGACATTTCATTTTCCACAACCTAGATATCCAAGGCCTATATTTGGAAACTAAACAACAAATCCTCCACTTTTTCTATAAATACCCACACATTTCTCTATTTAAATTAAATATAAATCCATCATACAAAAATATATGGAAGTTTCACATTTTAAGGAGTCTTCCAAAGTTATCCTAAATTCCCCCAAGGTCTCAATCCTTAAGTTTTATAAGTTACTTTTCAAGGTAAGGGAATTGTTCTTATTTTCTCTAAAATCAAGAACCTATTTTTGTATATGTATTATGAATGATATGGTATATGTATCTTATTACCTTTTTTTTCACACCCTCGCTTCCAATTTATGTATTATCAATGGGATACCATTTCCACTCTCATTTTACCCTTTTTAAAACCACTTTTTATACTTGTTATGCTGCCGAATTTACTTCTCAAAATTTCTCTCTTCTCATCAAGAAATTCTCTTTTATTTTTTTGTGAATAAAAAGAATATTTATTTTCAATGGTTATTCACCATGATGTAAATATTATTTATTTTATTCTATTATTAAAATATAATAAACCTTTTTCCCATTACATGGGCTTAAAATGACATAATTATCACATTTTTTAGCACTTTTGAAATGTCATGATTTTGATATGAAGCCCTTTTTTTATCCACGGGTTATTTATGAAATGTTTTATTATGATCTATTTGGATAACATGAAATTAATACATATTAAGTGTTTTTCATGATATCACTCCAATTAATTGGGTAAAGAATTTAATCTCTAGAGATGACATGTTATACGATACCTCAGTGAATAACCTTGGAAATTTTTATGACACCTTTGTGATTAACCTTGGTGATTCGATTATGAATGTTTAAATTTAATATTGTATCAAAATTTACAAGTTATAATTCATTTTATTTTTCTTATGATATTCCTCATGTTCCCTTATTCATTCCATAATGATATTCTACATGTTCTTATTGATATTGTTCAAGATCACATGTAAATTATTTCCATTGCTTTCCCAAACTGGGACTTATGCTCACCCTTTCCTTTAATAAATGTCCCCATGTTTTGAGATGTAATAGATGTACTTATTATGAACCAATGATGAATATTTTCAAGTGGATTAGAATATTTTTTAAATTTCTCGTGTATTATGTACCTTATTTCCAATAAAGTATACATTAAATGATCATATGTGTGTACAATGAATGAAAAGATATTTAATAAAAATGTGGGATTCCATAGAGAGGTATCCACTATCACCACCTCATCCTCTACAATTTTTGCCTCAGTGGTAGGTGTCAATGATTGATATCCCATGGCCACAACATCGTGAAGTTTCCACATACTCACCCCTTTATGGGTTAAGGTCCCCTCACCCTCTGCATGAGGTCTATCATGGACCTCCCCTACTTCAGTACTCATCGATTCCTACATCAGTAAAAGAGGGTTAGGAAAAAATCTTGAAGATTCAATGGTTTTAAAAATCATGCAAATATCAGTAATTTTACCTAGTTGGCAGAGTACTCCTATCCCCTTATGAGGTCCAGTCTGCATCACTTCCCCAATATTATTCTAGTTCTTTACCTTTGGACACACTAGTAGCTGTATGACTTGAAATGGAATCTAGAGGGGAATAAATGCCCAGTTGCGTACTCACTTGATCGGTTAAAGGAAACACAGTTCCCTTGCAGTAAATTATGTCCTCTAGTAATTCCATGTTTTTCATTGATTCAGTGTGAGGATCAAAGATGTTTTCCTTTTAATTTCCCAACTCAGTGAGATATATCCCATCAGTAGTGAGATACTACCACACCCCTGAGTGTTGATCAGCTTATCAAGTCCCTAGGACTCCCAAACATTAGGATATGCAGCACCAATGGGAACATTTTTGTGATGTACTCATTTATTTGGCCCTTGAATGTATACCCTCAGGATCACCCTAGAGGGATCCCATTCTTACCATGTCTTCCTACCTAGGAGGGTCAAGCCTGGTGTTTTTACTCTCCCTACATCTACTACATGTTTGGGCCCATAGGTTGTTGGACCCATTTTTATTGTCCTACCTAATGTACTAGCTCATCCATTATGGTTCCCTCCAGCTACCATTCATCCCCAGCCCCATGGAAGAGGTACCACCCCTTCATTGGCTCGAGTGGCCTACGTCAGCATGACCCTAGTATAGGCACTCTACACATAGACATGTATAATTACATACATATCATTGGGTGGTGGTAGCTCCTTCTACATATTTTTTTCTTCACATGTGAACATGTTCCATAGATGTCTCATCACTTAAGGGTGTCATTCCTGATGCACCTCTGATTACACCTTTGGGTTTGACCCTTATATGCACCTGAGCAATCTTGAAAACCTATTTGGATTGTATGGCTCATAAAATGGCTCACAGTAGAATCTTTCTACCAATACCATACCTCAAAAGTCCAAGAGGTATGATCTATTCTCCTTTTTCCATGTGGCTTCATCAGCCACCACCCCCATCGGTAGGGATAATGTGTGAAAGATGAAGTTTTCTACCAACCTGACCTTATCCATCACTTCCCCCATAGCCAACTTGAATGGGTGACTCCACATGATGTTCAAGATTGTCATCCAGGATTTTTTTGGGGGAGGAGAAATGGAGTTTGAGTACTCATAACCCCCATTGTGTACGGCTACCCAACTATGCAAGAAGTGAAAAAACCTACTCATGCATAGTGGTGTCTTCCCTTCACTGATGTTCCAAAGTACCTTATATAACTTCACAGTATTGGGATATCAAGGTTGACATGCTACCCCATCACCAGCATCACCACCATTATGAAGGTTCTTGGCCACACCCCCATTTTCACAACCCTCATTGGGATCATCCAACCATAAATGAGCTCCATGATGAATCCTTCTAGCCTAACTATGGTTTGAGCTCTAGATTTGACATTGTATCCCCACATCTACCACTAGATTTCTTCCAAAATATTCCAGTAATACCATCCTTTCCCCACTGGTATCCCATGGTACATGTTCATGGCATAGTTAGTGAATTCCTTGCTAGATCTCCCCCCTCAGTGGGACCCTCTGTAGGAATGTTCATGAAATATCTAATCACTGGTCAAAGTTAATATCTCTCATCCCCAGATTCTCTTCACTGGTGACCTACTCCAAATCCAACAGCACCTAATCCATGGCTAGAAACTTCTCTTGGTCCCCCATACATTCTCTTCTAGGGGGAATTATTCATACATCGCCCCCAAAACTGGGATCCCATAGATTTGGTGAAGGTATCATAGGATAATACTAACCTCCTTGTGATGAAAATGGAATGTATTGGTCCTCAGTGACCATATTCTCAATATCTATGGCATGATCTCCTATGGTTGGTAAACATGGAATTGTGAATCCCATGTTTCTTCATAAATTCCTACCTACTTTAGCCCTACCTCAAATTCTTAGAATCAAATACATGCCCAGTAGGCCCAGACCCACTTGTCTATGAATTTTACACCCTAGCACAAATCATAGTTGTCATTCCATCTCTTATGCGGGTCACATAAACTCTCCTTGAGAATTGTTTGATACTTGAGTGAGGATGAATCATCCTCCAACTTATCCCCATCAATGTTGTTGATATGGTTGTAGAGGCCGACTACTGTGACAGGTGTGTTGTCTTTCCAAATGTGACCTGCAACAGACCTATTACACTGTTACTACCCAAGTATTCCCTTGAACTAGTAAGCTATCTCATCCCTATTGGCCCCCAGGATAAAGTCATCGTCCCTTAATCAAAATACATAAAACTGAATCATCTTACACAAAGGATATTCCTTTTGATCCTCTCATAGTAGTTTGAGAAATTACTTGTGGTCCAATGTGCTTCGGATGCACCCCATGATCATGATATTGTCCACCATAATGTCCCTACAAGTAGTATCTATTTTGACTTACTAAGAATACATTATATTTAAGACTTAATTTTTTTCTGAGTTTTATTCATGAAGGTCATTTTCAAATCCATTTCTAAGAGAACTGATTCATAGAGATCACTTCAAAAAGATTTAGTTCATGGTGTTTGGTTCGCTAAACAGTGTTCGTGGAGAAAATGTCTAAAAGTCTGGTTCTCTAAAGCATCATTCACAAAGCACACTCATGAAGATTAATAGATTCATGAAAAGAGAGAAAATATTTTATTTTCATGAATTTTTTGTGTTCTTGAGGGGTCCCCAATCCACAATTTATAGGTTTGCATCAGCCTCATCTTTGTGATGGCCTTCACACCTGCAAGCATCGTGAATCAGCATCATGAGTGAGAATCACGAATGATCATCACAAAAGGGAGTATATTGTTAACTTTCGGTGATTATCCCATAGAATATGATCCTAGTTTTTCCCTCCAACTCCCTTTTTAGGGGGCTATTTGTTGGTGCTAAAATACATGCCACAGGAATAGTTGAGAAAGAAATGGTTGGTTTGGAGTAAATATAAGAAAAGATATCCCAAAACCCCTATTAAGGTTCTACTTCACAAATACCTTCCTCTTCATGAATGGTTGGATCTCACAGAGCTCCCAAGAGAGAAATCCCCTTCACAAACGTGTGAATCCATGGCAGTGTTCCTCCATAAGTCTAATAGTGCTTTGTGACTACGCAAAGGAATGGTGGTGTCCTTCGTGAGTAGGATGGAGATATTCCCATTCACGAAGCACATAATTACTTCATATATCTCTCCACATCTTTACAAAACCCCTTTAGTATAAATACCACCCTCATTCCAACCTTTAAAGGATGGTCATCTGACCTTTCAAATTATGAATTTCTCCAAACTCGCAAATATCTTGATCATCATGAACCCAACCAAAATGGATCATACAAGGTACATGGGCATCATGAAAACCCATTTAATGTGTTATTTAAAGCATCCGCCCAAGGTGGTGATTCCTTTTGAAAAGGCTTTTTCCCTTGGAGAAGGAATAAGGCCCTCAGAGTCACTTGAGGATTCATAAAGCATTCAACCTTCATGAAGAAATACTCTCATGAATCAGGAAATCATCTTGAGGTTCGTTCACCCTATTTCTCAATGTATCCTCCTTTTATAAGCCCCTAACCAACACAAAGCACTTGATATTTTATAATCCCATCTCTGTAAGGCCTTGTGATTCGTAAAACCTCTCTCATGGTCATCTCCATGCTGGATCCCTTCTGTTTATACCTATTCATAAATATTAAGTTCCTAGATCCACCACACCCATCTAGGATCGTTTTGGATACACCTTGAGTCCCTATGTGACTTATTACACTCATTCCTTTGGCCCACTCCACTTCAAGTGTAGCCCAAGACTCCAACCTACCGCTTTCTTCTCAGCATAGGTACACTAAAGCCTGTTTCTTCTTAGTATAGGCATGCTAATGTGAACCTCATAATTGAACACTCATTCCCATCATCATATCCTCATATTTCCAAATCCATTCCCAACCCATAGGAACATGATTGGTTGTTATATAATCCCAAAGGTTATAGAGTGAGTCTCCCACATCCGATCTTCATGATGTAAAACTTCATAGTCTAAATTTCATCAACACATTATGTTAAATAGTGGCTTTACCCTGTGAAATCAGAAGAGGATGATCTATGTGTGAGTGTCATGGTACGGTCTCCACAATGCCTACTATCATAGGTAATGATATCCTCCTCACACGAAAAGAGATCCTCCTCACATGGAATGAACCCCCCCCCCCGGGGGGGGGGGGGTAGTTTCCATGTGTAAGCCCCACACCATCTATCGTTGATACTTATTTCATGAAACAACTATCATGTATACTATTTCCTCTTTTTTATCACACTGATCATGTCTTACATCGGCTTAGAGGTCAGTAGTGATCATGACATCCACCCAATCACCATATGGGCAACTTCTATGTGTAATCCCCAATCAGATGATTCAATGGGTATACTCCTTAGGTATAATCCCCAACCATTCATAAATACATGGTATTTGATTTCCATCTAACTAGGATACATATGAATCCTCCCTAAGGTTCAAACCCAACATCCATGTCCATCCTGGTTTTCTTTGTGCCACATCCCCAGTAAGATTATACCCCTCACCTGGGAGACCGCATCTCCTCCAAGTACCTTGGGAATCTCAATGCGTATGAACCACACAAACTTAAACCAATAGAAATCATCTTTTGAAAGGAATGTTACATGAATAATCCCACACCATCCCTTCTCATCAATCCTTTTGAGATGTGAGTGTCCTTACCACATGAAGTTAAACAGCATGGATCGATCTTGTTACATGACCTTAAACTGCGAAATCGAACTACATGGGTTTTGATCCTTATCTCCTAGATAGGGTATGTAGGACAGCTCCCTAAGGTTCAATCCTAACTAATGGTAAACCTAGTTTCTCCCTCCTAGGGATGTACTTCCTATATTCACCTCCAGGTGTGTTATGATCAACCTTCATAGTGTGAAATCATACCTTTATGGGACACACATCCTAGATCTGCCTCCATGGGGCATTCTTATCCATCCATCGGTAAAACTTTTAGGTTCTCCCTCTTAGGGATGTACTTAACTGATATTACTCTATAGGGTTTTTTATCAATCCATCCTATCCCCAAAATACATTAAACATGTGACCCAAAATACATACCTCATGAAAAAACTTGGATTCCTGAAGTGAAATCCTTGGAAGATATGCATACATGGCATTAGATACCTCATAAAAACATGGGATTCCTGAGGTGAAATCCTTGGAAGATATACTCCTTAGGAATTATAAACCTAATGGTAAATATGGGATTCCTTGGGTTCCACACATAAGATGCCTCTCTGAGATGTCCTCCTATGTGAAGAATACAAGTGACCAATGTTCCTAGCATCTATAAATTCCATTGATATCAAATGTGAGTACTCTCCTGACCAAAGGTCACTACCATGTCAAGACCCCATAGAATTTCTAGACAAAAGCAGTGTAGTTAATTGACATCCACAAAGAGATGGCACCTAGAATGGGTTCCAAGAACATGACTAAACTCTATGAGGGAGACCCGGACTAGGAGACAAGTTCCAAGGAGGAATACATGGAAGGAGGAAATAACATCACATCAACATATTTTGATCAAAGAGAAAACATTATCATTGAAAGTGATTAAATATACCTGCATTTGGAAATAGGGAATGTGGGGTCACATACATGCCAACGCACATTAACATGAAGGTGATGCGCCCCAGTGAAAGCATTGGAAATATCCATCAACCATTTTTATGGTTCATCATGCCCATCAACTATTCTAACATAGGAATGTTTTATTTCTATTAAAACCACCCCTATCCAAAAATCCAACACTTGGATCGATCAACCACCACATCCAAGTCCCACCTGGTCTTTCCTAAGGAACCCAAACATTCATCCCATAGGCTTATCATTGTAATCCTAATTCCACCACATCCAATATATGTTTGGCCCCACACATCTTATACTTACATATTTCTCCCCAACTTGGGAGTGTTTTTATCACTACTTTCCTTAATAAATTCCAACCACTATGACTCACAATTCGATCATATGATGAACCCCAAAACATGGATGTGACCATCTATCTTTCCCCAAAACAAAAAAACAAACATCAACCTCTACTCATTCCTGAATTCTGAGAATGGAACCTAGAGAATTCATTGACATTGGTACATCCTGATGACCCCAACCATAAACGGTCGATGGTGTACTCACCACTATCCAACTCTATATATACCGCTCCATGAGCATATCCTCCAAGAGGCCCCATATCCACCCAAAATAAATCTAGGATTCTAAGTGTAAATCCATAGATATATCATCATACCTAAGTGATGTCGAGATATTTGGAATGATCGTCACTAGATAAAATAATTTCAATAAATCATCAATGAACACTGGCAAAAATTATGCATCACTGATGTTGCCTACAACTATTGGAATACATTGACCTGTCAGAAGCCTCAGGCTTCCCTTCCCTCCAACATCTCATCAACAATCAATCACCGCAAATCAAATGGGTTTTCCAACCAAGACTCACCACCACTTCATGACCCTCTACCAAGCAGCCATGACCCAAAATTCCCTTTGGAACCACTTCCATTACCCCACTAGAGTTCTTCCAACATGACCCTGGTGATCTAGACAGAACACCACAACCACCAAATTGATCCAAAACCCAACTATCTCACATATAACTAACACTTACCACTATGATCACACACAAAAATGACGGGTGGTCATCTCGAGGGACCTATTCACACATCCCAAACGTCTTTGTATCCATCAAACATGTGCCCCAATATACAAACCTCATCAAGACCCTCGAGTTCATGCACTTTCCAAAAACTACTCATTGAACCTAACTCTAGATAACATGAGTAGTAAATCACTGGACCTAGGTCCAAACACCTTCTTACATAACTAACCACACCTCCTAGCTCATCATCCACACCAAACATGAGGAATTATAAATTTTCTCACTAAACAACCAAAACATTCATAAAAAAAATCCCAACCATGTGAACACCCCTCACCCTAGGTGTTGCTTCTAGATCAAAAGTGTTTACCCACGCTTTGGTCACCATGGTCTTTTCTACTGAAAGTCAACATAATTTCTTCATTAAACATTATTAACACCCTAATGTTAGGTACCCTGATGAACTTGGCCTTTGAAACTTACCTTGCAAACAACTATAAGCACTTAGGTGTCCCCATGAGAATGAAACCAAGTGATAACAATGAACTTTTACCAAAACTTTGATGTCACCCACCATGCATCGATATCACCTCTGAAGCAACCACACATACTTCACATTCCAAGGCACCTGCAATACTGGGAAAACCCCCCTTGATGCTCCCCTCAATTTCCTAATACTATCAACTCATACCCACATATCAAGGTGTGTCTACAAAACCATTAAATTCCCCACTTATCATTCTAGTATAAACCCTCACTTCTGTCTGAAAAGTCCAAAAATTCCACCTTGTAACACCCCAAGATTTTATGAGAAAAATTATTTTTAATGTCTTTGATGTCTTGTGTTGTACGCTACACCAATATTATCTTGTGTTATACACAACACCTTATTATCTTGTAGTATATGCAAACACTATTCTTGGCTTGTGTTGCATGCAATAGAGGCCTTCCTCGATAGCGTGTGTAGTACGCAATACGGAGTTTCACTAAACAACGATATATTGTTATGAACTAGTCGTTATGAATAGTATTAACTACATTTTGAATTTTATTACATAATAATTCATCTTACACATATTCTATAACATGGTATGAGAACAAAATAAAATTTTTGGGTAAAATAATTATTTTTTAAAAAATGCAGTTTTGCCGCCTTTTGATGGCGCACCCATTTTAAATCTAATTTTTAACAAGTTAATAAGTTAAATTTCACAAAATAAACTTATTTTTATGAATCATGATATAAAAATTTATTTTGTATAATGTTTTAATATTTTTCTGATAACGTTCATATTTTGATGAATAGTAAAAATACGCAAAATTTTAATTAAAAACAAATTTTTTCATCAAGATAATTTATATGGTTAAATTATAATATTGAATGGTTTTAAAGTATAAATAGAATAATTTCTTACCATTTAATATAATTTATGTCATTATCATTAATTTTAAAATGAATTCATAGATAAAAATATTTCAATCTTTTGCAATGTTTTAAATAAAAACCTATTTTTTTCGAGAACGGGATTAATTTTAAATTAATTGATGCTTCTTCTGTGTCTTGAATTTGGAAAAATGGATTCCATATTTTCAATTAGTATGTCAAAATTATGTAAATATGCTACTTTTATTTTTGGGCATTATTAATAGTAACTACAGTAAATTTTATTTACCAAATTTAAATGTAAATCAGACAATTAAGGGTAACAATAATATTATAAAATTACACTAACACCTGAAAAAATTGTATTGGATGAATAAAAGTCGACCCATATCACCTAAGGGTCGGAATAGATTCATTTCATGGAATTTTTACCATGAAAATGATGTAATTATTATTAAAACCAAAGAAAGCGACAACATGTCACTCTCTAATATCTTATAAGAGTAATAATTATAATTTAGTGATAAACTTCATAAAACTTCAAAAATAAATAGTCACCAGAAATATAATAAAATTATTTACATCATGTGAATTTATTTAGTATTTTTAAGGATTAAATAATTATCATTAATGGTGACATAATAGTGATGCAGAAATTGTTTATCTAGTGAAAAATCAATAATATAGTTTTTATTAAACTAATAGTGACCATAAAAGGCACAAACACTGGACCAAAACTTATTGGTCGGGTACATGTAAACTATAATCATCCAATGGTAGAATATTTGATCATTTGGAGTCTTATAAAATCGATTATGACACTTATTTTATTTTATTTAAAATAATGTCAAAGTTGTCACCTTGAAAATTTAATAAATATAATAATTTAAATGTTGTGATTTTAAGATGATAAATTCAAGTAAAAGTATTATTATGGAATATATTAGATTTATCTGCATCATAGTATTTTATGTTTAATTTTTAGGCAATAAATAAGTATATTGAATAATTATACAAAAATGTTGTAGTTATTATTTTATTACGAGAAATATCAAATAAATGGTTTTAAAAATATTAAAATGAATGTTATATGAACAAATTAATGTTCTACATGAATTTTTTATACGCATATGACAATTTATAAATCTATTAAATTTTTTTTCCAAATATATCCTCTGTTTGGATTTTATTTAATTTAAAATAAATGAATAGTGTCAAAATTGACACTATTGTTATTTTATAAAAATAACATATTATTAAAAAGTTTAAAAATAACAAAAATATTTAAAAATTATAAATTGAAATTTATATGGTATAAAATGTCATAAAATATCCAATTATTGACAATTCACTACACATAAGTAATTATTTATAACAATTTAGAATTAAGAATATTATTACCACAAATAAAATTAAATAGATTAAATAAGGATAAATCAAGTTGATAAGGATTAAAATAAATTCTTAACATGTATAAATTTTATTAATCGATGAGATTACAACCCTATATCATCTCATATTCAAATTGAGTCATTTTTGGAGTTTTTTAAGTGGGTTTTGAATTTATTATAAATTAATATTTTTGAGGTTTCCAAAAGTGCCCCTCTCCTCCATTATAAAAGGGAACCTCCTCCCTCTCCTCTTCACAATATTTTGAGCCTTCAAGATCGGACAAACAATGTCCATTTCTCTTCTCAACTTCCCAAGATACCTACTAGAGGTCCTGGTCTTCTTCAAATACCAACTTTGGTGCCCTAAGAAGAGGTTAAGAAGAGGCGCGTCGAGGAAGAGGCAATATCCTTTACCGATTATTTAAAATTTATTTCTTCTTCTACTTCCTATTATTTATTTGTTTAGTTATAAATTAATAACATTAGAATCACTAATATACATATATGTTATTATAAATATGAAACAACCCTATTTCACCTTTTATGCATCCTATGAAAAATGGAATCACCGCGCGTGCGTACATACGGATTATCGTCTCCACGTCGTGGTGTAATATGTTTTTCCAAAACCACCTTAATTGGATGGGTATAATGGTGTAAATAATAACTATATATGATTATTATAACATGATACTAATTATGAGATATTATATCATCCACTTTAATTCCATTCAACAATTATGGGAACGATATCATCGCTCGTGCGTATGTACGGATTACCGTCTCCATGACACGATGAGAGTCATTCTCCATGTTAACCATTCAAGAATGATTATAAAGTATATATAATGAATAATAATGAAATATATGACATAATAATGCTGCTGTATTTAGGTATATATATATTTATGTCATCTACTTACTTCCATTCAATTCAATAAGAAAATGAAAACAACATTCATGCGTACGTACGGCCTACCATCTCCATGAACGGTGTATTTAATTTCATTTATATATCTATTATTCATATATATACTGAAAATATATGATATATAAATCATGTTTTACATTATAGAAGTAAGTAAATCATGATATAAGTAATAATAATATCAAGAACAACAAGTCCAAACATGTATGATAAATGATACGATTATTACCCAAAACGTTGCTTTAACATGAAATTGACAAATGAACAGGTAATATAAAGACCTAAGAGAATCATATATGATATCTTAAATATTATTATGGTTCTATTACAAGTTTATAATATGTTTAAACCCACTATAAAGGAGTTTTAGATACGTACAGAAGAAATTGGACCTAAGTTAAGGGATTATTTCGTCTCACTTTTATTTCTGTGAGACATACGCCTTAATCACCACCTATTTCTTTTGTATGGTGTTTGTTCTTCCCATTAATGTTTTATGATTTTTATTATTAAGGATATGATATTTACATATGCATGTATTTTTCCTTATTTTATGACACATATGATTCCACCGATTATAAATGGTAAGGGATAATTATTCCATTCTTGTTCTTAACCGAGATTGTTTATTCGTAAGTATTTACTGGGGTTATATTTATCATCTATGTCCATATTTTATAAAAATGTTTTCATATATGTTTAAATTTATTTTTACCAATTTTTTACTTTCACTACATGGTATGTAAGGAATATTTCATTTGTTTACCATACGAGGTACTTTTTTACTTTTCCAGAAAAAGTACGAGGAGGATGTTTTTTATACGGCATGAATGGATTTTTACAGTTTCACAATGACATATTTCCATGAATATTACTATGAAATATTTCATGATTATTTTAAAAAAATCTTTTCTTTTAAAATTTTATGTCGTTTTGAGAAGAGAAAATTATTTTGAAGAAGAAAGGATATTTTCCTCAAGAACTGAGTTCAAGTGTTTTATCAAAATAATTTTCCATCTAAGATGATATAGGGTTATGTTTCTATACCTATTATTACATTAATTTGATTATGTTATGATGGAATTATTTTTATGAAATCCTTTATCTTATATGGATTAGTTTATGATGGAATGATGTTTAAGAATCCCATTTTTATTACATGGGTTATGCTATGATGTATGATTTATGATATTGTGGAACACGTAAGAATGGTTTAATTATGAGATGGGTGGGACATATATCTCCCTCCAATGCATTGGGTAAAGATTTATATCTCATGATATAGACATGGATGAAACGACAAGTAAAATCTGGTTCGGTAATATAGAGTTGGAATGACAAGTAAACCCGGTTCAGTAATGGACTATGTCCACTATGATGGTCTTGGTAGGAATGCCTTGGCTACTATGGAAATAATAACATGTGCTTAATGGTTTTCCACAATTAAATGTTCTATTCCCATGCTATTTTATCATGGTTAATGTTCCTTTATGATCTATGCCTTATGAACTGCCAAGATTTATGTCATTACTCATGATTTTGATGTTTTATGTTCATGTTCTTATGTTCAAATGTATAGGGATTGTTTTATGTTCTCCATGTTTACCCTTACTAAGACTTTGAGCTCACCCTTTTTATGTTTTCTTTTCCCCATGATATAAAGAAAGGTTTTAGGTATGAAAAAAATGGGGAAGATCTTTATGGGAGATGTTGAAAATCTTTCACCATGATTAGAAGATAATGTTATGAGTTTCCAAAGACACTAAACTAATACGGTCTTTAGGCGTCTGTTTTTTTCATGTATTAATTATTCTACAAAATTAATGTAATGTCTATGTACTTAAAAATTTGGGTCTCTACAGTTGGTATTAGAACAAAGGTTTAGTTAACCTTTGGAAACTAGGATACGAAAACTTTAGTGAGATCCCTAGAGATATTTCTAAGGTATGTCTAGGGATATCCCTAATGTTAAATTTAAGTATAGGTTACAGTCCTAGAATTATTATAATGATCATAAATAACCTAGGATTAAACCTAAGATGTTAGAGATTGAAGTTAATCCCCTGATTATGTTGTTTTACTAGTGTGTTTTTTCCTCTCACACTATTCTTTTTGGGTTTTAGAAAATGGCTGGAAAAGGGAAGATTCATGTTAATAGAGAATATAATGGACAATGGAATGATATTCTTCATGATCAATAAAATGAAACGGGATTTGGAAGGTGAAACATTATTATTATGCCTAATCAACAACCTCATAATATGATCAATAATCTCAACTTTGGTAAGCTTCCTGACTCAGCTAATAAGAGAAAGATAGAGTTTCATGATGATCATAGAGGAAAGAAAGTTAAATTTTCGTCATGTAAATCATGTGGGAAGAGACATCAACAAGAATGTTTCAAAGGAACTAGAAGATGCTTTGGGTGTGGAAAATACGTACACAAAGCTAGTAATTGCAAAGGAAAGGGTTTAGTTAACACTATGGACATGGATAATGGTATTCCTAATATATCAACAATAGTTAAATGTTTTAAATGTGGAATGTACGGGCATTATGCAAACCAATTCCCTAAGGGAAAATATTATGAATAGAATCAGCATGGTCATATAGGTAGTATTTCGGTTGATGATGATGAAGATACTACAAATGATATATGAGATGAAAGAAGTGTTGAGGAATAAAATGATGAAGCTCATTCAATGGTTTAAGAAGATAGTGCAATGATTGTATGTTTATCTAGAGTTATGTTAATGGTACTATGGAATAAAGAAACATCTAAATATTGTTACACTATTGTTTTTTCTAAAGTATTTGAAAGTATATGTTAAATGGTACCGGTAACCATGAAAGGTTATTCGTATATTTTTTGAAAGACGATGAGATGTGCATAATGAATGGATACGGAGAAAATAATATGTTTGATAGTATTAATAAGCTCATGACTGATATAAGGACAAAGTGACATCATGGTTTGAGTATATAGAAATTTTCGGATTTTGGTATGTGGAAATAATTAACGTTTGACAACATTCATGTTTTCACTAACATTCTATGGTAATTCATGTTTCAAGAGAATACATGATTAAGGTCTTCACATGTTTGGAATATGACCAACAAGATATATCTTATGATATATGGGGAATAAATGATGATATTGATATGCTTGGTAGATGACCTCTCTAGTAATCTTTTTCTATATACTATGAGATTGGACAGAAGTATTTTGGATAAGCCTAAAGATTGGAGTGAATTAAGTTAGACATCAGATAGAATTGTTTAAGGCTAGATCTTTTTTATATTATTTCTGAAATGTTATAATAGTATTGCTTAAGAAAAAGGACAACCCGTAGGATGGAAGATAACTCATCTCATTAGACAAGGACGCGGGAATCGAACCCACAACCAAAGTGCGACATGCCTTTATCACCTGCCACTGGCCTACACACTACCACAAAAACAGTTTTTTCACGGCGCCAACCTTTATCAGCGCTAACGAAAAAGCATTGATAAAGGTGGTACCTTTATCAGCCTTAAAAAAACGCTGATAAACGTACCCCTTTATTAGTGCTTTTTTTATCACTGATAAAGGTACACCCTTTATCAGCGCTTTTTTTAGTGCTGATAAAGGTACACCCCTTTATCAGTGCTTTTTCGTTGGTGTTGATAAAGGGGGGCCTTTATCATTGCTTTTTTTAAAAGCGCTTATAAAGAGTCGAATTCAAAAAAAAATTAATTAAAAATAATATATAAATAAATATATATATAAATATAGTTATATTGATATAAATATAATATATAATTTTTAAATATATTTTAGATAAGTATAAATATACATTTACACTTAATATACTTAATATATAATATATTTAGTGAAAATGACTTATAAAAATTAATAAAATATTTTTAATTATTAATTTTCTAATTATTATGGAGGAATAGTCATTTCATAACAATTTGAAGACCCAAAAAATCAAAAAATTAAAAAAAGACCCAAAATATGTTGAAAACGCAACTCGAACTTCAAACGGCCATAACTTTTGATCTGGGTGTCCGTTTGAGCTCTACCATATATCAAATCTAATCCTGAGACGATCTCTACACCCTTACAATTTGAGGGGACCTTGGTCAAGGTTTTTCGAGTCCAAAAAAGGCCTAGAAGACCTCCAAAACTGAGTTTTTAGTCGGGATACCCTGATTTTTTAACATTTTGTGGCTTTTCAGCCTCGTTTAAGGGGGTATTATTGCCTTTTTTGGTGGGGACTGAATTTATTCTAAGGTATCACATTCATATTGATATTATGTCTTTGAAATTTTACTGTTTTTTATAATGCACTTCTATTTATAATCAAATATATAAAAATATATACATATTTTTTATATATTCACATATAAAAATTTAATTATAAATATAAATAATAAAATATATTTACATATACAATATATTAGATTTATCTAAATAATAACTAATATCCATTTTATTTAAAATACAAATATATGAATATTTATATACCTATATATTAATCTAACTATATATATATATTAATCTAACTATATATATATATATATGTTAATATAACTACATAAATATATTAATATTACTATAAATATATATATTAATATCACTATAAATATATATATTAATATAACTATATATATATTAATATAACTATATATATATTAATATATCTATATATATATATTAATATAACTATATATATAAATATATATTACTATACGAATAAATATAACTAAATATATATATAGAGAGAGAGAGATATATTAATATAACTATATATACATTAATATAACTATATATATATATTAATATAAATATATATTATAATACGAATAAATATAACTATATATATATATATATATTAATATAACTATATATATATTAATATAACTATATATATATATTAATATAAATATATATAACTATACGAAAAAATATACCTAAATATATATATATAGAGAGAGAGAGAGATATCATGAAATGGAAAACAAATCAAAATAGAGGAGTGGTAAGGGATTAGGCGCACGGGGGGGGGGGGGGGGGTCTCGAGTTCAAAACCTGGTGGAGGCAGGGGCGCGCGCGCATGGGGGAATATAGGATACATCGTTGATGAAGGGTGGAGGGGTGCGTGCGGGTGCTGGAGGGGGCGAAAAAGCACTGTAAAAGGGGGATCAAGCGCTATAAAAGCCCCCCCCCGATTAGCAGAATTTTTTTAAAAAAAATTAACTTTTATCATCACTTTTAAAATAACACTGATAAAAGTGGTCCTTTATCAGCGCTAAGAAGAATGTGATGATAAAGGACCCTTTTATCAGCTCTTTGTTTGAGCACTGATAAAAGACCCCTTTTATCAGCGCTGATAAAAGGGGTGTTTATCAGTGCTTTTTGGAGCACTGATAAAGGGGACCCCCCCCCCCCCCCTTATCTTCACCGGCTTTAACAACGCTTTTCTAGCGCTGATAAAGGCCATTTTTAGCACTGATAAAAGGGGTATTTTTAGTAGTGATAGGAAGTCCCTGGTTAGTATAAATTAATTTTATTTTATTAAGAGGTATGGTAGATGGAGTATAAGTCGATTTTAGGAACCATATACGATTAATCTCTGCATATATGGACTTATGTATATTTAATAACTGGTGCAAACCTTTTTGTGATAGGGACAGATGGAATGACCTGTCATTCTATCACATGATCTACTAACACTTCAAGAATGAAAAATTCAACTTCATTTCGTTAAATAAGAGATGAAGTGGAAATTGTTTATGGAATGACCAACAATGATATTACAATGAAATCAAGTAAGTATTTCTCCTTATACAAAAATTCATCAACTTTAGGGAAATGATCTGGAAAACCAAAAATGTTGTCTTATTACTCTCATATCTGATGAATCAAATGGTACCATAGATCATCACAAAGTTACGGATTTGTGATTTTTGTATTTTTCATAACCATGTTCTCTACCACTCTCTATCAGAATTTTGATGGTTAAATTTCTCTTCCATATCAATGTTTTCACCTATGTTCTCCTATGTGGAAACCTAGTGATGAGTTAATTTGGGTAACTGTTACGTTTCTTACTTTACTTTTTAAAATTAAGTTTTAGTATTTTTTTTACGATGTGGGTTTCTATGAAGGAAAATTTCATGTAGTAAACCATTTATAACCCCGACAAATTTCGAGGGAGAAATTCATTTTAAGGGGGGTAGAATGTAACACCACGAGATTTTATGAGAAATATTATTTATAATTTCTTTGATGTCTTGTGTTGTACACTACACCAAGATTATCTTGCGTTATAATCAACATCATATTAGCTTGTAGTATACGCAAACACTATTCTTGGCTTGTGTTGCAAGCAAGAGCGACCTTCCGAGATAGCGTGTGTTGTACGCAATACCGAGTTTCACTAAACAACGATATATTGTTATGAACTAGACATTATGAATAGTATTAACTAGATTTTGAATTTTATTACATAATAATTCATCATACACATATTCTAGAACATGGTATGATATCAAAATAATTTTTTCGGGTAAAATAAGTATTTTTCAAAAAATGCAGTTTTGTCGCCTTTTGATGGCGCACCCATTTTAAATCTAATTTTTAACAAGTTAATAAGTTCAATTTTAAAAAATAAACTTGTTATTGTATATCAGGATATAAAAATTTACATTGGATAAAGTTTTGATATTTTTCTGATAACGTTCATATTTTGATGAATAGTAAAAATACGCTAAATTTTAATTAAAAACAACTTTTTTATCAAGATAATTTATATGGTTAAATTATAATATTGAATGGTTTTATAGTATAAATGGAATATATTTTTACCATTTAATATAATTTATTTCATTATCATTAGTTTTACATTAAATTCATAGGTAAAAACATTTCAATCTTTTGCAATGTTTTAAATAAAAACCTATTTTTTTACAACGGGGTTAATTTTAAATTAATTACTACATATTCTGTGTCTTTAATTTGGAAAAATGGATTCCATATTTTGAATCAGTAAGACCAAATTATGTTAATAGGCTACTTTTTATTTTTGGGCATTATGAATAGTAACTATAGTAAATTTTATTTACCACAGTTAAAGGTAAATCGGAAAATTAAGGGTAACAATAATATTATAAAATTACCCAACCACCTGAGAAATTTATATTAGATGAATAAAAGTCGACCCATATCACCTAAGGGTAATAATAGATGCATTTCATGGACTTTTGACCACAAAAATGATGTAATTATTATTAAAACCAATGAAAGTGATAACATGTCACTCTCTTATATATTATGGGAGTAATAATTTTAATTTAGTGATAAACTTCATAAAACTTCGAAAATAAATTGTCACAAAAAATATAATAAAATTATCTAAATCATGTGAATTTATTTAGAATTTTTAGGGATTAAAAAATTATCATTAATGGAGACACAATGGTGATGCGTAAATTTATTATTTAGTGAAAAATCAATAATATTGTTTGTATTAAACTAATAGTGACCATAAAAGGCACAAAAACCTGACCAAAAATTTTTGGTCATGTACATGTAAACCATAATCATCCAATGGTTGAATATTTGAGCATTTGGAGTCTTATAAAAGAGACTATGACACTTATATTATTTTGTTTTAAATAATGTCAAAGTTGTCACCTATATAATTTAATAAATATAACAATATAAATGTTATGATTTTAAGATGATAAATTAGAGTAATTGTATTATTATTGAATATATTAGATTTATATGCATCATAGTATTTTATGTTTAATTTTTATGCAACAAATAAGTATATTAAATAATTATACAAAAATGTTGTAGTAATTATTTTATTATGGGAAATATCAAATAAATGGTTTTAAAAATTTTAAAATAAATGTTATATGAACAATTGAATGTGATACATGAATTTTTTAGATGAATATGACAATTTATTAATCTACTAAATATTTTTTTTAGAATACATCCTCTGTTTGGATTTTATTTAAATTAAAATAAATGAATAGTGTCAAAATTGACACTATTATTATTTTATAAAAATAACATATTACTAAATTTCTTAAAAATCAGAAAATTATTTAAAAATTATAAATTGAAATTTATATGGTCTAAAATGTCATAATTTATCCAATTATAGACAATTCACAACACATAAGTAATTATTTTTAACAATTTAGAATTTAGAATATTATTACCATAAATAAAATTAAATAGATTAAATAATGATAAATCAAGTTGATAAGGTTTAAAATAAATTCCCAACATGTATAAATTTTATTTGTTGATGATATTACAACCCTATATCATATCATCTTTAAATTGAGTCATTTTTGGAGGTTTTTAATTTGGGTTTGAATTTATTATAAATTAATATTTTTGAGGTTTCCAAAAGTGCCCCTCTCCTCCCTTATAAAAGAGAACCTCCTCCCTCTCCTCTTCACAATATTTTGAGCCTTAAAACTAGGCCAAACCCTGTCCATTTCTCTTCTACACTTCCCAAGAAACCTACTAGAGGTCATGGCCTTCTTCAAAGACCAACTTTAGTGCCCTAAGAGGAGGTTAAGAAGAGGTGCGTCGAGGAAGAGGTAATATCTTTTACCGATTCTTTCAAATTTATTTCTTCTTCTACTTCCTCTTCTTTATTTGTTTCATTATAAAGTAATAACATAAAAATCACTCATATACTGATATGTTATTATAAATATAAAACAACTGTATTTCACCTTCTATCCATCATATGAAAAACGAAATCACTACACGTGCGTACGTACGACTTACCGTCTCCACGTCGTGGTGTAATCTGTTTTTCCAACACCACCTTACATGGATGGGTATAATGGTGGAGATAATAACTATATATTATTATTATAACACGATACTAATTCTGATATATTATATCATCCACTCCAATTCCATTCAATAATTATGGGAATGATATCACCACTTGTGCATACGTACGGATTACCATCTCCACGACGCGATGAGATTCATTCTCAATGTTAACCATTCAAGAATGATTATAAAGTATATACAATGAATCATAATGAAATATATGAAATATTAATTATACTATATTTATTTATATATATATTTATGTCATCTACTTACTTCCATTCAATTCAATAAGGAAATGAAAACAACGTTCATGCATACGTACGACCTACCATCTCCATGAACGGTGTATTTAATTTCATTTATCTATCTATTATACATATATATACGGAATATATATGATATATAAATCATTTTCTACATTCTGAAAGTAATTAAATCATGATATAAGTAATAATAATATCAAGAACAACAAGTCCAAACACGTACGATAAATGATATGATTATTACCCAAAACGTTGCTTTAACATAAAATTGACAAATGAACGGGTAATATAAAGACCTAACTGAATAATATATGATATCATAAATATTATTATGATTCTATTACAAGTTTATAATATGTCTAAACCCACTATACAGGAGTTTTGGACAGGTACGGAAGAAATTGAACCTAAGGTAAGGGATTATTTCGTCTCACTTTTATTTCTGTTAGACATACACCTTAATCACCACCTATTTATTTTTTATGGTGTTTGTGCTTCCCATGAATGTTTTATAATTTTTATTATGAAGGATATTATATCTATATATGCATGTAATTTTCTTTATTTTGTGACATGTATGATTTCACTGATTATAAATGGTAAGGGATAATTATTCCAATCTCTTTCTTAACTGAGATTGTTTATTTGTAAGTATTTACTGGGGTTATATTTATCATCCATATCCATATTTTCTAAAAAAGGTTTCATGTATGTTTAAAGTTCTTTTTACCAATTTTTTCTTTCACTACATGGTATGTAAGGAATCTTTCTTTTGCTTACCATATGAGGTACTTTTTGACTTTTCCGGTAAAAGTACGAGGAGAATGTTTTTTATACGGCATGAATAGATTTTTACGGTTTCACAACGCCTTATTTACATGAAGCTTAATATGCAATATTTCATGATTATTTTCAACAAAAACTAATTTCTTTTAAAATTTTATGTCATTTTGAGAAGAGAAAATAATTTTGATGAAGAAAGGATATTTTCCTCAAGAACTGAATTCAAGTGCTTTATCAAAATTATTTTCCATCTAAGATGATATAGGGTTAGGTTTCTATCCTTATTATTACATTAATTTGATTATGTTATGATGGAATTATTTTTATGAAGTCCTTTATCTTATATGGATTAGTTTATGATGAAATTATGTTTAAGAATCCCATTTTTATTACATGGATTATGAAATGATGTATGATTTATGATTTTGTGGCACACATAAGAATGGTTTCATTATGATATGGGTGGGACCTATATCTCCCTCCATTGCATTGGGTAAAGATTTATATCTCATGAGATAAACATGGTTGGAACAGAAAGTAAAATCTGGTTTAGTAATACAGGGCTGGAACAATACTACGGGAAAAATGGGTATTTGCGACGGGTTATTTGCGACGAGATTTATTCCCGTCGCAAATAGCCCTGTTAAAAACTTATTTGTGACGGGGGTATTTGCCCGTCGCAAATATGTAGCCTTTTGCGACGGGATAGCTTTCCCCGTCGCAAAAGGACTGGCGGGAAACATAATTGCGATGGGGGAATATTCCCGTCGCAAATAACCGGCGGCGGTAAAAGGTATTTGCGACGGAAATATTCCCGTCGCAAATAGTATGTCGGCAGGTGGTTATTTGCGACGGGACCCGTCGCAAATAACTATTTAACCGTTGACCATAATAAATGATGGCTAAGGTATTTGCGACGGGTATCCCGTCGCAAATGGGCCCGTCGCAAATGATCTAACCTATAAATACCCCCATCCGTTTTTTTCAAATCATTCTCAAATTCCATCTTCTTCTTCTCTCAAAATTTTATTTCTAAAGTTCAGTTTTTCTCAAGTTTAATTTTTTTCTCCGGAGTTGATATTGAAGTTTTGAAGAATGATCAGAGATCAACCTCAGATCAATTTTCAAGGTATTTATATTTATTTTAATTTAATATTTATTTTTAATGTTTTATTAGTTTCAATTATTCTTAATTAGTTGTAATTTAATTATGTTTACATTGTTTTATTACTTAATAATTAGTAATAAATACCAATAATTAGGAATAATAACATTATTTAATTATTAGTATATTTTATTATTAATATTAAAATAATATAATTTTTTATATATATACAATTCTCTTTTCATCTGTGTGTTTGTTGTCTTCACATGTATTATTTGTATATGGAGATAGAAAATACACAGATGAAAGGAGAATTGTATATAAATTAGAAAATTATATTATTTTAATATTAATAATAAAATATACTAATAATGTTATTATTCCTAATTATTGGTAATTATTCCTAATTATTGGTAATTATTCATTTAATTACTCATAATTAGGAACAATTACCAATAATTATCAATAATTAGGAATAATTATTAATAATTAGTAATAATTACCAATAATTAGTAATAATTACCAATAATTAGTAATAATTACCAATAATTAGTAATACTTACCAATAGTTATCAATAATTAGGAATAATTATTAATAATTAGTAATAATTACCAATAATTAGTAATAATTACCAATAATTAGTAATAATTACCAATAATTAGTAATACTTACCAATAATTAGTAATACTTACCAATAATTAGTACTAATTACCAATAATTAGTAATAATTATTAATAATTATCAATAATTAGTAATAATTAGTAATAATTACTAATAATTACCACTAATTAGTAATAATTAGGAATAATTACCAATAATTACCAATAATTAGGAATAATTAGTAATAATTAGTAATAATTAGTAATAATTAGTAATAATTAGTAATAATTAGTAATAATTAGTAATAATTAGTAATAATTAGTAATAATTAGTAATAATAAGTAATAATTACCAATAATTAGTAATAATTACCAATAATTAGTAATAATTACCAATAATTAGTAATAATTAGTAATAATTACCGGTAAATAGTAATAATTACCGGTAAATAGTAATAATTACCGGTAAATAGTAATAATTAGTAATAATTAGAAATAATTACCAGTAATTAGTAATAATTACCAATAATTAGTAATAATTACCAATAATTAGTAATAATTACCAATAATTAGTAATAATTACCAATAATTAGTAATAATTACCAATAATTACCAATAATTAGTAAAAATTAGTAATAATTAGTAATAATTAGTAATAATTAGTAATAATTAGTAATAATTAGTAATAATTAGTAATAATTAGTAATAATTACCAATAATTAGTAATAATTATCAATAATTGGTAATAATTAACAACAATTAGTAATAATTACCAACAATTAGTAATAATTACCAATAATTAGTAATAATTACCAATAATTAGTAATAATTAAGAATAATTATCAATAATTACCGGTAAATAGTAATAATTAGTAATAATTAGAAATAATTACCAATAATTAGTAATAATTACCAATAATTAGTAATAATTACCAATAATTAGTAATAATTACCAATAATTACCAATAATTACCAATAATTAGTAATAATTAGTAATAATTACCAATAATTAGTAATAATTAGTAATAATTAGTAATAATTAGTAATAATTACCAATAATTAGTAATAATTACCAATAATTAGTAATAATTACCAATAATTAGTAATAATTACCAATAATTAGTAATAATTACCAATAATTAGTAATAATTACCAATAATTACCAATAATTAGTAATAATTAGTAATAATTAGTAATAATTAGTAATAATTACCAATAATTAGTAATAATTAGTAATAATTACCAATAATTAGTAATAATTAGTAATAATTAGTAATAATTAGTAATAATTACCAATAATTAGTAATAATTACCAATAATTAGTAATAATTAATAATAATTAGTAATAATTAGTAATAATTAATAATAATTACCAATAATTAGTAATAATTACCAATAATTAGTAATACTTAACAATAATTAGTAATACTTACCAATAATTAGGAATAATTACCGGTAAATAGTAATAATTAGTAATAATTAGTAATAATTAGTAATAATTAGTAATAATTAATAATAATTACCAATAATTAGTATTAATTAGTAATAATTAGTAATAATTACCAATAATTACAAATAATTAGTAATAATTAGTAATAATTAGTAATAATTACCAATAATTAGTAATAATTACCAATAATTAGTAATAATTACCAATAATTAGTAATAATTACCAATAATTAGTAATAATTACCAATAATTAGTAATAATTACCAATAATTAGTAATAATTACCGATAATTACCAATAATTACTAATAATTACCAATAATTAGTATTAATTAGTAATAATTACCAATAATTGGTAATAATTAGTAATAATTACCAATAATTAGTAATAATTAGTAATAATTAGTAATAATTACCAATAATATTAGTACTATGAAAATAATAAAAAATTTGTATAATATTAAAATTATCAATATTTGTAACATGTTTTGCTTTATTCTCAACATATTTAATTCTTAAAGGGTCAATTTTTAGGTCTATCTCAATAAAAAGTTTGCGTCAGTCGTGTATGATCTAAACTCTATAATTATCCTAGCTTGAGTATTTTTTCTAACAAATTATTCAAAACCAGTAATGCTTTTATATTTTATAGGGAAATATGGAACAATGAGGTTGTCAACAATCATTATTAGGTGACCGCATATGGATAAATCAACGTAGAAATCCAAACAGTTCTGGTTTAAATCTAGTATATGTAGAGGGTGTGGAGACTTTTTTATCATTTGCGGCATCAAATCCAGAATTTGTTTCAGAAGGAAAAATAAAATGCCCTTGCAGAAAATGTGCATTGAGAACGTTTGACACGTTTGACAAAGTGGGAGAACATCTCTTGCGTTTTGGTTTTCAACCAGATTATGTTTTTTGGTATCAACACGGTGAACGCAGTTCCAGAGAAGGTGATACCAACTTGATTCTGGATCCATCCCAGTTTCAAGATTTAGTACATGATGTTGCAGGTTCATCTGTTTAACATACAGAAACTCCGGCTGATATAGCTTCAAATCCTGAGTTGGCACCGTCTGAATTTTATGAGTTGTTGAAGTCTGCTGAGGATGCATTATATCATGGCTGCAAGATGAGATAATTAGAAGCAGTTGCAAAATTTATGGCTATCAAATCAGATAACGGAATGTCAAACACCTGTTTTGACCAGATATTTTCTTTGCTTAAAACATTGTTACCCGAAGGAAATGTTTTACCTGCAAATTACTATGAGAGTAAGAGGCTGGTTCGAAATTTGGGACTTACTTGTCAAAATATTCATGCATGTTCAAATGACTGCATTTTATATTCTGGGGAAAATGAGTCGTTGGATAGTTGTCCCACATGTGGGCAACTGAGATATAAAGAAGGACAACACGGGAAGTCTGGTTTGATTCCTGTAAATCAGTTGAGATATTTTCTGCTTACATCTAAACTCCAGCATTTATTCATGTCTAAGAATACAGCGACAATGATGTCATGGCATAAAGAGAATATTTCAACCGATAAAAGCTTGAATCATCCAGCCGATGGTGATTCATGTAAACATTTTGATAGAGTGCATCCATCCTTTGCTTTAGAAGCTAGAAATGTTTGACTGGGCCTTTCCAATGATGGTTTCTGTCCGTTTGGATCTTATGGTAGTCAATATTCATGTTGGCCTGTTTTTTTAACTCCGTACAATTTACCTCCATGGATGTTGATGAAGGAGCCATATATCTTTTTGACTTTACTAATTCCAGGACATACGAAGAAAAATATTGATGTTTATTTGAAACCATTGATTGATGAATTAAATTAATTGTGGAGTACTGGTGTCAGTACATATGATGTTGCAACGAAACAGAATTTCATACTGAGAGCAGCATTGATGTGGACAATAAGTGACTTCCCGGCTTATGGGATGTTATCTGGCTGGAGTACACATGGTCAGAAATCATGTCTTTACTGTATGGGAGAGAACAAAGCATTTATGCTCATTCATGGAAAGACACCTTTTTATTTTGACTGTCATCGCAGGTTTCTTCCAGCTGATCATCCTTTTCGCAGAAACAGATCTCATTTCAGAAAAGGAACAGTTGAAAGGGAAGGACCTCCAAAAATGCTATCAGGTTCGGAGTTAAAATTAGTTGTATTTTCATTACCTCCCATCACTTTTGGTCCCACAATAAACCAACAGAAAATTTCTGGTTTTGGGAAAGAACACAATTGGATTAAACGTAGTATATTTTGGGATTTTCCATATTGGTCTGATTTGTTGGTCCGACACATGTTAGATGTCATGCATATTGAGAAGAACTGTTTTGATAATTTGTTTCATACAGTTTTGGATACGCCAGTAAAGAGAAAAGACAATGTAAATGCACGTTTAGATCTTGCCCAGATTTGCAGGCGTCCAGAATTGGAACTGTTTGAGAATGTCAGAACAGAAAGGTTACTGAAACCAAAAGCATCTTATACAGTGTCTAAAGAAAACCGTTTATTATTTTGTCAGTGGATTGAAGATTTGTGACTTCCAGATGGTTGTGCTTCCAATTTGGGTAGATGTGTAATGAATAGTCATATTACTGGATTAAAAAGTCATGATTGTCATGTTATAATGGAAAGACTGCTACCCATTGGATTAAGAGGTCTGTTGAATTCTGTGATCTGGGATTCCATAACAGACATGTCTCATTTTTTTCGGGAAATTTGTGCGGCTACAGCAGATTATGATGCTCTAGGCAAACTTGAAAAAGATGTTGTTGTAATTATATGTAAACTGGAAAAAATATTTCCTCCGTCTTTCTTCGACTCAATGGAACATTTGATGTTACATTTTCCATATGAAGCCAAATGTGGAGGTCCAGTACAGTTTCGATGGATGTACCCATTTGAAAGATGCATGAAAAAATTGAAAAGAAAAGTACGTAAAAAAGCATCTGTTGAAGGATCTATTGTAGAAGCTTATTTGCAAGAGGAAATATCTTTTTTCTGCTCCCATTATTTTGAATCTGAGTATCCTTCAAAACACAACCGAATGGGATGGAACGAGAGGAATATTGATGAAATCGACAATCAATTATCTGTTTTCAACCAGTCAGAGCTTGGTTTTGGTGGAGTTTATGAACGCTGGCTTTCAGATGATGAACATCATAGAGCTCATACGTATGTTCTGCTCAACTGTGAAGAGATGACATCAGTTGTACTGTAAGTGTTTATATCACTTATTCTATCATTTATGTTACAGTAAATAACTTTGGTTTTTATAGGTTGTATGATAATCATATCAAGAAACAAATTCCAAAAATTACAGCAGCTGCTCTCGAAGAACGTCGACTGAAAAATTTCTCTCAGTGGTTTCAAAAACTGGTAACATAAATTCTTTATCTTTTAGCAACTCATTCAATGTATAGTTTACTATATTGATAATTATTTCACAAATTTTCAGGTGTCTCGACATGCTGATAAAATTGACAAACGGCTGTGTTTATTGAGTAACCTACCTTCCAAACTTGTTAAAACTTATAATGCATATGTGGTGAATGGATTTCGATTCCACACACATGCATATGGGGAATCGAAAAAAACAATGAACAGCGGAGTTAGCTTGAGAGGATCTCATCATCGAGAAAATGAAGTTTACTTTTATGGCATACTTGATGAAATCATTGAACTCTGTTATCTTGGAAAACATTACATAACAATGTTCAAATGTCGGTGGTTGGATACAGAGAGAGGCGTGCGTGTTCATCCGACTCATGGAATCATCGATATTAAATGTAAAAGTGTTCTCACAGTAAATGAACCATTCTTATTGGCTCAACATGTACATCAAGTTTATTACGCAAAGTACTGTGCTACATAAAGAGACTTGACTGATTGGTGGAGTGTAATAAAAATCAAAATTCGAGACAATCAGTTTAGTCAAAGTGAATGTGCTTTCACTGATGTGCAAATAATTGATGTTTTTCAAGAGAGTACTCAAAATCAATCTTTTTTACAAAGATACACGAGTATCGATGACGACACCCCACATTTAAGAGTCGGTGATGACGATGATGTTAATGATGTCACATATGAATTTGAAATGGTAAGAGATGAAGCAACTGTAACTCGAATGGATATCGATGATGTTGAGGAGGAATATGAAGATGACATTGACATATATGAAGATGATGATGAAGATGAACACTGATAGAATTCCATGGTATTTATATACAATCATAATTTGTATATATGTATATATAATAGTAATTATCAATTATTTGCTAACAACATTAACATTTTCTGTTTCAGATGGACGATGCCACATTTCGTGAGTTGGCGGATGCTGACTTGACTTTCGATGCGGATGAGTTGCTGCCAGATGACCCTCAACCTGCAGGCGCTCCAGGGAGTACGCGGAGGGGGCGCGGTCTTGCACGATTGATGATTCCTGACCCCGTCCCCGAGCGACATCCACATCTTGGGTTTGATCCACGCACACGGAGGTGTGATAACCTGTGTGATAACCTGTTGATTTGACTAAGATTTCATTAATCTATTCACATAATAAATGTTTATTATTTTTACAGTTTTTCGCATATAGCAGTCGGACAGGGCAGCGCTATTTTGCGCAACTATTTCTCTCAGTCGTGGACCACATGGGAGCAGATTCCAATTGATGTGCAGCAGGCCATGTTCGGCCATTGGTTGGTACGTACGTAAATAAATAATTTTTATTTTGAAAATTATTTCATTTCTAACTTGATATTTTGATTTATTTGTAGGTTTTATGGTATCCGATTGAGGATACCATGCGTGACGCCATCCACGAGGCATGGGAGGTGGCCATGCATGATCGCCTTCGTCAGTTTTTACACAATTTAAGAAAAGCTGCGATGAAGAAAGCAGGAGTGTCAGATTTTGACGAGTCGTGTAGAACACACCGACCAGAGTACATTTCATCCCATGTATGGGATGGATTATGTGCGCACTGGTTGAGTGGTGCCTTTCAGAGGAGATCATCGGTGGGGAGGCAGAATTGGGGGAGACAGGAGGTGACTCATCGAGCTGGGAGTCGTTCTCTCAGTACTCATAGACAACATCTGGTACGTACATTATTTATAAATATTTTATATAACTATAAATATTAACAGTTTATTTTTTATTCTTATAGGTTGTCAAGCACCCCGATATTACGGAGTACGACGTATATCGGAGGATGTATAGTGATCCTGCTACTGGGGAGCTCAGAGGTGATCGTCAGCATCACATCATGGTTAGTATTATTTGTTTTCAAGTTTAAAAATTAACTGTATATAATATATTCACAATTTTAATTTTAAATTGAAACTACCGGAGTCATATGAGGCCGCAGCATCACAGGCCTGGCCAGAGAGTCAGGCCGAGTCATCAGATCAGACCACTGGCCTTCAGTTTGATGAGGCGGCATGGATGCAGGCCACCCAATATGCCTTCGAGAAGGGCCGGGTAGTTGGTATCATCTCTCGACTGACTCCCGGAGATTATTATGGCAGTGTTGCGATGTCGGCGTCCAGCTCGAGAGGAGCTCGTGCATCTTCTTCTGCTACACAGTATGAGGATCAATTGCGATCTCAGACTGCACTGATAGAGAGTCTCCGACAGGAGCAGGAGCAGATGCGTCAGCAGCATGAGGAGGAGCGTCGACGCCAGCAGCAGCTGTACGAGGAGCAGACGAGTCGGTGGCAGCAGCAGCATCAGGAGCAGATGGAGTACATGCGCCGACTCACTCATGCTTTAGGGATGGAGTTTCCTCCACCACCATCTGTAGATCCCCCCCTCCCCCCTCCTTCAGATTAGAGTTTGTATTTATGTTATAAAATTTGTGAAATCAAAATATGATTTTTTTTCTATTCGTAGTTTCTGTCTCATTATAAAATATTTATTAATATTCTATTATTTTTTATTTTTGAATTATAATTCTATTATTATTATATTAATTAAAATAATTTATTATTTTTATTTGTGAATTATAATTCTATTATTATATTAATTAAAATCATTTATTAATATTTTATTATTTTTTATTTTTGAATTATAATTGGATTATTATTATATTAACTAAAATAATTTATTAACAATTTTTTTTTTATAGTATTTGCGATGGGATACTATTCCCGTCGCAAATAGTATTATTATTATTTTATTTTTTAAAAAATAGTTTTTGCGACGGGACCGTTGCAACAGGTATTTGCGACGGGGCCCGTCGCAAATAGTTTTTTACAAATATACGGAGTACTAGTTGCGACGGGGATTCTCCCCATCGCGGAAAAAGGCTTTAGCGACGGGCCCGTCGCAAAATTTTTTTATTGCGACACCGTTTTCAGCAACGGGTCATTTGCGACGGGCCCCCGTCGCAAAAAGCCATTTGCGACGGGATCCCGTCGCAAATACCTATTTTTCTAGTAGTGCAACAAGTAAACCCGGTTCAGTAATGAACTTTTTCCACTATGATGGTCTTGGAAGAAATGCCTTGGCTACTATGGAAATCATAACATCTGCTTAATGGTTTTCCATAATTACTTGTTTTATTCCCATTCTATTTTATCATCTTTAATGTTCCTTTATGATCTATGCCTTATTCACTACCAAGATTTATTTCATTACTCATGATTTTAATGTTTTATGTTCTTCTTCTTACATTCAAATGTTTAGGGATTGTTTTATATTCTCCATGTTTACCAGTACTGAGCATTTGAGCTCAACCTTTTTATGTTTTATTTTTCCCAGGACATAAATAAAGGTTTTAGGTAAGAAAAAAAAAGGGGAAGATCTTTATGGGAGATGTTGAAGATCTTTCACCATGATTAGAAGATAATGTTCTGAGTTTCCAAAGACACTAAAGTAATACGGTATTTCGGCGTCTTTTTTTTCATGTATTAAGTATTCCGCAAAAGTAATGTAATGTATATGTCCTTCAAGATTTGGGTATCTACACACCTATACTATATGCACCCCAAAAACATGAGAAATCTAGATGAACCCTCTCATGGGTAACCTCAAAATTCAAACAATACCAACTCCATAAACTGGAGCCATGTAAAGAAAAGACTATTGGCTCCCTCTTTAATACATATGAATAACACCTTAAAAAACTCACTAATCATAGGTGTAAATCCTACCCTCATTCCAATCACACTATGTCTAATGCACCAAGAACCCATTTACTCTAGGTCCCACACCAAAGATACTTGTACACATACATAATAACTATGATACAAAAACCCACTCTAGGGTGTACAACACAAATCTCAAGATCACAACCAAAAAAGGTCACTACATATCAGGTACCATCCTTAAGTTCCATCATACAATGAGAAAAATCACAACCCATAAGGTTTACCACACTCACATTACTGGACAAATCACATGACCCAAATTTCACAACCCTACCGAGGGCACAACAATAACATTTATTTTACCATACATCAAATCCCAAAAATGAATCACAACCCAAAACTAATGTCTCAAAATAGGGAACTATCACTACCCAAACCACCCATACACTGGGTCCGGTCAAACACTATGGATACCCATTCCTAATGTCCCTACAAGTTCCATAATTTCACATTTTCCTTCCTAATTAAACTTTATCATTTAAAAAATCAAGGATTCATATTTCAAAAACTATCTTTTTTAAAACCCATGGATTTTCAGTTTTGAAAACCCTTTTATTAACCCGCTATTTCAAACAATTAATGATTTTCTCAAATTCATATTTCAAAAAATCTTTCATTAATAGCCATTTCAAACAAAGATCAACAGGCATAACCCACAGGAAGAAAATTACACCACTAGAATATGAATCCCAAGGAACTATCAATCACAGGAAATGTATGGATGACCTATCAATCCTATGTTACTATAATGATGCATGAACCCACAGACCATCTCTTGAAATAAAACTCCAAGAGATAAACCTAATAAATAAATAAAATCCCATCCCAGTTCCCCACTCAATGTGGAAGTATCAACAAACCATAAAAGCACGAAACATAACATCAATTCCCACACCAAGAAACTTGGGTTTTCTCTGATACATAGGGTTGTAGGCACCCATGCATGAGCTCATTACCAAGATCCAACAAGATCCTAGTCTCGTGTATACCATACCCAAATAGTAATACAAAATACACCACCTTTTATAACACTTTGTAACATCCCAAACTGGTATCTAATAAATTTGGTGCCCCGATCTGGGTCACCACATGACCTCAAGTGTGCCTCCTTGTACGAAAAAGACTGGTGACTAGCAGTGTGGGCCTATAAAAATAAAATGAGGAGATTATACCCACTTATCAGAGTAAAATAATAGCAGAAATAAAATCAATAAATATGAAATGAATAGGAAAAACAAATGGACAGTAAATTAAAAGATCCAACCAATAACCAGGTAACAGAAACTATAAAAATATGATGGATACACTACATGTCAGGTAGTCATACAGTAAAGACCCAAAATACCCAAACTATGAAAATCCCTAAACACGGTGTTGAGTCCCAACATAGTACTAACATCTCATGCTCCAACCAAACATCCCATGCATGAACCGTACACTAGTTCCATATCCTAAAACTATATCGGAAAATAAGTATCATCCTCTCAGGTTCCCAAGTGCCATAGAAGCCTAAGAATGGAGTGAGTAAAACTCAGTAGGCCACCACCAATGGTGTCTAAAGAAATAACCAGTCTGTATAATAGTGTATACAGGTAATCAATGATTAATAAATATACTAGAAAAAAAATAAACATGTTTCACATATAAACATTTATTAATCATCCATTTATATCCTTCAAGTTCCAATTTTCAAACAACCAAACAAACTAGCTTCGATCATGTTGGGAGCCTAATTCATCGCACTAGGTGCCATTTAATTTTAGTTAAAAATGGTTGTTCACTAATTAAAAAATTTAACAATATACCTCAAATCCTCAGTCCAATAATCAATCCTTGTCCATAAGTTAGGAGCATAGATCCTCAGTACTACATCATAACCAAAATAATACATCGGTGGGGAATAGAGCATCAATCCATCCCAACCCAAACAAGGAACCTCAATCCGTAAGTTAAGATCATAGTGCCTCAATCCAATATCCTAACTCAAGTAAAATAATGGTGGGTCCTAGAGCCATAGTCTGGCCTAACCTATAAGAGTATATCCTCGGTATGATACCCAGCACATACCACTTATTCAAATGGAAATGCATTATAAACCATTTATCAAATTTTTTCACTTTATCATTTCATTTACCAAGGTCCCAAAAGACCTTTAAAATAAAATCATGGCATAAAATTCCAAAACAAATACTCATTTAAAATCATCTTGAATAAACTCTTTAAAACATAGGTCTTCCTCTTTAAAAGACTAAAATTTTCCCCATGGATATCATTTCCATTTACATCCATTCAAAATAATCATTAACACATTTTCACAAAAAGGGGACCATTATTTCATTTAAAATAATCATTTGAAATAAATTAAGAAAACCCATTTTTAAATCACATTGAGGTCCACACCTCCTTCTAAAACATTTCCCACTTTCAAATATAATATTATTCATTTAAAACCTTAACTAGATCAAAATCTAAAACACGTTATTTAAACCATTTCAAAATTCTCTTAGTAATTTCAAAAAATTCAGAATATAATCAATTCTATTATCCCCTTAACCAATTCCACATACCAATTTACTATTCACATCCCATTCACTTTGAAAATTACCTTATCTCAATGTTTATCTACACATTTCACCATTATCAAGGGTTTTGAATACCCCAAGGGAAGCCTAAGGTCTGGTCTCAAAATCATCTATGGACCCAATGGGATCCGTGAAGGGTATCACACCAAAATCTATAGCCCAAATAAATTTCCATAACCTAATACATCAAAATTAAATAATTTATCAAATTACTACAACTACATACACATATAACTCATTAACATTATGGATAAAGATTTAATACCACCTACCTCATGCCCATGGATTATTACTTGCTGAACTGAAACCCTTAATTCGAACTAACCTAGCCTCAAAAACTAATATGAAGAACTCCATGGAGAAATAAGGGTCTAGAGATTCAAAAGGAGAGAAAATAACACACCAAGACACTTAGAAAAAGTGATGGAAACGGAGAATAAGACTTACCCAGAGATTCAATTCACACTAAATGGAACTCCAAATACGTAATAATCAATGTAGAATCATCTTTTTGAAGCTTGGGGATAAATGTTCATAACCCTTTTTGTTGTAGAATGAAATGGGAGGAAATTAGGGTGAGTTTTCATAAATCTTGAGGGGGGGGATGGTAAATTTACCCTTCTTTAATGAGGTACAAGGTTTGGCTACATGGTTGGACAAACTGTGTGCCAGTTGTGTGTCACCCTCTATCCAAGAGTGGGGCCAAGGTTGCACGGTCTCCTAGGAGTCTACATGGTTTCAAAACCCATGTGGTAGCCATCTGGGATGGCTCTGTCCAAGCCTGCATGGTTTCAGGCCCCCCATTTCATAGTTTCCAATATATGCACATGTCTTCCCAAGACTACATGGTTATGGTTCACAGTTACTAATAATTGTGCACAACCCATGAAACATGCACTGGATGTCCATTTCTTCCCTATTTCACATCTCGAACTCCTAAGACACACCTAAAACTTCTCATACACCCAATAACCATTTCATTAACCAAAAAATGGAGTTTAACGAAGATTTAAACAAGGACGTACCTTCATGAAAGGTTGGGATCTTATAGAAAATCTCAACATAGGGATTTTAAAAAATAAATATATTTATTATTTTATAAAAAAGGTGGAAGGTCTCCCACATATTAGAACCTCTATGTTACATTAGGAAAATAGGAGAAATCACCCCTATGGATCATCCTAGGATACAGAATCCGCAAGTCTGACTAGTATCTATAGAGTTGACTCCATGACTCCTTGTATCCTATCCATCTCTATCATCACCTCCTCCACCTAGTGATTAACCTCATCCATCTACACTTGGATCCTGCTTTGTTAAAACTTGGTTTCCACTATTTTGGATTAAAATTTAGTTAATTCATCCTAGGATATATCCAACTATGCCTCCATATGGAAAACGGTCCCTTCCCTAGTAGGGAAGATAAACTATTAGAATATATTCTCCTCCATTAGAGAAAACTCATTTTTAATCACCTGAGGAGAGGAAACCCCCATATAAATGGACTTTTTCTTGGTAAAAATGATCTTTTTCTACTCTAGAATCACCCTCTTGATGAGAAAATACCAATAAAAGTTGTGGATTTCATGATAATCCACTCCATCAATCCCTTGGTTTAATATCCAATAGTAGAGGTATCCCATTAAGCCCACCAAATTTTTAAATTTTGTGTGAGTGGTGAAGTTCCATACACTTCTTCATGCCCTACACTATCTCACCATATTCCCATCAATGATTTTTTCCCCATGATTTCCATCTCTTCTAGGGTATTCTCATATTTGGGGAAGGTTGTGAGTACCTCTACAGCATGATCGGCCTCAAGAAATGGAGAGATAAATTCATCATCATATAGGAGGATATAATTAGCATCCTCTATAGAAGCCTCTCATCCTAATTCACCAACCATAAAAAGTACTAGCTCTTCTATTGTCATGGGGATCACCACCTCATCCCCTCTCATAGTAGTTTGGGAATCTAATGATGACTCTTATTTAGTAGAAATGGAAGCATCATCATAGGTCCTAGTTGATGAAATCCTATTCATTTTATTGACATTAGAAGATGATCCCACTCTGGGGATTTCAATGGTCCCCCTGGTACATGGAAACTCAGGGGGCCATTCAGAAAATACAGCTTCTCCATTCATCAATTTCACTAGAATGTATTCAAGAGTATATGCATCATCCACAGATAAAACATGATCAGGTGCTACCCTGAATGGTTGATTTCCCAACACATAGAGAACTAAAATTAATAAAATATATAAGCGGAGTATGTACAATGGTAAATGATAACAAAAATCCAAGGTATAAACTAAAAAATATCATAAATTTTGGAAATATTTAATCCTTGAATGAATTCGAGGGAATATTATCCAAGTGAGATACTATGTCCATTCCTAACCACTGGTCAATTTCCAACATCATCCACTACACTAGCCAACAATTCAAGATTTGAGAAAGACAAGGAAGGCTCCACAACCTCCACATCGGTGTGTGTATTAATGGCCACTATAGTTGTCTCTATAGTTGGGTGTGTTGGTTTTACAATAAATTATAAAATAAGATAGTGTAGAGTATTAATATTATAATTACTTAAAAATTAGGAGGAGAATTGAGAGATACCATCTAATCCCTGAGGTAGTAAAACTATCTCCTTGACTAAATGTAGTGCCTCACTAGAGAAGGCTAATCACTCATAGCCACTATATCATGAATTAGTGATTCTTTTAATTGTTGTTGGATCATGACTAGATTGGAATCCCTCTATTAAGGATTGTATTATAAATATTTGTTTAAGATATCCCCTTCCTCCATACTCATTTAATATGTCATGAATCAAAGGAAACAAGTTGGTAAATCTCAAGGGTTGGTGACAAATTTAATCCTACAAGGTCAGAATTTTTACATTATCAATAGTGATTTCATTATATTATTCATGGGGAGGATCCAACTCACCTCCCTCAGTGGACTTCTAGTATATGGAACTTTTCTAGGACTCCTCATCATCAGAATCCCCCTCTTTTGTACCTTTAGCTGACCCAACTCCTATGAGATCTTATGGATAAGAAATGTCCAATAAAACTAAATGTTGGTTAGTCATAGGATTATCTAGGCCTTAAGGATAGACCACACTCTCAAATTCCTTCATATATTTAATAGTTTCCATATAAAGATACAATAAACTAGATAAGTTATGTTTGAGGTAGGGTAGGAATATTTATTTTCATTGCAGCTTCTATCATATTCCATGGTGGGAGGTAAATTTCCAAAATTTGTCCCATCTCACCCACGCATCAAGGAAAAATGAATCATCTTTAAGCTCTATTATTTGTTGTTGGTTATTTTTTATGGACACATTAAGATTCGATTAAAATCACCTAGAATATTCTATCTTCACCAAGACTCACTTCCATATGATTCTTTGGACTCTAGTTTCACCTTCCCCGGGAACCATACTATGTGGAGGAGAAAGAGCCTTGGGAGCTTCCGTTATCACTAACTCTAAAGGATCACCTATTCTTTCTTGGAAAATTCCCTGTAATGTTTACTAAATATAGTCAAAATTTTGTGTTGGAAGGCCTGAAAATCTTATATATTCATAACCACCCATGTGTGTGGAAATCCACCTATATAGGAAGTGACATGGATTGTACACACACAATGTTGTCTTCCTCCTGCTGCTATGATTCAAAAAGTTGAAAGTATTTCCATCATGTGGATAGCTAGGTTGATGCCACATCCCATTACCATTATCACTACCATGATGAAATTATTTTAATGAACCAAATGATGGTGTTATCTAACCTGGCACACAACTCAGTCTTCTATATGGACCGAAGGGTATCCTCGATCCCCACTAGCTTAAAACTAGTGCATGGGAATCATAGGAAACATATTTGTGAATTATTTCACCCTAAAATATGAGTAAAATTATAGTAAATCATTTACTAAGGTATAAAATGGGTCATCTATATATTACACATCCACATAGCATCAATCATATATGGAACCAAAATAAAAAACATTCCAAATGGGTTATAAACAACAACACTGATCGAACCCATTTTCATACATTTAAAAATATCTATAAACAAAATGTTATAGTAGGTAATAACCAAAAACAAAAGACTAAAACTAAAATCAGGTATAAGTTAGGTTTTCCTAGACAATACAATAAAAATTATAAATAAAAAAACTCAACAAAGTAAAGACAAGTCTGAGACCACCTCTATACAACCTCTAGTTTCTCACAACCCCATAACACATCCAATGTCATCCTGAAGAGAAACACTTGATTCCATCTAAAAAAACTCCTTTAATATATATTAATGATCTAAATATCCTGGTCGGTCTCCACCTTCTAAAACTATGAAATTTGTTTCATAAGTCAATTTGTAAATTCTAGTTTAAAAATAAAACTATAAAGTATTCTATTAAAATATGAACACATGAGAAACCATAATAAAATCCAAGATATCTTTAGAAAACATTACGTCTTGTTTTCTAGAAAATTAAAACACACACTTTGAAAATATATCACCAGCCTAATCCATTTCAAAAACAAACATACATTTTGGAATCCATTTTAAAAAACTTACACAAGAGATTTTAATTTCAAATTAGGTTTTCCAAACAATGTTGAAAACCATCTAAATGTAAATGAACCAAAAAAATGGGTTGAGCATACACAAATATGGAACCATAGATCCAAATATATTCAATTAATATAGACAATATAAATATTACATAATAATATAAGTTGGGAATATTAAAATAAATCATGAGAAGGGAATCCCCTATATAAACCACCAATAAATCAATGAATGTGTAATGGCCTTTACTATGGTAAGATAATGTGAGAGAATATAACATTATTAATTTCCCATGGACTAAAATACATTATATTTGAATTTAAAACCAGAATCCATTGAACTATCCCACACAAGTCTCATTTCAAATGGAATATCCCCCTCTAATCCCTAGTGCCTAGAATGATTAAATAGACTCTAGGAGCATGTGAACCAACTAGTGAAACATAAGAATAGGCCTACCACTTAGTACCTATGTTCCCATGACCAATGGAAAAGTGAGGTGGGTGAACACATATGACAAGATCAACATACAAGGTGTAAGCAATAATTATCCCATGCCACTATCGCACATATGTAGAAAGTCCCCAATACATATCAGTGTACATCCATGGAATCAATAAATCAAACTCCCTAATAGGAGAGAAAAAAGAATCACATAAGGATAAATAACCCACACATGGGGAAACAAATACAAATGGGGCAATAAATATGTTCTCGTATACTTTAAAAAATCTCTTTATAAAGTTTCAAATATTAATTTTCTATAAAATATGGCTTTGAATGCCAATACCATTCCATTTTAAAATAAACTACTTTAAAAATAATTTATAAATCCACTGAAACCATATAAACCATTTTCATTACAAATCCACCTTAAAACATGGTTATTACCTTTCAAATATAAAACTAGGCCAAAGGGATTCCATTTTTCACAAAAAAAACCTTTTTTAAAGATCTATTAATCTGTTTTCACAAGGGGTATAACATAAGTTACCTTTTATTGAATTTAATTTATTTTTCAATAAGTATTTTTGAGAATATATTAATATGTGTTGAGGATTTGATGTGATGATTTTGGAAATATTCTTAACTTAAAAAGACATGTTTCCAATGTGATTTAAGATGAAAAATTGGTCTCAACAAGAAAGAAGTCCATGTAAATACATTTACATATTACAGGAAAAATATTTAAGGAGGAAGTGGAGATTCAATTTTTACATTACACTTTATATAATATATATCTAATATTTTTTATACTGAAAATTATCCAACCCCACACAAGCTAGAATGAGGGACCCACATACAATGCTGAGGTGGGAAGGTTAACCTATATCCAACATAGTTTGACATCTGTACATTAGTATAATGGGATTTATGGAGTTTTTGGAAGATCTAGGGTGTGAGAATGCATATGGATTTCACTTTTGGGTCTACACAGGGATGCATGGCCACATGAATCCCAGTGTTTGAATAATGTATCAAAGTGATAACCCTAATTTTGGATTGAATGTGGGATGTCACATTGAGTATTATTAAGGAGAGTTCAAATCGATGGAAGATAAATGTGGGATTCAATTCAGCTTCTCATAGTTACTATGTCTTACAATATATATATTGAACCACAATTTTATGATTTGATCTCTCTGAACCATTTAATTTATCCATTGGGTTGTCTTCTTCCATGAGCTTCATTAAAGAGCTTATGTTTATTAGAATCTATATATCACACCTCTGATAGAAAAATATGAAGCTTTCAAGTTACATTTCACCATCTTTATTATTAAAATATGATAAAATAAACATGATAATTCATTTTCATGAAAGTGATATGCTTAAAACTAGGAGAAATCATGTGGAGTAATTTTATTTATAGTGACGGGGATTTTAAAAGTTACAAAGTATATTATAGAGTTGATGCATGCTTGAATTAATTCGGTGTGCATGAGATAAATCATTGGATTTTTTCCTATAAATACCCTTACATGCACTCATTTGTAGTACGAATACAATGTATATCTAATAGATAATTTGAGGAAAAAATATAGCAAATAAGGTGATCCATTTTCACATAAATTTTTCATGTGTTCATGCTGATCATTTTCGTTCATGTTCGCATGATGATGGTTTAATTTCTATGAACCAATGTCTACATTAACACTATGTTAAAAAAAGGAGAAATTAAGGTAGTACCACCTATACTATTATATGAAGGATCATGATAATCATGTAGGAAATGATATCCATGATAAAAGGAGTTTTGTTTTCATATTTTGAGGAATGGAATGTGTATACCTTTATTGTGTGAAGTCACAGTGGAGTAAAAAGTGTTGTGTGAAGGAACAGTGAAGTAGTGTTATTGATTTATGTATTATATTTGAGGTTTTGAGACACTATTTCATGATATACTTTCAAAAATGAATTTTTGAAGGTTGTATAGTGAATATGTTCTTAGGGAGTATACAAATAACATGACAGTGAAGAAGTAAATGAGGCAGCATAATGTTCTTTCACATTTCAACACATGAATGAAATTGAAATAATGAATTCATAAAAGTGAGAAGTTTTTGCATTTTTATTATTTCACATATTTTTTTGAGAAGACCATGCAGTGTATTACATGCACACATGAATCTTGAATAAATGTATATACAATATACTTTGTATGGTGTGAAGTAATTTGATATTGGGATGAACATTATTATAGAAGATGTTTATATATGATTTATCATTGTATTGAGATCAGTTTAGGTCATTGAATATCAATGAATAGTTTGTGAGGTCAGGACTTAAGACAGAAGGAAGCATAGCTCAAGCAGTGTTGAACTGAAAAAATTAACCATCTACAAGTGATCATACATACTTGAGAGGGACCAGAATATGTAAAAAGTTTCTTGAAGTCGTACACAAGAAAGTGTGATCTATAAATATCATGGAGTTGGATCATCAAAAGATATTTCTATAGTGGATCTCACCATTTGAGGAAGAAGGCTACAACTGGGGGTCTAACTAGTTGCTGGAATATTATGATTTGGGGATCTAACCAATCACTGTGAAGAAGGTTCAGTTTTGGGGATATAACCAAATTTTGAAGACAGGTTGAATCTATGGAGTGTAACTATAATTATAATTGTGTGTTATGACTAGTTACTGCTATAATCACATTCTGTTAAAGTGTATAATCTTTGTTAGGGGGTTTAACCATCACGGGAAAGAGTAAGTATTTATACCGAACATTGTAAATCTATGTGTGTTATGATTTCTTTGTTATTATTTCTCTCAATGTGAGTATGATGATTAAAGATGAAGGATTTATACTTTAATTAGTTACATTGGTTGCATAAAAATAGAATGAATTTTTAAAAATAGTTTACCACTGATTCCCACCCTCCCCCAATTATACCTAACTGATCCTTGGATACTTAAATTGGTATCAGAGCAAGGTCCCATTGGAATATGAAAAAACTTTCTAAGAAATGAAGAATTTTAATTCTATGAATAGATGAGGAATTCCTAATTTTTATGGCATAGACTACTACAGATTGAGGAATAGGATTCTTCCTTAACTTATATATCTTGGTATAGAAGTCAAAGATGTAAAAATAATGGGATTCCATCCTATTGATGTGGTTGTTTCTATGAATCAAGATGACAAGAGAAATATGGAAGTTGATGGAAAGTCTTAGAATGAATTATTTATGGATTTCTCATAAAATTTATACACTAAAGTGATGGGTCTCTAAACTTCCAAAGAGATCTGGGATAAATTGAGAAGCATTAATAAAGGAAATCTTAAAGTCAAAGAAGCTAAGTATTAAATCTTGAGAAGTGAGTTTAAATATATCAAAATTGATGATGACTAAATATTCATGACTAATTTACATGATTAAATGATATTTTATAAGAATATTAGTGGTTTTGGTAAAAATACAGATGATTGTTCTATTGTGAAAAGGCTAATGATAAATTTCCAAGATAGATTTTACTTAAAGGTTTCAACTCTATAAGACCAAGAAGATATATTTTTGGATGAACATCATAATATTCTCATATCATATTAAATAATAAAAGTGTCAGCATTCAAGAATAAGGAAAGATATTAGATGGAATTTGAAGCAATGATAAAAGGAAAATCTAGAATTAAATAAGAACTAAAATCAAGTGATTCTAAGTATGAGGAAATTTAAGTGTAATTTAATAAAATAATTTAATTATTTAAATAATTTTAAAATGGGAATATGTAAAATAAATGGAAAACAGACACCAAATTTATTGAAATTCCACAATATTGGTTATTTTTTTGGTAAATTTCCAAAGAATAAAGTTTATGACACTAACTCAAATTATGAGGATAAAAATTACCTGAAAAAGAAGTGTCATAAGTACAAGAAGATTTTTAATTTCAATAAAATAAATATAATGAGTAGATAAATGGATGAATTTTCATCATCAAGTAGTGAGTAATAACATGGAATATATTCTAAGAAACACATGTGCTTTATGGTAAAATACAATAAATCTAAGGAGTCATTTGGAGGTGAATAAGCTAATGAGATAAATGAATTATAATGTATGTTAAAAGAATATTTGGTAGCTAATCTTATAGACAATATTCACCTCAAGAAGAAAAGAAAACGATGAAGAAAGAAATTGACAATATCTCCTTTTATAATAAAGAACGTTTCAAGAAAATATAGACAAATATTAATAAAATAATAGTAAATAATATTAATATAGTTGAGTTAGAAGGAAAAATAAAAAATTTTGGAAAAGAAGAGCATGAAAATGAATAATCAACAGTTGGTGAATAAAATAAACAAACCCAATTTAAATTAGCTAAATTTTATAATATATTGAATTATCTTAATGAAATAATTGTTGAGAATGAGGATGAATCGTCTAAGATAAAATATTTGTTTCTTGTACCTCAAATTGAGTTAAAGAAGATGAAATAAGACTTCATCAAATATTTTGTGCTTAAGGTAAATCTTATAAATCTTCTGATAAAAAGAGTCCAAAGAAAAAGGTTGATTCTAGACCAAATGAACCTCAATGAAAATGTGTTATTTCTAATAGTACAGTTCTGAATGATATGACTGGATCCAACTAGAAAAAAAGGAAAAATGATAAAATATCTTCCACAAATGAAGAGTGGACTAATTCATACATAAGGTTTCCTCCCAAGTAGATACACCCACAGTCTGTGAAAATAAAGTAAAAAACAATCTCTAGAGAAGAACTGCAATCAGTCATGAAGATCAAGGTTCATATGAAACTACTAGTGTTTTGGATTGTTTGTTTATAAAGATTATTGATGCTGAAATTGCATGTCACCAAAAGTAAAAAAGTAATGAATCAAGTGGTAAATGTTTAATAGATGGGATCAAATTATCAAAAATAGAATCTTGTGACTAAGACATCAACTAAAATATCAACATAGAACAAATATTAATTCTTGAATAATGTTTGTGGAAAATGTTTTTAAGAAGGCCACAAGTATAAGATATGAAAGGTTAGACTATCAAGTGATATTATGCACAATATAAATGAGAAGAGGATTTATATAATTAATAATGCTACAATAATTAGTGAATTATGTGAGAATCCAAAAAAATTAAAAAATATTAGAAGATTATCTAAGAAAAAGTTAAGAAAGAGGTGATAAATATAGAATTTAAAGTTAATTTGGAGTTATATAAAAATTATTATTTGAAAAATTTTGAAGTGTGAAAGTTGTGGAAAAAATATGTATGGCACAAAAAATTACATGAAAATTATAACTTCCCAAGAGATAAAGGTGAACCCTTTTAAATTTTAGGTCAAAAGGAAGAAATAACATGCAATGTTTAGAGGAAACTCTCAGCATGAGTTCTACTTATAAGGATAAAATAGTTCCATCCCTATTTCCTAATATAAATTATTTTATACTAACATGTAGGGAATTGAAGGAGATGGATTCATCCTCTAAGTAGAGAGAATAAATTATTTGAAGCTATCAAATATTCACAATTTTGAGAAAATGATGATCACTCTCAAGTTCATAATCTAAATTTGTTTAAAAACTATTATCATAAGAGGGTTAATATTCAGCTCGAAAAAAGGGTTATATGCCTCTTGAAAATGAACTTTGTGATATGTTTGTCGAGATATGTGTAGGAAATATCTTAACAATATTTCTCAAATCTCCCATATAATGAATTTTTTTAAACAATTTTGAGAATGGTATCACATTATAAAATATGAATAGCCTTTATTCTTTGGTAACACCACTCTTGTTTTCTAGATTGGGTTTTACCACATATAATTAGAGTTTATTAACTAAAATCTCATTGATTGTTTTGAGTGTGGTTTCATTATTTGAGAATAAACTGAATTTGATGAGAAGTTGGTTGAAATAAGAACTCCTAAATACACATTTTTATTCATTGACCATTAGGGGGAACAAAAGTGAACAAATTGATATATCAGTATTGAAAAAAATAAAAAGGGGGAGGAAGTTCCCTTTGAGTGAATGGTGTTTTACTGTTAATAATTATTTTTTTGAAGATGAAAATATGTGTTGAGTATTTAATTTGACGATTATGGAACTATTCTTAAGTTCAAAATACATGTGTCAATTTTGATTTAGGATGACACATTGGTCTCAATAAGAAATAATTCCATGTAAAATTTATTTACATTGTAAATGAAACAATTTTGTGGTGGAATTAGAGATTAAATTTTGGAATTTCACTTTATATGAGATATACCTCATAGTTTGTATTCTAAAAAGTATCCACCCACACACAAGCCATCAGGAGGGACCTGGATCCATTGCTGAGGTGGGAATGTCAAGTTAATCCAACATGGTGCGATGGATGGAGTTCATTATAATGGGATACAAAAATCCCGTGGAAGTACTAGGGTGTGAGTGCGCATATAGATTGTCCTAGTGGGTATATAAAGGGAGTAATGGCCATGTGAAGCCCATTGAGTGCATAGTGTATTCAATTTCTGACCCTAGTGTGGGCTCAAATGTAGGATGTCATGCTAAGTATTATTAAGTAGAGTTAAACTAAATGGAAGATTGATGTGTTATTCATTCTATTAGATTTCTATTTATCTATCTTAATATATATATATTAAATCACAACCATCCAATCTAATATCTCTACATTATTCGATCAAGACAGTTGTTTATCTTCTTCCTTGAGCTTTGTCTAGGAAATTTTGTTCATTGGAATTTGCGTGCCACACCTCCAATGAATCGATTTGAATCTTTCAAGTTCCATTTGATCATCCTTATGATTCTAATATGATCAAATAAACAATAAACTTTTGTTTGTATAAAATTTAGGTTCTTAAACCTAGGATATACAATGTGGAGAATTTTTTTTATAGTGACAGTGTTTTTTGAAGTCGACAAGGATATTGAAGAGTCGGTTCAACCTTGATAGAGGTTAGTATACAAAAGATAAGTCAATAGAGCGTTATTTATAAATTCCCTGACATGAGATTATTTTAATCATGAATCCAATGAATATTCTAGATAGAATTTGAGAGAAAAACATAGTAGAGAAAGTGTCATATTTTCATTTAAGGTTTCCATGTGTTCTTGCTGATCATTTACCTTTGTGATCACATGATAATGGTTTGATTTCTATGAACTAGGGTCTACATTTTCATTGAGTTATGGAAAGGATAAAGGAAATAAGTTTTGTGTATATTTTTGTATGAAGGATCATGAGAATCATGCATGAAATGTCATCCATTTATAAAGGGAGTTTCATTTGTATGTTCTGAGGAACAGATCATGTATAACTTTTCCACATGAATACATAGTGGCATAACGTGTGTTTTTAAAAGGAACAATTAAGTGTTTTTATTTATTTTTGTATAATATTTGAAGTTTTGAGAAACTATTTCAGGATATACTATCATGAAGGGATTTTTTAAGGCAATAAAATGAATATGTGCTTTCACAATATACAACTTAAATGACGATGAAGAAGTAAATGAGGTGTTGTAATGTGGTGGAAATATTAAACACATGAATTCACATGAAATAATGCATTCATGAAATTGGGAATTTTTTGAATTTGTATTGTTTCACATATTATATTTATAAGACCATGTAGCATATTGCATACATGCATAAAGTTTGAATAAATGAACATTTAATATACTTTGTATGGTGTGCGGTGATTTTAGACTAATCTAAGCATTATTGAAAAGTACATTTGTATAAAGGTTATCATAATATTGAGATCAGTTCATATCATTGAATACCAACGAATAATTAGTGAGACTGAGGCTTCAGATAGGAGGAAGTATAGCACAAGAAGTGTCTCACTAAGGAAAATGACCATCTACAAGTGATCTAACAAACTTGAGAAAGGCCAACATCTATGTAAAGTTCATAAAGTTTGATATGAAAAATTTTTATCCATCAAGTTCATAGAGTATGATCATAAAAATATATTTCTAGAGTGGATATCACCATTTGAAGAATAAGGTTATAGTTGAGGGTTATAACCAGTTGTTGGAAGATTATGATTGGGGGGTCTAACCAATATCTTTGAAGAAGGTACAATTGGGGGGACTAACCAACTAATTTAAGGTTGATTGAAGATAGGGGCTATAACCAATATTTCATTTTGGGATCTAATAGTAATTGTTTTAATCACCTTCTATTATAGTGTAGAATCTATGTTCTTGGTTCTAACCAACATGGCAAGGAGTGGGTCTTTATACCAAACATTGTAAATCTCTGTGTGTTATGATTTATTTGTTATTATTGCATGCTGGGTGAGTATGAGGATTAAATATGATGGATTGAGATATTAAACCATCACAAAGGTTGAATCAAAATAGAAATAATCTGTAAAAATCATGTAACATTGATTCACCACCCCCCCCCCCCAATGATACCTAGCTAATCCCTAGACACTTCAATAAAAATAAACTTATTTCTGTAAACATTTTAAATTCATAAATGAATATTTTTTTAAATCATTATGATTTCATCACCAAATCATAAAACAAATCACTCTTTGAGACCACATTTTCACTCTTTAAAAACAAAAACTGGATCAAAATCCAATACACACCATCAAAATTGTGAAAGAAACCCTCATAGGAAATACAAAATTATTTTAATATTAAACCATTCCATTTTTAATATAAAAAAATTTAATTCAAAAGAAAAATACTTTATTCCAATCTAAAACTTCATATAAATGATTAAGAAACATCGCATGGATAACACATATATTCATTGTTTCATTAAAAATGAATTTATAAAGCTAAAGAAAGATTTGAATTCCAAAATTAAACAATTTCATGGAAACACCTAATTTAAATAAAAAAGCAATAAAAATGTGTCTTTTTCATCATTAACTTCCCAAAAAACCAAGGATATGGTGTTTATAAACCCTAAACACTAAAATACTCAATGTGTTTTCTACCCCAAACCCTAAATTGGCCTAATAGTCCTCTACAACTTGCAAGAGGAACAAAAACAAATAGGTAAGAGATGATGAGGGAACAAAAAAGAGAAATAGGAAATATTTAACTTAGAATTTCACACTTTGTTTCTCTCATAGGCCGAGAGTGGGGATTTCAATAGTTGATGATATTAGGAGGGCACCGACTAGCCGATGAAGGTAACCTCCTAGACGGTGATGGATAGAAGAAAACCTATAGGTCTGTAGGTGCCACTTGCTTGTAAGTTATCACCCATTGTCCAACCAATGGAGTCCTATATCTACAATTTCACTTCCTATAGCCACTAGATAACATGTGGCATCGTTGGGGATGCAGAATAGTAAGGGCATAATTGTTGTTTGTCTCAAAATGTTTTATTAACCTCCATTAATCTAACACTTTGACCCTAATTTGATTTCTATTTATTTTAGAGGCTCTTTGGTAACATTTTCTCTCTCTACCACTCTTTTGGTGAATCATTGTGAAAATTGAAGGCTTGTATCTCCATTATTTATATACCAACAAGAGCAATCCTTCTAATTCAGTTTCTCCTCTCTTTATCTATAATTTTTATTTCTCATAAGACTAGATCATTAGATATATAATAGATATAGATAATTTACCTTGTATTAATTAGATCTAATTTCTTGAGAATATGAACTCTTTGTCTCCATTCATCGATCACATTGTTTCATCATCATCATGGTTGGTGTATCTATTATATGGTCTAAACCTTGGCATGCCTTATGTTATTTTATTCTTCCCTTTGGTTTTAATTATCAAAATGATTATTGTTAATGGATTTAATATTTTAGGGATAATGTTATGTATTCAAAAGGTGGGTTGATGGAAACCATTAGAAACATGTGATGTTTTTGATAAATTTCCTAAAAGATGTTTTAAAATGGTAAATTCATTTTCCATGCATAAAAGTTATGTGAATAGCTATAGAAAATATTTTATGAAAATGTGGGATTGGTTTTGAAATGTCTTATTTCATGGAAAATGTATATGAATCATTTTTTATGTAATTCCAATGTAATTTCACATTTGGGAGAACTTGGGGTATTGGTAAAAACTAAAAAAAGACTAGACCTAGTGAATTTAGCTACTAATATGGAAAGTTACCTTGAAGTCATAGAGACTAGGGGTATCCTTTCTGAGGGACCAAGGTTCCCGAACATTAGGAGTCATGTTAGATGGCTAGTGTTACTTAGTGTGTCTTAACAGTTTGGTTGTGAACACCATTGTGTTATCGATTTCCCTCATTTCTACTTTGAGATCAAATTACATGCATAATATTTTGATATTATTATTTTCCCACTTTTTATTTTCATGTAAAATTAATTCTTGAAAACTATTTACTTATCTTTTTATTCCATTGGACATATAATATTTCATTTTTCTCTATTTTATTGATTGTGGAATGATTTTGAAAAGAAACTACAAGGATATTTTATAAATAGAAATTATTTCTTTTCCAGCATTTTAGAAATATATTTTAAATAAGAATTAATGGATGAAAGTGGATAGAAATTGTTTATATTATTGGTAGTATCATATTAGGATCTTAAGATCATGCCCTACTTTTTTCCTTTGGGTGTTTGTAGCTTTGGTCTTACAGGATACTGGTAAAGGTAAAAGTGACATAGAGAGGATGAATCTCCTTAATCATCTTTCCTATCAGTGGGTTGGGATGGATGTAATCTATAGTCACATAGATATTGACAATTTGGTTGTTCCAAGTTCTATGTTGTGATGGTATTATTATTGTTTATTGGGACCTTGTTATCCAGATGATGAATGTGACCTTTATGGTTGTTGTTCTGATATGTGATCTATTTTTTTATCTTCTATTTTACTTTGTTTTCTTCTTGTATATCAAATTTCTATTAAGGGTTCAATTTTTTCTCGAATTCACTTTTATGATACCTAGGTGATTTTCTCCAGTATGTGGTGATTTATAATGTTCTTAGGGCCTTATGGATTGTTAATTTGGGTGAATTTGTGGGTTTACCTAGGTTGGTTTATTACAAATTTTTATATAATAATCATATTCCATTAAAGGATTTGGTCATTCTTGTGTGACTCCCACTTATTTTTGGGGGTTTTTGATATATTAGAGATAGGACTGTTATAACTATAGAGGTGGTGTGGGAGTTTGTTTTTTCAGCTTACTTTCATGACAAGCCTAGAGCTACCATGTGAAGTCCAGGTTTATCCAGTGTTCTTATCTAAAGTTTTAACCTTTTTTATTTAGTTCTTAAAATTTGGTTTATAATAAAGGAATATAATTTTATTCTAAATGTTTTCCTTCCTATTTTTTCATATTTTATCCAACCTACAAGAATATTACTCAGGATTCCTAGATAATATGTTGTGGATAAATCCTTGTATAAAAATACTTTAGTTGATCTGGTTCTAGTGGAAACTATTTTTTGTACGATCTAATCTGTGGGGTAGTTCACCAATATTGAACCAGAAAACAAAATATGGATCATGAATCAGATTTTAATGAGTAGTATCCACTACTCTTTCATGGTGACAAGGGTCTATAATGTAATACCATAAGACTTTATAATATTTTCCTTTTAGAAAAAAAATTAAATTTTTTTCTAGGATGGTTTATACACAACACTAAGCATAGAAATGAATATAAACTCTTAAAAATTTATGATAAATTTACCATTTAAAAAAATTCTATTTTATAGATTTAAATTCACACAATATTGAGTTTTTTTGTATTACATTAAACAAAAACTTTCTTCGATATCTTGCATTACATGCAAGGCTATTTTTACCAAACAAAAATTATTAAAGTATTATTATTTAATAAAGTAATATATAAGCTATCCATTAAATTTAAAGTTATTAATAGGATAAAATAACATATAAAAATATATGTTTGAATTAATTGGTTACCAATAAATTATAAATGAATATAAAAACCATTTTAATATAAAGAGAATGTTTTTTATAAGAAACTATTTTTATACACCCATTGGCATTTTGTATTAAAAAAATTAAATTAATTACTATTAGTGAATTTTATTAATGAAATTTTTATATTATATATTCAATAAAATATTTTTTATATTCATTCAATAGGTTTAATATGCATAAGATAAAAAAACCAAATATTATAAATAAAAAACTATATTTTAATAAAGGAAGTTTTGTCGCCTTTTAATGGCACGCCTATTTTAAAAATAAATGTTGGCACATAAAAAATTTTATTTGAAAAAATAAAATTAACTTTTTAAAAATAAATATAAAAATTATCTTAGTATTAATGTTTTTTATTTTTCTGTGAAGTTTTATTTTTTATGAATAGTGAAAAATACTGAATTTTAATTGAAAACATCTTTTTCATCTATATAATTTATAGTGTTAAATTATATTTTAAATTGGTTTTAATGTTTAATTATCTCAATAATACATAAATTAATTAAATTTAACTAATTTTAATAAAATTCATATAGAAATTGGATATAAAAACATCTCAACCTTTTGAATATTTTTACTTTAAAAATATGCCTTGTCCTCCCGTCTCTGGGATTGATTTTAAATTAATTTATACCAGTGATTTGATTTTAATTTATAAACAATGATTAAATATTTTTAATAATAATATTTTATAATCTATAATAATTTCAAATTAATTTTTGACCAAATATATCAGTGAAAGTGATTGAAATTAATTATAGAAATTAAGGGAAAAACTATCTTAACAATAGACTAAGCCTTAAACTTAAGGGTCAAAATGACATAGAAATTTGTCCAAAAATACATTTTATGGAAATATTTACAGAATATGTTAATTTTTTTATAATTTTTTCTGTTTTTAGATCCAATTTATATGAAAAAAATTTGGTTGGAATTACCTCTTTCAAAACATTACAAGAATGTCAATCCTCCTCCACTATAAAATTACACTCGACCCTCCCACGTATTCACACCTCTCAAGCCATTTGGATCATAAAAAATATACCAAAATAATATTAAAACATCCCTAAACTAATAATATAATCCCCTCTTTAGGAATAAATCAAACCAAGTAATTCATTTTGTATTAACCAAAAGGAGTTAGCCAAATAAGAGGTAACGTTCTTCAATGATCGCTTTTATTTCATTTACTTATCCACCCCTTAAATTATTTTTATATAATACTGATATAATAACCTAAGTATAGCAAATATACTTATATGTTTTTATGATAATATTTTTACCTACAATTTCACACACATCCATCAAAATGTGATACACAATCATCGTTCTTTTATACGGAAGACTACCGCCTTGTGAACTGAGGTTGTTTGTTATTCCATTTACCACCTTTAAAGACTAGAAATAATAATAAATTTATAGTTTATATATGATATTTATAAATCCTTTATTCTTTTTAAATTTTTTATATAACACATATCTTTATATTTTCCATTTTTGGGAATATGATAACTTCATTTGTGGACGTGTGGACTAACGACTCCTCAAACCAATGTGATTCGTTCACGCTATACATGGAATGTATAAAGGATAATATTAATTAAAATATGTGATATATATTATAAAATTATTATAATATAATTATAATATAAATATATAATATTTACTTTTCATTCTTTTAATGCGACAAGAAAATGAAAATGACATTCATGTGTACGTACGACCTACCGTCTCCATGAACGGTGCATTTCATTTCCTATCACAAAATATTATGGATTATTACAAATACGTATATACTGAATATATATAATAATTACATAATTTTTTACATTCTTTATATGATTAAATCATTATATACACAAGAAGAACAAAAATAACAAGTCAAGACATACTCAAAAAAATAGGCAATGAACACCTGAAATAGAGAAAATAATCAAATATTATTAACAAACGAGTAATAAGATATTATAAAAAGATAGTAAATGATATTATAAATATTATTATGGTTCTTTTATAAGTTATTAAAATGTTTAAAACCTTTATATAAGAGTTTAAATGACGTTAACCCAAAAGGAAATTCAAGGTAAGGGATTTCATCTCAATTTACATTTCATTGAGACTTATTTGTTATTGAACACCAATTCACATTTATGTGGTGTATATACTGTCCCTTTTTCATTTTATTTAATTATTAACTAATTATTCATGGTATTTTATGTTTCACATTGAACTATCTCATCCAATGGGTTCTGACTTGAAAATTACCAAGTGGTAAAAGTTATGTTTTCAATATCACCTTCTTTTGTGATTGTTAAGTTTCTCTTGAAACAATCACTTACTTAGGATAATTTTTCTTTTAAAATAAATTTTAAATATCAGTATTCTCAGGAAATTTATATCATTATTTCATAAATCATATATCATTTTTACATATGGTGTTCACTTTGACAATTATTTGAAATGTTGATAAATTTGTATCTTTTCTCAATATGGATATTTGATGATAAGGAATGTTAATTAATTATTTTATTATTTAATATATTAGGAATGACCTTTAGATGCACTATGTGGGTTTGGTAATAGTTAGCTAAATCCCCTTGATGCATCAATAGTCTCATGAAACAAATTTGTTGGCCAAATTAGAGTAGTTTAAACTATATTGAGAATAAATATTGAAATTAAAGGTATAATGTTTCTAGGATATATAATGTCCAATAATTAAGAATTTACATTACTGATAATTTATTTATTATTATTATGCATGATATTTTTGCTTTGAAATATCTGTGGATGTATTTAATTCTCAGTTTGTTGATTAAATGGAATCTGTTTCAGTTATCTACCATACCATATTGATTATATCTTATTCAGATATTTATATGGAAGGTGTGATCAGTTAGTTACCTTAACATGATGATTATTCTAATTGATTCACTATTGCCTCCATTTTACTTACCCTTTTTGAGAATTTTAGCTCAACCTTATTTTATTACCTTTCCTTGAGATATGAATATGAACTCTTGGAATGAGTTTCAATGATACAATTTATTATTATTTATTATGTATTATATTTTATTTTATTTTCTATTTCCAAATGTAATATGGGTATCATATATGTAAAATTGTTTTCCAAAATTTCTAAAATGATTGGTCCTTCGGGATTTGATTCCTTTTAATCATTCCAATTTAATATAGTAAGGCACCAACTTCAGGATTCTGGGGTAGAGGCATTACAGTTGGTATCAAAGTAAGTTTAGAAGAAACCATGGAAACTTGATTTAGAAAACTTAGAATAAGGACCATAATCCTAAGATAGATTTTAAGGATAATTATTTAAGAACATCCTATAATTTTGGTAAGGTATAGATTATGTGGGTCTGGATAGAAACGCATCCCTCTCTGGATACTATAAGTGGACTTGGTTCTGGAATAGATGTACCAAGGGGTAACAACTCTGAAAATTTGCATCAATCCTAACTTGAGTGTATCTTGGTACATGACAATAAGAATTACAGTGAACTTGGTCTAACACTCCCAAGGGATACACTTAGTATAATTCACATTTTTTTACAAAACATTATAAAGGATTTAAAATTAAAGATGACCCTAACGAAACCAAAGTTTATGATTATAAGATTTTATATTCATAATTTTTTAATTTATATTGAGTGTTATACCATATTTGGAATGATAAATTATGTTTTAAAATTCATAATTTTATGAGCTAATCGAGTATATTCCATTATTCAGAAATAGTGGCTGGAAGGATGAATGGTTTCAACACTCTTGTAAAATGTAGATATTTCTCTCATTAGGAAACTAATACAACTGGTATTAGAACTGAGAAAGCTGTGGATATATTAGGGTATCTTAATCAGGTTATGACACATAGTATTTCCTATATAGAGAAACCTATTCCACAACAATATTCACCAATTATGTATTTCTTTATGAGATAGAGTCCTCCATCATTTAGTGGGACTACTGACCCAATGGCGGCTAAGTAATGGATTGAGTCTTTGGATAAGATATTCATGGAATTGGGATGTGGTGAAAAGGAAAAGGTTACACAGGAATTGTATTGTCTCAATGTTGATACTGATCAATGGTGGTTTTCATATAGAATACTAGGGTAGAAGAGAAAATAGATTTCATGGATTGGAAATCCTTTAAAGATACATTTTTTTTAAAAATATTTTCATCGTGAGAAAAAAAATATGATAAAGAGAAAGTTTCTTAGATTAAAGAAAAAGTAAGAAGAGAGTGTTTAAGATTATAAAGCTACATTTACAAGGTTATCAAGGTATTCTATAGATTATATATGTAACACAGATTACAATATTTACCACTTATTTGAAGCTCATAATCCAAATATTCTAAGGGTACTAGTTTCTCATACTTTTCCATCATATAATGGAATAGTTGTATATGCTATCAAGACAAAGAAATAATTCTCCATGTATTATGGATTCAAAGGAAATAAAGATAATAATAGGATGGAAAAACAGATCCTGGATAAATTAAAGATAAGAACGAAGTATTTTCCCACATGTGATAATTGTGGAAAGAATCGCCCTGGAAAGTGCTTGAAGGGACTGGGAGTTTGTTATAAGTGTGTAGATAAGGTTCACAAGGAGAAAAATGCAGATGAATGAAGGAAATCACTGATATTCATCATTATTCCTGCAAGTATATAGGGGACTATGAAAAAAAATTCCTCAAACATCAAGGTAATCTACCATAGAATAAGCTAAGGGATCAAGGTCAAGATTATGCTATTGATACAGCTGAAGTGTAATGATTAATGTGCTTATGTTTTTTGATCCTTGTAATAAGTTTAAAAAAGTATTTTATTGATGATATTCTCATCATAAAATTTTTGAAATATATTAGTATTGTGTTTTAGTAATATTTCATTAATTATTTGAGATAATATGTTGAATGGTATGAAGAAAAGTGATTCAATAGAAAGTTAAACTTCTTGGAAAACACATGGTTGGGGGAAAGATAACCCTTAATTTTTTTTCCTGATTTTGAGATAATAATGATTTCATAATGAGATGATAGATATGGATAAACTAAATTAGATAGTACTAACTACCTTAGAACAGATTAATTATTTATTGAAAATTTGGTTTATGCTATAATTTATGGAGTTTGTAGCATTTTTATATTTAAGTAATACATCCAATAATAAATTTTTTGTCTGAGTAATAATGAATCATGCATGTTTTCAATAAGGTTTTATGGTATTTCATGTTATTATAAAATTTAAAGAGAATACATGATGAAGATATCCAAATGTTTGGTATGTGATGATTAAGAGCTACTTCATGTTGATTGAAGATTAGTAAGCTAATTTTGGAAATTTAGTGTCCAAATTTCTAAATATTTGGATCATAATATTTTGGAAAATTTAACCATTTATGATATGGATTAAGTTGAAATTTGGATTTGATTTTAGAAATTTATGTATTACTTCAACCTATAATGAAACTTGTGAAAAGAGATGAAGTATAAATAGTTCAAGGCATGACAAAAGGATAATATTTTTCTTATAGAAATGTATAAATTAAGTATATTTAATTATATTCTTAGAGAGTTAAATAATTCATAAACTCGATGGAAAAAGGTCTTGAAACAAAAATTATGTCCCATTATCATCATTTTTTAGGATATTAATGACCTTTTTCAAAACTGTTTTTTAAGGATTTGTGTTCATCAACTTTTAGAAGAACATGTTATCAATCACTCTTCATTGAAACTTGATAATAATATTTCTCTTCCATGTCTAAATTTTCACTAAAGTTATTCTATTTTAAATCCTAGTTTTTTAGCAACCTTCATATTTTATTTTCCCTATTATTAAGAAGATGTGTTATTAGTCCCAATTACAATGTGGGTTTTTTAATAATAGTATTTTTAAATATCGAACACTCAATTATTGAGATAAAGTTTGAATTTTTAGGGCACAATTTATTTAAGGTTTGTAGAATGTAATACCATAAGACTTTATAATATTTTTTATAATAAATTTAATTTTGTTGCTATCATGATTTATACACAACACCAAGTATATAAATTAATATAACCTCTCAATTTTTTATGATATATTTATTATTTAAAATAAATATATTATATGGCTTTAAATGCATGAAATACTGAGTTATCTTACATTTCTTACAACAATGACTTTCTTTAATAGGTTGTGTTGCATGCAATATTGGGTTTTACCGAAAAAAATTATTAAAATATTAATATTTAATATAGTATGATATAACCTAGCCATTAAATTTGTGGTTATTAATAGGATGAACTAAATTATAAATATATTTGGTTGAATTCATTAGTTACGAATAAATTACAAATGAATATAAAAAATCAATATAAAGGAAATGTTTTTTTATAAAAAACTATTTTTATGCACCCAAATGAATTTTGTCTTAAAATTTTAAATTAATTGCTACTATTGAATTATATTAATTTAATTTATATATTATATATTCAATAAAATATTTTTTATATTCATCCAATATATTTAATATGCATGAGATAAGAACAAGCCCAATATTACATATAAAAAGATATGTTTTTATAAAGGTAGTTTTTCCACATTTTAATAGAACACATATTTTAAAACTAAATTTATACACTTTAATAAATTCTTTTTAATAAAATAAACTTTATTTTTTAAATAAAAATATAAAAATAACCTTAGGATGAATTTTTGGTATTTTTATGTGAAGTTTCACTTTTTTATGAATAATGAAAAATACATAATTTTAATTAAAAATAGTTTTTTCATCAGTATAATTTATAGTGTTAAATTATAATTTCATTTTTTTAGTTTTTAATTAGTTTAATTATACATAAATTAATCCAATTTATCTCATTGGAATCAATTTCACATTGAAATTGGATATGAAAACATTTCAAAATGTTAAACATTTTTACTTTAAAAATCTACCTTGTCATCCCATTTATAGGATTAATTTTAAATTAATTTCTTCCAATTATATGATTGGAATTTGAATAAATTTATTAAATATTTATAATCACCATAATTTATGATTTATATAAGTTAAAATTATTTTTTTACCAAAAATATAAGTGAAAGTGATTAAAATTATTTACCATAATTAAGAGAAAAAATAGCTTAACGGGGGACTAAACCTTAAACTTAAGGGCCAAAATTTCCTATAAAATTGTCCAAAATACATTTTATTGACATATTTATACTATATAGTCCCTATTATATAATTTTTTCAATATTGGATCCACTTTACATGGAAAAAACTTTGGTGGAATTCCCTCTTTCAAAAAATTACAAGAATGCTACTCCTCCTCAAATTTAAAAAGGCACTCAGTCCTCCCACTTATTCACACATATAAATCCATTTATATCATCCATAATATGTAAAAATAATCTCCCAACATCCCTAAATTCATCCTATAAGTCAAAATTTGGTAAGAATTCAAACCAAGGAAGTATTTTGGTACAAACCAAAAGGAGTTATTTGAATAAGAGGTAACGTTATTCAACGATCGCTTTTGTTTAATTTAATTATCCATCCCTTAAATTATTTTTATATAATTATTATATAATTACCTCATTATATTAAATATACTGATATTTTTTATGGTAATATTTCAACCTACACTTTCACACACATCCATCAAAATGGGATACACAATCATTGTTCATGTGTATGGAGGACTACCGCCTCACGAACTGAGGACGTTCGTTCTTCCATTTAACACCTTTAAAGGTTAGAAATAATGATATATTTATAGTATATATATATGATATATATGGTATTTATAATTCATTTTTTATTATGAAATTTTTATATAACACATACCATTATGTTTTCCATTTTTGGGAATATGATAACTTCGTTTGTGGACATGTGGACAACTGGTTCCTCAAAGCGATGTGATTTGTTCATGATATACATGGAATGTATAAAAGATGATTTTAATTAACATGTGTGATATATATTATACAATTTTTATAATATAATTATAATATACATATATACTGTATACTTTTCATTCTCTTCATATGACAAGAAAATGAAAACAACGTTAATGTGTACGTACGGCTTGTCATCTCCATGAACAGTTCATTTCATTTATTATCTCCAAATATTATGGATTATAATAATTACATATATACTGATTATATATGATAATTAAATCATGGTTTACATTCTTTATATGATTAAATCATGATCGATATAAGAAGAAAAAAATAATAAGTCAAAACAAACTCAAAAACTATATATTTAACACCTAAAATAGTAAAAATAAAGAATGATTGTTAAAAAATAGGTGATAAGATATTATAAGAAGATAATATATGATATTATAAATATTAGTATGGTTATGGTATAATTTATTAACATGTTTAAATACTTATACATGTAGTCAAAGATGTTCAACCAAAAGGAAATGAAAGGTAAGGGATTTCATCCCAATTTACATTCCTTTGATAATTATTTGTTATTATACACCAATTAAATTTAATGTGGTGTATATAATTCCCCCTTTTAATTTAATATCATGATTCACTCATACATAATGGTATTTTATGTTTCACTATGAACTATCTCATCCAAGGGGTTTTGACTTGAAAATTACAAATTGGTAAAAGTTATTTTTCAATATCACTTTCTTTTGTGATTGTTAAATTTATATTGAAACAATCACATACATATAATAATTTTTATTAAGAAATTATATTTTAAATATATATATATATTATCATTATATCGATATAATTATTTCCTAAACTGTATACCATTTTTTTATATAGTGTTCACTTTTAAAACTATTTTAAATGTTGATAAATCTGTATCTTTTACTCAATATGGATATTTTATGATAAGGAATGTTGTTCATTAATTAAATAGACTATTCTATATATGAGTAATTCTTTGGAAATGAACTATATGGTTTGGGGACCGGTTAATGCAAGCCCCTTGATGTATCAGTAGTCTCATGAGATGAATCAATTTTACAAATCAGAGTATTTTAAATTGTCTTGAGAATAAATCTTGACATTAAACATATCATGTTCTTGGGAAACATGAAATACAATAATTAAGCACTGGATTTATTGATAATTAATTTATTATTATTATCCATGAAATATTTTGTTTTTATATATTTATGGATGCATTTCATTTTCAATGTATTTATTAAATGGCATGTGTTTCGGTTATCTACCATGCCATATTGATTATTCCTTATCCATATATTTATATGGAATGTGCACTTAGTTATTTACCTTGACATGATGATTATGATCATTGATTGATTATTTATTTTTTTGTACTTAACCTTTCTGATCATTTAATCTCACCCTTATTTTTTTCCTTTCCCTAGGATATGAGGATGAATTCTTGTAATGAATTTTAAGGATATAGTTTATTAATATTTATTATGTTTTATGTTTTATTTTTTATTTCCAAATTTAATATGGTTATCATATATGTAACATATTTTTTCAAAACTGCTAAACTAATTGGTCCTTTGGGATTTGATTCCCTGTAATCATTCCAATTTAATATAGTAAGGCACTAGCTCCAAGCATGTGGGGTCGGAGAGATACATAAAAAAAATTAGGAATATATAGAGAGGATTTTACACTTTCTCAAAACTCTATAAGAATCCAAGGGTGAATTCACTAGTTATATGATTGAATGTTAGAGGAGTAAGTGGTGGGAATTTTTCATGCAATTAAATTTTCATGAATATATCACTTATACTACCTTTAAGAAATCATTCAACCAAAAATTCTATCCTAAGATAGTGAGGTTAGTGAAGGAATGTGAGTTTGTTACTTTGGAGTGGGGGGTCATTTTTTCATGGAGTATGATACTCAATTTTCCAAGTAAGTGTAATTGTCTCCAGATATTTTTTAAAATTATTATCTCAAGGTGTGGAGGTTTTAAATGGGTCTAATAGAATATAATTAATATATACTGATTCTTATTTTCCTACATACCTACATAGAGGTTTTATATAATGCAGTTATGGATGAGGTGGACATGGTAGGGAAAATTGAACTCTTTGTAGAATTAGTATAAGTGGGAGGTAGCCAAATTTTGATTATTGGATAGAAAATGAAGAAGGATGGCCATCATCAAGGTGTATATAGTAATGAACAATAGACATCACAGAAGATTCAGGTGGTCAATTACCAATGTGGGAAAAAGCAGGACCTTAAACCTTATTTTCAAGATGTGCCCAGGGTGTGCCAGACTTGAAGGAAATCTAACCATATTCATTTTTTCAATGAGATAGAATCCCAAGGTAATAGAGATGGATCAACCTTTACTAAGGTCTATAAATTTATACCTAATGTAGAAAAAAAAGTTGGGATCTCAACCACATACTACGGGAGATGGTCAAGTGAAAAATAATAGGAAATGTAAGTCTAGATTTATGTATGTAGTGGAGTGTTCACAAAAGGGGATGGAATAAATATCTACTACCACAAGAGGTATGGTTTTCATAGAATTTTCTATTGTTATGGATTTTTTTGATATAGGTGAAACCTAATATTTTATAATTTCAAAAATTATCAATATGTTAATCTTACATTTGGATATCATTCATTTCTTGATGACTCTTTCTAATCCTTTAGGAAAGAATATGAAGTATCTATTTAAAATTATTAAGTGTCAAGTGTTGATTTTTGACTGTGAGACTATTTGGGACTTTTAATTCCTTGATCTTGATATCTTTTCCCTTGTTATGGGAATGGATTGGATGATTAACTATAAAGTGCATGTTGATTTCTATTATCATTGGGTAAATTTTTTTCTATCATGATTGAATCACTCATGTCCTTTAGGGTGAGTGGGGTCCATTAACAGGAAGAGAAATTCATGTTTCTCATAGTGCTAAATTGATCTCCTACTAGTTTTCAGATTTGTTTCTTGATTTTGTTGATCCATGTATTGGTGTCCCTCTTCTAATAGTGTTTTATTAGTATCCTGATGTTTCTAAAGATTATTTCTATGGGTTACCTCACTTTAAGTAATTTTAGTTCTCTATAGACATACTTTCTTGGATTATACCCATTTTTTTACCTTTGTTCCATATGAAACCAACTTAATAGAAATAATTAAATTCTTATCTTGGGGATCTTGATGCAAAGGGATTTATAATTCCTAGTATTTCAAATTGGGAATCGTGATTTAGCTTTGAAAAGAAGGTAGATGGGATTCTATGTCATTGCACTGATTAATAAAAACTCAACTAAATGACTATAAAGAACAAATATCCCATACCTAGGATCAATGAACTTCTTTATCAGCTTAAGGGGGATTGGTTTTTTATGAATATTGGCCTATGATCATGGTAACATTAGCTGAGGGTCCAGGAGGGTGATATTTCTAATATAAAATTTCGGAGAAGTTATGGGAACCATTAGAATTTGGTTATGAAATTTTTCCTTAATAACACTCCCATGGTGTTTACGGTATTGATGATACAAATATTTCGTTAGTTTTTAGATTCCATTGTGGTTGTCTTTTTGGATGATATTATTATTTATTATAGATTTTAGGAGGATCATATTGATCATATAAATATCATCCTTAAAATCCTGATAGTAGATCATCTGTATAGAAATCAATCCAAATGTTAGTTATGGATTCAAGAATTGAATTTTTTGTCCCATGTAAAATCTGATAACATTATCTTAGTGGATACTAAAAGGATTTTGTTGATGATGACTTGGGATTGGACTAGTAATGTGTTTTAGGACTTGAGTTTCTTGGGTTTGGCTGATTTTTATAGTTTATTTGTTCAGCACTTATCCAATATTTCATCTTATATTACAGATTTGAACTGTAAGGGTGTAAATTTTGTTTAGAACATGTAGTGCCTGAGTTATTTAGAGGAGTTAACAGTGATATTGACTTCAGTTATAGTATTGATTCTTCCTAAGTCATGTGTTAGTTATGATAACTATTATGATGCATCGGTTATGGGTTTGGGTTGTGTTCTAATATAGTGGAGACCAATGGTGTCTTATGGATCACTTTAGTTATTCCCTCTTGAGAATAACTCTATAACTCATGATATTGAGTTGGCAGTAGTGATACATGCGCTTAAGACTTGGGGTCACTAACTCTTCATGGAGTAGTTTACAGTATATTCCTACCATAAGATTCTAAGTATATTTTAACTTATAGGGGCATCACCCTAAGACATATACATTGGGTAAAATATCTTCATGAATTTAATTTTGTATTTATTATACCCCTAATAAATGGAATGTGGTTGTAGATGCTTTGATCTATAAATTAATGACTTGGGTAGTGAAAGAATCTATGGAAGAGTAGTTATTGATGATCTTGTTCTCAAAGATGTATTTAAATGATGGTAGAGTTGATGAATAGGTATTCCTAGATTGTGCTCAAGCTGGATCACTCATGGATGGTCAAATTTTACTTATATGGGTAGAGGATATAGAGTGTCAGTGTTTTAGTAGGAATATTAATTATGGGGATACCTTAAGTGAGTGGTCTTAGTACATGGATGGATTTTTTCACTTCGATGGAAAGAATGGTCTTTCTAATGGACTTAATGCAGAATTTGATGGAAAATGAAAATAAATTAAGTTAGTCTATGATCCATGGAGTTTCTAAGATATACCATGACTTTATATTTCATTACTAGTGAATATAAATGAGTTTTTTGATTATAGGAGTTGTATAAAAGTTCCTCAAATGTCATAAAATCAACGAGGATCATCAGAAACCAGCTGGGTCATTGAAACCATTTCTTATTCTAATGTGGAAATGGTATAAGATATCCATGGACGTTGTCACTGGGATAACACGGAATCATAGTTGTAAGGATGAGATATGGATGATTATAGATCAACTTATGAAATCATCACATTTCATACCTATTAAAGATTCAAAAATATAGAGGATCTTAAACACTTTTATGTTATTATACTTCATTGTGTGATATCAGCTATAATTTCTAATAGAGACCCCCGATTTTCATCCCAATTATGGATTGGTTTGTAGATAGTTATGGGTACCCATTTTAAGTTTAGAATGAATTTTATCCATATAAATATGTCCAGAATGAGTGAACCGTCCATATTCTTGAATACATTCTTCGCGAATGTATCCTTGACTTTAGTGGGTAATGGGAGAAGCATCTAACCTTAGTATATTTTTATATAAAAATAGTTATCAAGATTTGATCTGAATGGATCCATTTGAGGTGTTGTATGGGAGACCTTTTAGGTTACCTCTTTGTTGGGTAGAGTTCAAAGATTGGTCCTTGGTTGGACTGAGTATTGGTCAAGAGATAATAGATATTTCTCAGTTGATCTGGAAGAGGTTATAAATAGCATAATGTTTTTAGAATTCTTATGTCAATTAGTATCATTTTCCATTGAACTTTGAGTTAGTTGGTCAGGTTTTTATCAAATTTTCACCTCTATTGGACATGGGAACTTGGGGAAGAATGGAAAGTTGTAAAATTATTGTTTCAAACCATTTTATATTGTGGAGTTAATTGGGAGGGTGTATTATCATTTGAAATTACATACCCATTTTACATTTATCCTTGATGTGTTACACATTTGTCAGATGAAGAATTATTATTAAGTCCCTCCCCATATGATTAAGTGGGAGGACATTGAGATTGAATCTGACACCTCAATGGTTGAAAGGCTTGTTTAGATAGTGAACTGATAGGATAAGGTGGTGTTTGGAAACACGATCTCATTGTTATGAGTGACATAGAAATTTTGTAGGGAAATCCATCCGATATGGGATCATGAGGCCTAGATAATATAGTAATGGTATTATATTTTCTTGGGTCCATGAACTTTATCCTTTCTAATGAAAAAATATTTTATGGTAGGCAGAGTTGTCATGCTTGGTTATGTAGAACAAGGTATATATCCCTTTATGTTTTTTTCTTTTTGTTTCTCAGGTATCTCATAGGTTAAGAGTGTAAATTTTGGAAATTGGTTGTAGTAATAGGGTACTGGAAAGCCAATGAAGCTAACCAGTAATCAAGTGATAACTGGAAGAAATCTTATTAGTTTGAAGGTTACCCTAGCCAGTTGGTGGAATCCAACTAGCCAACCAGTGGATTCTAATAGATACAGGCTCACTACATATATCCATCGTATATTCTTTGGTTTTTCTGGGGATGTTGATTATTAAGGGCCTGATTATCATTTTGGATAAAAATGTTTTCTTAAACCCCATTAATCCAAATCTTTGAACCTAATTTGATTTCTCCCCATTTTAGAGGCTCCTTGGTTATTTTTCCCTCTCTCCCTCTCTTTTGGTGAATCATTGTGTGGATTGAAGGCTTGGATCTTCATTCTTCATAACCAAGTAAGATGACTACTTCTAGTCTAGTTTATCCTCTCTTTATCCCTGATTTTGATTTCCCATGTGACTAGATCATTAGATCTAAAATATACATCAAGAAATTGATATTTTTTCATTGGATATAGTTTCATGAGATTATGATTGCCTTGTCTCCCTTCACCAGTCTTAAAGAGTCAACACAATTTCATCATTCTCAGGGTAAGTGTCTCATTCATATGGTATAACTCTTAAAATTACTTATGTTCTTTGATGCTTACATTTTGTTTTCATTATGAAAATGATTATTGGTAATGGATTTAATATTTTAGGGCTACTGTTATGTTTTCAAAAGGGTTTTTGATGGAAACCATTAGAAACATGTGATATGTTTGATAAATTTCTTCAAATATGTTTTAAAATGGGAAACTAGTTTATCAAACATTAAAGCAGTGTGGATTTATATATAACTTTTTTTACGAAAATGTGGTCTTGGTTTTGAAATGGATTATTCATTAGAAAATATTTATGAAACATTATTTTGTTTATTTTTAATGTAATTTTTTTTAATTTCACACTTGGGAGACCTTTGGATACATGTAAAACTAAAAAAATGCATTCCCTAGTGGAGTTAGATATCACTAGGGGAGGTTCCTTTATGTCTTTAAGACTAAGGGTAAGAAATTTGAGGGAGTAATATTCTCATACTTTAGGAGTCAGATAATCTAGATAGTGTTCCTTAGTGTGTCTTAGTGGTTTGGTTATGTACATTCTTGTCTCATGGATTGCCCCCGTGGTTTATTTTAGATTGCATTACATGCATGATATTTAGATATTCTTATTTTCCTACTTGTTCTATTCATGTAAAATTGATTCTTGAAAACTATTTATTTATCTATTTATGCCATTTGAAATATAATTTTTTATATTTATTTATTTTATTGATTATTACATGATTTTAAAAATAAAACCAAAGGATATTTTATAAATGGGAATTTTTTCTTTTGAAGTATTTTATAAATCTATTTTAAATGAGAACTAATGGATGTACGTAGTTAGACATTATATAAATTCTTGGTCCTATCCTACTAGAATCTTGATCTCGCACCCTAATTTTTCCTTTATGAATTTGTAACCTCAGTTTTGTAGGAAGTAAGTAGAGGGAAGAGATTCATATAAAGGTATACTATCCTTAATTTTGTATCCTAAAGATGGGTTGGGATGGAGGTAACCTATAGTCATGTGGATATAGACACTTGGGTAGTTTGGGTTTCTTTGTTTTGAAGGTATTTTTATTCTTCATTGGGACCTTGTTATACAAATATTGGATGTGACCTTTGTGGTTATTGTTTGGAAATGTGATATATTTTTATTATGCATTTTTTTACTATGTTTTCCTATTTTATATCATATTTATATTGAGTATTAAATCATTCTAATCTTATCTTTTATGATACTTAGGTGCTTGTTTCTAGTCCATGTTGATCGGTAACATTTTTTAGACCTTGTGGTGGGTCAATTTAGGTGAAGTTATGGGTTGACTTAGGTTTTTTTGTTACTTGAAATCACTTAAAACCCACCAATAATGATCCGTGAATCAAAAGTAAAGAATGATGGAGCTCCACATTGGGATCATAAGGTTCAGACGATGCATATGGGGGAAGAGATAGGAAAACCCTCTTAATAATGAGAGGGAATCTTGGTAAAAGTCACTTTTTAAGTGATTTTGGGAAATCCCTATGATTTTCCAAACCTTGAATCAATTTTGTAGGAGTACCCCTTCAAAAAAAACGTTTCATAGTTTTTGGGAAGCTCTAAATAGTTTGAAAACCCATAAAAACTATGAAAAACCCCAGTATCTCCTTGAAATCATGTCACACAGAGTTTCTGCATAGCATCCCCTAACCATATGACAAAACTATTAAGCACCCTGGAAATCTCAAATACTCCAAAATTCTAGTCCAGAAATAACCTGAACTAAAAAATACCCAAGATAATATAAAATAAATAAAATTAAACACTATTGTGGAATGTTTGTGTGTCACACCCTAGAATATAAAAGTTTATTTAATTAACCAATTAATGATTTATTTAATTATTTTAAATCCTTTGGTGTTTTAATTTTGAAACTTTTTAGAATTTCAAAAACTTTTGTAGGTTTCATAGTTTCCCAAACTATGCGATATCCATGTGGATAGTATTTGTATTTTAACAATGTCATTTGACACTATTGGTGAATATTTTTTTCCTATCGTGAGAGATAATCATGTAAATTCCAATATGTACCTAGTAATGGGTGCATGGTTGGAACACAGTTTGGGTAAATCATGTGGAAACCACGTGTAGTTCCTAGTATTTAAAAAATTAAGTTTTTAAGTTTACCCATACCAAATTTTAACCCAAAATTTGGCTCTCACATCACCCTCTACCCATGTTTTATACACACGTCCAAGGGGATTGTTCGGGTTAGATTTACTCCTCCGATTTGGCATTTTTACTTTCAATTTCAAGGTTTTTTTAGTCAATTTAGATTTTATTCTCTCTTCTTATTTTTCTTTCTCACTTTCCTCTCCCTTTTTCTCTCTCCCCTTTTTATGATTGTGAGTGGAAAAACCCCTAGGTGGGTTTAGACCTATGATTTATTCAGTTATTATTTTCTAGGGCATTTTATCTTCCTTTGAGGGATTCCTCGCATCGTTATTCATGGTTTTGAACATCAGTTTTCAAAATAAGTGAGTTCTAGGTATGTTTCCCATGTTTAGGACTTTAAATTTGGTAACCCTTTACTTCTTGTTTTTTTAATCTTTCGTTTTGATATCAAATGATAATTTTAATTGTGTATAAGGAGTATTTGAAAGGAAACTAATGTTCCCCTTTATTTTCCTTTAAATTAAAAGTATTATCTTGATTTTAAAATTAATTCAAATTGGTTTTATTTAATTTCATGCATTGGGTGTGTGATAGAATTCCCAAGTGGCCTTTATGAATTAATTATGGACTCTTAAAAGATCTTTTGGTTATCAAAATGATATATCCATTGGTGCTTTAATTTTTCTTTTCTTTTCAAGTAAATACTTAAAATTCCTATAATTTTTTGAATATTTAAAAGTTAGTTTTAGTATTAGTGTGAATTTCTAAATTCCTTTTTTATCCTTGATGTCTATACAAATATGAATGGGTAATAATACATATTTATATGTTTGTAGAAATTCAAATGGGAGTGTGTGAATTCGTTCCACTAGAGAAAAATGTGTGTGTGTGTGTGTAAATGCATATGAGTATAGTTAAAGGGGAGAATTTGGAATTTTAAATGTGTTACTCAATTTTGATTTTTAAAATGAGTTTCAAGTGATAACTAAAATAAATTATAAGGTCTTACTGGAACATTTCAAATAGTGTTAAAATCATGATTGATTTTCAATTGAAACCATATTGGTCTTTGTTTAGAAAACGTAGCTGATTGACTTGAATATTCCCATGGTTTTTTATGGATTTTATATGTTGATGGTATATGATGAATTTCTTAGTGATGTTGTGATTATTTTTTTATAGTTATTATTATTCAAAACTCATGGAAAATGAGGGTTCTTTGGTATAAGATACTAGTTTGGGAGGGTTCCCTTTATACTATCTATTCCCAATGAAATAAATACAATGGTCCCACTACCCAGTGACATGATACTCTTTCCACTAATTAAAGGTTTCCCAAATTAGTGACAATAGTTCTAGGTTTACCCTAGCCTTAGTAATCCTTATGGTATTTCTCCCATGATTCTCATTTTAAATTACCAATTGTATGTATATTTTATCCTGATTTTCTTTATACGACCTTTTTTTATATCATTTTTATTCTTCTTGATAATTATTCATATTTAGTAAAGAAACTTTCTAAAGGGTAATAAAAATATTATTTCTATGCGGTTTAAAATATAGAATTTAATTTTTTTTATTAAAATAGGCTTCGTCCCTATGAATTATTTCCAAGTTACTACTTTCATCTAAATAAAAGAAAAATATGGATTTATAAAATGATATAGTCTTCTATGAAATTATTTTTTAAATCCTATTTTTAATTAATTTATTTCAAATTATCACTAAATAGATCACTTATTTAAAGCATTAGACTTGGGGTGTGGTTTCCTTTGGCATGAAAACTAAGCTTATTGCTCATTTCTATCATATTATTTTAGTTTTAGGTTATGGTATTACTTTCCGCCACTCTTTGAGCATTGATTTGTTGTAGTTAGATAGTAACCTATGGTCATGTGGATGTATGTTATTTATTTTATTTATTTAGTTTCATCTATCACATTTTCCATATAGTCCTTTTTATTAATTTCTATGTATGGAGGGTAATTATATCTATTAATGGATAAAGAAAAGGCATCTAGATGTAAATTTTATCATTTTTCATATGCAAGAGAGGGAGAAAGGGGGTGAGTATAGTATTTTTTTACCTTCCTTTCAGATTTTTTTTCTTATTAAGTTTACTGATTTTATATCATACTTCTTTTTTATTTTCTACTTATTTTTTTCTAGTGTTGACATCTAACATACACATGATTCATGCCATATTTTATTTCATTTTTCCATTGATTATTTACTTTTTATTTCATTCAAGAGAAATAATTCTCAATAAGTGATTACCAGATTCCCAGGAATGTATGCTAGCCTATGGTGATTGGAAAATCCCTTTAGGCTATGATGCGGGATGAATCAGGCATCTGATGGAGGGATAACTTAGGATATTTCATGAAAAATGATATCATGTGTTGGTTTCTTAAGAGGTAATAGGGTTTTTGGGTATCCTTAGTTATTTAGTAAGTTTGGTATATGGATATAAGATCATCGGGGCTCCGGAGTTAGGTTTTGGGTTGGAAATCGATCACTACTGATTATAAAAAAGCCTAAGATACCAGATGATTTTTGGGATATGGATTTTGATTTTTATCTTTTATTTTTTAATAAATCTAAAATTATTTTGACTGGATTAATGGTTTCTAGATTCTCATTGTTTAATTTGTGATTTAACATGCTTTGGGTATGAAATAAGAGTTTAATAAGTGGTATAGAGTGAGCTCATAATGATTGATAACCCATGTGGAGACAACATACATGATTCTATGTTACTCTCGGTGATGGTTGTATGTTTGAAACATGGTCCACCAAACCATGCGGTCAATTCATACATGGTCACCAGTCCCCTTTAGGTTGGATTCGTGTTGTGCAATATTAATTAATTGGGTTTTGAATAATGTTTTGATAAATAATTGTTTTTAATATAGTTTTCAAGAAAAGTTTTAATACTTTTTAATGGGAACATGCATTTAAAATTATTTTAAAAATAAATTATGGTTTTAAGTGGTTAAGAACTTGTTTTTAATTTAAAAAGGCGATTTTTGTGCTGGGAACATTTCTTACAAAATGATTTTTATGGTTTTGGTATTGAAAACCATTTTTTAAGAATAGAAACTTGATTTAAAAGATTTACAAGGAACTTTTCTAAAACTATTTACATCAAATGGAATGTTCTAAATATATAAAAGGAACATAGCAATAAATGGTTGACTTAAAAAAATAATTAAATTTCATAGTTTCAAAAATGGTTTAAAGGTTAATTTTTAAAATTTTAAATAATGTGGTGTGTTTCTATGTGGATCTTGTAATTGAAATTTTTTTAGTTCATTTAGATCTATGTTTTTAAAACTCATTGAAATGAACTAGGTTAGGTTTTTAAATAAAGATAGTATATTTTAAGGAGTGTTTTGAAAAGTGATTTTTGATATTTTAAATTCAATGTTTGGGATTTTAATAGAGGAAGTGGTAGTTTTGAAAAGGTGTTTTAATTTTTGTGAGTTGTGTTTTAAATTTTTTTTATGATTAATGTTGGGATCATTTTAATTTGTGTTTTGGGAGAATGAATAGATGGAATCATGTATCATGTTATTTTAGGTATTCCCCAAAAAAAATGACAGGGAGTGAATGATCAGTCTCTAGGATGTCTTGTTTGGTTTTTTAGGTAAACATTAGCTTTTGGAATTGGTGATTGTTATCCTTTTTAGTTGGTTAGAGTTTTTTAAGAAAATATGAACTAGGTTTTCCCTATATATCCCCTTTATTGTTCCTTATAGAGTATTGATTGTTTTATTAAATTATTTATGAACATGACTCAATGTTTTTATCACTCATTTTGATGGGGGTCTCAGTTGAGTTCTTGGGGTGACTAGGATGGGTTCTCTATCTTATGATCGGTTGGGTTCACTATGGGTTGGTGTTTTAAGAGAAGGTCCAAGGTTTCCTCACTATTTATTTTATTGAGGCATTTTTTTATGGATTATCAGTTGTATCCTTCCCTTATTTCATAATCATTTTTTCCTATTTATCTTCATTCAATATGGTATTTATTCTGACTTCATGGTTCTAACAAGTGTTTAAGGTTGTTTGGGGGTGCCTTATTTGATGTGTCTTGAATCTTTGGTGATGGTTTTTGTGGATGGTTTGGTTTTAGTGGTTTTTATTACAATCCTTTTATTGTTTTACTCCTTTATTATCATTTTGATTTTTATAGGTTCATGATTTGATTTTTCTCTTTAGGTTAGATATCCCTTGTGCTACTTTTGAGAGAATTATGTTGCCTTGATGTAATTATGGATAAGGTGTTGGGTTTCATTATCTGTGTTGGGTTTTATATGTTGGAGTAAGTAGTTGATATTTTTTTACTTTCTTGTGTAGATGAAATTTTCTATCCCATAATTATAATTAGAGAACTTATATGGTGGGGAGACCACTTGAGAGTCTCAGTTTGGATTCCTCATTTTCAATTTGTTTTTTTAGTTGTCTTAAAAGATAATTCATTCCTGAGGATATGGATTGGACCATGTTTGTTATTTTATGTGTCATTTAAAATATAGAAATATATCATGTTTTATCCTTTATTTTTTAATTTTTTCCATCCACTAGACTATGATTCCTTTCTAGGGAAATAAAGGGTTATGTTGGGGAGAATTTTACCATCCTAGCCCTTAAAATTTTAATTAATTAATTAATAATAATTTATTTAATTGTTTTAAAGGCTTTGGTATTATTACTTTGAAATTTTTTAAATTATCAAATACTTTTGCAGGTCATAAGGTTTGGTTGCATGATTGGACAAACCATATAACATCCATGTTAGTAGGATCTATATTTTAACAAATCCATTTTACATGGTCAATGTCTAGTTTTTATAACTATAAGATCCAACCATGTGAATTCCCTTGTGTTCCTAGTAAAGGGTTAATGGTTTTGTTAAATCTTTTGGAAAACATGTGTAGTGAAAATTATTTAAAAATTTTGAATTTCCAAGTTTACTCATACCTTCATTTAACCCAAAATTGGGATTTCCCTTTCCCCTCATCCCTATATTTGATATTAATAGCCAATGGGATCCCCCCCACATGTTCCCTCCTATCCTCCTTCTATTTGTTGTTGTTACTTGATATTTCAAGGTTTTTTATATGGGGTAAGAGTTCCTTCTCTCTTCCTCCTTCTTTTTCACACCTTCCTCTCTCTCTTTCATTCTCCACCTTCTATACATGTGAGGGTTAAACCCTATGTGGGTTCCTACCTATGATTTGATAAGTTATTTTATCCTTGGGTATAGTATTTTTCTTTTAGGGTTTCCTCTCATCATTAATCAATTTTTTTAACTTAGTTTTCAAAAGAAACGAGTTCCAAATAGGTTTCCCCATGTATAGTGTAAGTTCTTGACTTTTCTTATGAGGTATAGATCCTTTAAATTTTAGTATAAAACTCTTTTTTCATCTAATGGAAGTTCATAAATTTTTAAGGAAGGATTTGGGAGCATATTAGTATTTTTTGGAAATTAGAGCTTTAGTTTTTGGAGAAACAGCATAAGGAACACGATTGGCACACAGTTGGCACACAGTTAGTAGTAATTATGTGGTTCAAACTGGTGGCCCACATATAGTGGAACATGGTTTGAAAAACCATTAAAGGGAGGTTTAATGGACATAAAAATTGGTTTTTGAGTGTTTTAGTGGATCCACATGGGTTTCACAATGTTTTTAAAAACTATGCACCAAGACTGCATATTTTGCGCCACTTAATCGGTGATCTTGCATGGTTAGGCATGTGGTTTGGAAATTGTGCATCCAAACCCTACACCCCTTAAAAGTGGGTGAAATAAAAAAAATTCCTCTCCATTATTCAATGATTTACCCCCCCCCCCACTTCCACCTCCTTCCATATAACATCTCATCCATCACATTGGGAGATTAATTTTTCATTCAAGGTACGCTTTGAGCTACCTCCTCTATTTGATGTCTAATTCTCTCATTATCAGTCACATTGGAATTTCGAAGGTGATATCTTCAATCCACTTCATTCCTTACTTAATTTATCTCACCATATGTAATTATAAATCTATGCAAAATAATATGCCATATTTTTAGGGTATTAATCAATTTCTTTGATTTCTCCCATTCTAGGACAGATTGGATGGTAATAACGAATGAGGACTCTACTACACATCTAAGGCAGGCGGGTTAATTATTTTTCATAAAATTATAGTTCTTTATAAATTGTTTCATTATTCCATGAACTGTTCTTTATGTACATATCTTCTTAAAATGGTTTTTCTTATATTAAACATGTGATCCTTGACCTAAATTACCCATGAGGCATGTTATGACCATTGGAGGTTGAGAACCTCAATTAAAACCACTCCATGGGTGTATTATTAAAATTGTTTGAATGATTAAGTGATTCTTATGTAACTGAATCACCCTATGAGGTGTTCTTATTTACCCTTTTGTTTGGGATATTATAATTAATGTATTAAAATGTGAATTGAACAAAATTAAAGAGGGATTTGGGATCCCACATCCCTATGACTTGTTCCTTGTCACACATTCTTGAGTTTTACCTTATATGAAAATTTCCCATCGAATTAAAAATGTTGTAAATGGTATGGTTAGATTTTGATCCATGGACATTTAGTGTTCCATGATGAGAGTGACACATGGGTTCTGACTTAGAACTCCATAGACAGGATCATTGGTCTTATTAAATTAAAAATAATTATAAATGGAATTATATTGTACCATGAGTGACACTGTAGTTACATGGAATTCCAAGGAATCACTTAGAGGGATATGCATTATATTATTCCATGAGTGACACTTAAATTACTTATATGTAATTCCAAGGAAATACTGAAAGGGTAGTGAATTATATTATGACACAAGTGAAACTTGTATTCCTTACTTGGAATTCCAAGGGTGGGATCAAAGTGAAATTCCATTATACCGTTTCTTGGGAAATTCTTAGGTTCCCATGGGAAATTCCATGGATGGGCTTGTAGGATGATGTGTTTGTAGTATACTTGGAGTGATACATGGGTTCTCTATGAGGAACCCCTGGGATGGGATTAGGATATTACTTAATTAAACAAATTACATGTCTTCCAAGTCAAAGAACATACTTGGATTTGGTCAATACTTTACTTACATGACACCCTTATTCAGTTCCATATCTAAACCTTAAATGTCATGGGAGTTATTCATACCTTATATGAATATGATCAATAGGGGTCTTCTTGGATATGAGCCTAGGTTCCTGAGCCTATAATAAAAAATGAATCATAAGAATAATAATTCAGATACACAACAGCATAGGCTGAAGTAGGTATAATTAGACAGGCAATCCATATAAGACCCATACCAGCATGGGTGTTTTTTATTTCATTTAATAACTTTATTATTCTACCTTCACACTATTACATTATACACTCATGTAATCGATAGAATTATATACCATTGGTGGTGACCTACTAAGTATATCTCATGCCCTGTTCGGTTTGTCAATTGATATAAGGAAAGACTTCATAGATGTAAGTAGAGACTAGGGATACAATTCTTCTATGGATGCTTGATTTTTCTGTACTAGGATGGAGTATGTGAGAAAATGTGTGAAATTATTCTTGTTATTCTATTGGAGATAGCTTTTGACTTTTTTATTTTTGTATATCATGTTATATATGATCTCTACTCTGTATCCCATGTATTTTTCTATTTTTATTATATGAAAACATAGAATCGGTTTTTATATGATAATGGATGTGGATATATTTATTGTTTATACTACTACCTATGTTTTTTTATGGATATTTACTTCAATTGTTTCTCAGTATTATATTTATATGATTCTTTCTCTTTCATTTTATACTGATGTGTCCCACTATGATCATGATGGTATAGTGTCCCCACTATACCATCATAGACTATCACTGATATTTGGAAGCCTATATAATTTAAAGAGGCATTCCTGAGGCCATTTTTCTTGCCAATTTCAGTTACTTATGAGTGAACTAGGTCCAGGATGTCACAAAGTGGTATTAGAGCTTTCTTTTCCTTCTTGTATTACTATTTTTGGGTTGGTAGAATGGAGACTAAGAATTTATAGGAATTAGGTATTGATCTTGTTCTTGGGATTAGCTAAACTATGTACAAGGAAAATCCAAATTACCTAGGAGGGAATTGATGTTTTGGATTATGGCTATTATAGTTGTATTAATTTCACCATTGGGTGATGCACATGATTTGTGGTGTTTATTGTCATTATAGTTTATCTTTTCCCCTTAGACTAATACAACATGGAAGTGTTGTTTCATGCATCATAGTAGACAATTGAGGATTTAAATGTCATGCATATGCCATTCCTTTTTTATTTTTATGCGTGCATTTTCTATAGCATGTTATAGTTCCCTGATGTCTATACTGAAATTGTGCTAATGTTTGTTGTAGAAAATGATAAATATATGGTTAATTAAAGTTTTTGCATCAACTTAAATGGTGATTTCTAGTATATCTTGGTAGTCGTACCTTAATTAACTAATTATAGAATATTGATCCATGGACTGTTTGTCACATGGGATGAAATGTTAGTGGTTTCAATTGGATGGATATCAATTGTAATTTATAGACTATGTGTGCCTCTATAAATTAGGATTGGTGATCTATACAGTTGACCTATTAAAAAGTATTCGTTGCAGTTATATGATGATTCAACTAAAACTTATAAACTATAGGACTTTATAAATTGGGAATGGTAGTTCATATATTTGGTCCATGATTCATATATATATATATATATATATATACACTACAGACTATAAAAATATCCAAATGGCTTGTTTGTTATTAAATATGGATTCCAATTGAAACTTAAAGGGTTTTTTCCTCTATAACTTGTAATTTAAACTTCATATACCAGAACCTATGACATATAAAATATAAATTTCTATTTATCTGACCTTAGTAGTAAGAATTTGGGAGTATCTATTGTGTTTTTTTTACTTTCCAAATCACTTAGACATGGATTTATGAGTTGGAAGAGATGTGTTGATCTTTGCATGGGTAGGATTGTACCTATACTATTTGTTATCTATGATCACTTTGGTTATAAAATACTATTTTAAGGAATTTTCTTGGAATTTTTAGAGATATGACACTATGACAGCCTCGAGTCGTACACCAGAAAGATGGTGGTTACCATACTCTAGAGGTAGTGGGCTCTGAGCTTCCCATAATACATCCTGTAGTGACACTTATGGTGCCTCTTTTTATTCCATCGATATTCATTTTTGAGAATGTTTTTTATGACTCGTGTAGAGTATGAAGGGATCCCCATGACCTACCCCTACTATGGAAGAGTTGATGCATGAGTTTCAGCAGCATCATCCACCCATGTTTTTATGGGATGGTGTTCCTTAGGCTATTAAGTCATAGTTAAAGATCATGATATCTATATTCAAGAATATATAGATACCTCATGATAGGATAGTGAATCTCAATACATATGTGCTTTTTGATTCTGTTAAGTGATGTTGTGACATTATTACCCAGAAATATCATCATCGGGATATGTTTTGGTGGGATTTCTATACTACCTTCTATGGTTATTTTTATCTCAATACATTGAGGGATGATAGATCTAGAGATTTTATGCACCTTTAGTAGGGTAATTTTATGTTATGGACTACTTAACTTGTTTTATATAGATTTAACACTTCATAATGACGCTTTTGGGTGACGATCTATCTAGAGAGAGCTGATTTGGGGAAGGACTCAGGTATGGAATCTAATCACAGGTGAATGTTTTCTGGTTGAACACTATATTTAGAATAGTGAACCATCCACTCATTACTGAGCATAATATGAGAGAGGATGAAGGTTTGGTCTCGTGTATCTAAACATCTAGACTAGATATTACTTCAACTAGAAAAATAGAGCATCATTTTGAGTCTTGTCATGGGAAAAGTAGTCAGAGTGTGTGCCTAGGTATCTTGGTGGTATTCCATTAGTGTGGTAGGATAGGACATATGAAGAACCAATGTATCAAGGACCTGGTTGAGTGCCAAGATTTTATAAATATGGGTCATCTTTTGGGCTTTTTTAGAAATTTTCCTATATTTTCAAGTGATAGAGGCTTTTCAATGACTCAAATTCAAGTGTGGGGTCATTGGCACCACATCAAGAAGGGAGTTATAGTAATATTAGTTGTTTAGGTAGAGGAGGTGGGCATGGCCAAGGAAGCTATAAACTAGAGACATGGTTCTAGAAGAGTGGGAATATCCAATGTGGTTATGTTGTATCTCAAGGTCTCAATTCGTTTCAGATATATGATGTTTTTTCGATGCCCTAGGAATAGAGTTTCAGTTGTTCTATAGTTAGAGGTATGATTTTAGTAGCCTCTACTTTAGTGTCGATTTTATTTTATATGGGATCTTCCCACTCCTTTATGTCTATAGAAATTATGGAGAACCTTGTGCTCAAGATTTAGTATTTCTATGTGGTAATGAAACTCAATACCATATTAGTAATTCAATTAAAAATTATATGCCAGTTTAAGGAATTCCTCCTTGAGTTGGGTGATTATCATTTCATATGGGACCTATTCATCCTAGATATGATAAAATTTTACATCTACTGGTTGGTTTCTTATCAGGACAATATGGATTGTTATCACCCAAGGGTTTCATTTACATCACCATAGTGTGGTAGATAAATTCATAAGGGTAAATGAAATGTCCAATAAAGTAGAACTAGACCAGAGTATTGTGGGATAGGTGGAGTGACATCTCATATTTCTAGTCTCTTTATGGATGATCAGGGGATGAAACTTACATATATCCCTCCTATAATATATTTTTTCATCGATGTATTCCCTAAAAAAATATATACTGCCTCCTGATACAGTGGTAGAGTTTACTATTAAACTAATTCTAGGAGAAACACCAGTATCCATACCTCCTTATAGGATGTCTACTACTATGTTTTAGGAGATCAAGAGGAATATAGAGGACTTGTAAGATAAGGGTTTCATAAGACCTGGTACTTCAACATGGGTTTTTCTTGTTCTTTTTTCCAAGAAGTCATATGGGACCCTTAGGTTGTCTGTTGATTACTAGAAATTGAATCGGATTACTGTGAAGAACTGGTATCCTTTACCCTATATAGATGACCTCTTCAACCAACTCTGAGGATGTTAGTTTTTCTTAAATATTAACTTTAGGTTGTTCTTCCATCATGTAAATGTTATATAATTAAATATATCACATACCTCATTTCATTGTAGATATGGATTGAATGAGTATTTGGTAATTTTGTTCGGTCTCATGAACATTCCCACCATTTTCATGGATCTTATGAATCATTTTTTCCACCCATATATTAATTCATTTGTGGTAGTATTCATTGAAAACATCTTTTTGTACTCACATACTCAACATGAACATTCCAAACATATTGAAAGTGCAAACAACTTTTGGGAACTCAAGTTGAGATCACTCATACCTGGCGGGAGGGGAATCAGGTTGCAGACTTCCTGGCATCTCTGGCACCTCTGGCTGAACGTTTTTCTCTCTTCCTTAACGTCGGCTCATTACCTAAGAAGGGAGTGAGGTTTGTTATTAATGATGCCCTGGGTTTTCATTTTTTTGGCCCCCATGATTCTCCTTCTCCCTGTTTTTGTTTTTTTTTGCTGATTTTATGTCTTTCTGTACTCTCTTTTATTCAATAAAAATGTTAGTTTTCAGTCAGTCCAAGTATTAATTTAATATACAAATAATCTTGGGGATGGATTGATATTATAGGAACTTTATATATGATTTATCAAGTCTTTCAACACCACTCATGGTATTGAGAAGGAAATTTTTCAAGTTTACATAGTCTAAAGTGTGTGATAAATCCTTTCAGGAGCTCAAAGGGAGATTGAATTCAGCACTGATCTTGGTTTTACATGATCTTGGAAGAGGCTATATGGTTTATTATGGTGCATCAGGCATCATCTTATGATCCATTATAAGGTAGGGAGATCTATTTGAGATGTATAGATATAAAAAATTTAGGCCTCATGAGCATAATTACCTGATTCATGATCTCAATCTAGTAGTTTTGGTTCACACCTGGCGTTGTTAGAGTCATTACATGTTGGGAAAGAATTTTTTGGTGTATATGGATCACTATTTATGCCCTTCAAATGAGAATCATCAAATCAAAAAATGAAGAAATATCTGAATATGGGTATTATTTTCCCCACAAAGAAAAGGAAGAAGAAGATGGCCAAGATCATAAAGATCGCATGAACCCCTAGAAGACACGTGATATCATGACGTTTGGAAGTTCATGTGTATGATCTTGTGCAGTGCATAGCCTAAGGAAGATACCGCAAAGTCCCTTCCACAAGTCCTTCTACTCTTGTGAAGGAACACCAGACAATCATTGATCACGTAGCGGTAGTTAGATAAGCTTCCCAAGGTCACACTGCGTGTCAACTAATAGACTCCTAATGAACCATCCAAAAATACTTGGAAAATAGAATGAAAATATTCAAAACGTGGGAGCCTCTTACTGCTGTAAAACTCATGCATCACATCACTGATGGGAAGAATGATTTTCCTAGATAACATTCATACTACCTTATAAGATCTCGAGCCATTTAAAAATAAACAAAGGGAATAAAAGGGGGAGAAGGAAGGAGCCTCTTGCTATCTTAAAAATCATGCGACGTTCCCCTGGAGATGCACAAGACACCGAAAGCACCTAGTGACATGTCAACATCATCTCATGAAATCCCACTGTCATTTAATTCTCATCATGTGAAAGGCAGCATATAGATCAAATCAATTTCATTCTTTCCCTTTGGATCTATAAGTAAAAATATATAGTGTTGTCCAGGAAATACTTGTGTATCTCCACAAAACACTTTGTTGGTCACAAGACGCATCACCAATAGGTAGATTTATTGTCTTTTAAAACACTCATACAACCCTATGAGATCTCCAACCTTTGTAAAATAAATAAAGGAAATAAAAAAGGGAATGATTGGAGCCTCTCCCCATCATAAAAATCACATGATGTGCCTTGGATTTCCACAACAGGGTCTCATAGAACCCTTCGGTATGATGGACTAATTTCATGAAGGTCCCCAAACATTCCATCCATGTATTGTGAAAGGTTCAAGAAAAGTCACCTAAGATCATACAAAGGCCCTATAATGGACTTCCTGATCTCATTAATTCATTGGGATGTGTCTGAAAAAAAACTAAAGTCCCTTGCCATGTCCATATAATTCAGAAAGACCCCATTAAATAGAAAATAATATAATAAAGGAGGAATTAATGGGATGGTCTTGCAGCCATTGAAAATCATGTGAAGCCCTTATAATGACTTATAGAAGGAACTCTCCAAGCACATGATGATGAATCCCTCCATCGACTCCAGATTGGATTCCCACAACAGACACCACGCAAAGAAGTGAATAATCGGGGTAGCGAGACCTATAAATATCCCACCCCATCATGAAAAATTAACTCTTAAGAACACAAATGAAGATAGGATTTTCCTTGAATCCTCACACCAACACACCCAAAAACCAAATTGGATTTCTCAGAGTAGCTGATCTCATATCCAAAAATTCTTCTCATCATGTAATATCTTATGAACAACTGGAGTGATCAGGTAGCATTCATAAATCACTTCAGGTAATCACTCATAGGTCACATGAAGGACTTCTAGTAATACATTAAAATAACATATCACATGTCTACTAAATCATATGAGACTTAAAAAAATCTACCACTGAAAAAAATCAAATGAATTTTCAATATAAGGGCTCAAAAAAGACAAAAATATAGGAGACTTATGTGACTAACATGTACACTAATCCTCATGTACTTCATGTGAACCACCCTGGTCACACAAAAACACCAAGAAATGTCACCCAAGTCATGTGATTCTCTTTTGGTATACTATTTGGATCTTTTGAAGTCCTATGGACATGTCAAAGCAAGCCACATAGCACCATGCGTATGCCACAAAATTCTTTCTAAGCCCTTTGGGCTCTCCATCCAGACCTTGAGGTTTCCTTCAGACATGTTTCCCAACTCATACGATGGAACCATCACATGTAATCTAGGTCTTGTGATAGCACTTGGGCACGTCAACTGACTCTCACAATGCCCTCCAGGCCTTCCAGTCAGATCTCACGATGTCCCTAAACATGTAATCTTGCATCATGCATCACCCTACAGACATGTCACATTAACTCTCATGATTCCCTCTAAGCATGTCATCCAGGATCATGTGATAGATTCTAGGATCATCCAGTTAAGTCCTATGATGTACTCTGAACAATTCCTCCTTGATCATGTGATGACCCTAAAACATGTCATCCAGGAAATGAAATGTTCCTCTTATAATCCAAATAGATCATGAGATTTTATTTGGAAATGTTTGTAATATAACCTGATATATATATATATAGGCATCCTCCAACATGTTAAACAAATAGTCGAGGCATATCAAGCAGGCATTCAATCATGTTAGGTAGGTAAACAGGTCAAGTCAAACAAGAATCCCAGGGATTGATAAATTTGTCCACCGTCATTGTGTAATCCCTAAACAGAAGGGAAACATCAGTGTGTAATCCCTAATCAAGGGAAACCTTAGTGTGTAATCCCAAATCAAGGGAAACTCCAACATGTAATCCCCAATCAACTAAACTATAATGACTCTGATTCCTTTTATAACAAGGATATGTAGGAATCCTCCATAAGGCCTGATCTCTATATTAAACATCCAAAGGGCATTCCTAGTACATAAATCCCAAATCTATAAGCAATGAGACTGATTATTTGACATCCCTTATTTCTCACACCAAGCATAGATCATGTGGGATTATGGAATCACAATGATCATATCATTCATGTGAAAAGCCCCTATTAGAGTAAGGGAAACCTTAGTGTGTAAACCCTAATCAGTGACATGATATGTTATGTCCCTCAAAAATGGTAAACGTCAGTGTGTAAGCCCCAAACAGTTGAACTATGAGGAATCTAATTCTTGAAAAAACTAGGATACAAAGGATACCTTCCTAATTCTCAATCCCAAACTCAAATGGGCATCCACCTTAGTGTAATTCCTGCCATGTCTCCAAAATTTTAACTATAGAGACCCACTCGTTTCCTTGGGCTTATCATTCTACCTCATCCATCAATGGACTCAGTTGAAATATAAGGGCTTTGATTCCTTCTATAACTAGGATATGTAAGATGCCTTTCTAAGGACCGATCTTAAACTAAAATGAGAAACCACATCAATGTAATTCCTTCCATGTCTCTTAAATTTCTACCACTAGGACCTGATCATTCTCATTGGATGATTATTATACCTCATCCATTATTGGACTAAGAAATCAATTGAACTATGGTGAATTTGATTCCTTCCATAACCAGGATATAGTGGATGCCTCCCTGAGGCTTGAGCTCTATATTAAACACCCCAAGGGTAGTCCTAGAACATAATCTCTATATCCATATGTAATGAGGCTGATAACATACTATCCCTTATTTCTCACATTGATCATATCTCACATGGGATTAGGGAGTAGTAATGAACATGTCATTAGCATAATGAATCTCCATAATCTAGGGAAATCTTAGTATGTAATCCCCAACGAGTGGCATGATATAAATATTTTTCACATGAGGGAATCTACCTTGGGGATAGTACTACTGGTGTGAACAAACTATGATAAATCTGATTCCTTCGGTAACCAAGATATGTAGGACATCTCCCTGAGACTCAATCTAAAATATTAAAATCCTAAGTGCCTGCACATATGTTCTTTACACATGATGTTAAACTACATGAATTTTAAAAATATACATGGGTTTTTTTTTCTACAATAAATAGGATATGTAGGATGCCTCATGATGGATCAATCCCCGCCTCAGAATATTAATCACCTCACTGCATTTCAGCAAATTCTAAAGTGTTTGGTTATGTGGATTCATCATATAAACATCTATTCATTACTAGTAAATGGACGAAAACCCTCTAATACATAAATATGGATCCAGTAATGATATCCCATTTTTCTTTTGTATATAAAAGAGACTTAACCTATAATTATTTTTGTTAGGGTAATCAGTTCTATATTAGGATTAAAAATAGATTCTCAAACATATCTTAAATCTATAAGAGATTCCAGGAGAAGGAAACACCCCCCCCCCAAAGGGTGTGATGATTCCAACCTCTCATCCCCTTGACCAATGTGATTCCCTAAGCGTGATTAGTTTTAAAACCCCAACTGACCACCTACCTTTGGAAAGTAATTATATACCCAGTTATTGATGAGGGAACTATTGGGAGTTCCTGTTAAGAACAAAAATGGTGACCCAACATTAATGATTGTGAAAAAAATGAAACCCTCATTATCAACCATTAGGCCAAATTGAATCCACCTTGATAGGGGTTCTCAATCATCTCATCTCCATCAAAACAAAAATGGTGAACCCGATGTGAATCTCTCAAATAATAAAATGATTAGGTTATTATCTACTAGGACATTTTTTTACAAATTATAGACAAACAAAAATGGAGAACCCAATATGAATCTCTCAAAAAACAAAGGGATTGGGTTATTATCTGTTGGTCTATTTTGTTTACACACTATACGCAAAAAATTGGTGAACCCGATATGAATATATCAAATAAAAAATGATTGGGTTATTATCTGTTGGTCCATTTTATTTGCACACTATATGAAAAAAAATGTTAAACCCAGTGTGAATCTCTCAAATAACAAAACTATTGGGTTATTATCCATTGGACCATTTTATTTATACAATATATGCAAAAAAATAGTGAACCTAATGTGAATATCTCAAATAAAAAAATGATCTATTAATGATGAATCAGGCCACTTTTTTGGAATATAAAATAAAATTGATAAGTATGACGTCAATATTGCATCTAATCCTCTGTAACTGGGGTTCTCATGAAATAATTTCATCCTCATGTTGACAAGTCTACACAAGCAGAATGATCGGATCAGGAATAAAAGATCAATTGTTTTAACCATTAATATTTAATTGAGAACATCATGCCTATGATATTGCACTAACCAGTGACCTTATTCCTTATTGTATTCATGAATGCAGATACTTACCTCATCATCATCATATTGATCCGAGATAATTTCATTATCAAGTGACTATTCCAGCAAGTCAGTTTTGGTTGCAACCCTCGTGGGTCGTAAAATGATCACACATTCTTAAAAGATTCAACATCATGTGGAGAACATGATAGTATTATAGTACCTTAGACATGGTAAAATCTTAACCCTTGAATATTCTCATGAGGGTATCCAAGTACTAAAGTCGATGATTCTGCATCATCCAAGGAAATTTACAGCTAAGACAGTGGCCCTTGTTGCCATAGCCAACTGCTTTAGGAGCTTATACTTGGAGCATGATAATCACCACCCTCAGTATCTGATGAAGGTGTACTAGAGACTCAAATATGGATTTTATCTTGTTTAGGTGTTACTAAGGAGGGACCCTGTTAACCACCATTGAAAGATCCATCCCACTAGTGCCCACTAGTCTCCTATAGAGGGTACCACCCAATACACTCCCACCTCTGAATCCCATGCACATTTAGAAAGGAAGGCACGTCAAGTGAGGAAGAAAATGGATATCTTGGAGTGGACTCATATCTCCACTCCCACTGATTATGACTTATGGAATTTTATGGTAGTAACCAGCGAGAAAACTCATATCCCTACTCACTCGGAACAAGTATACAGGTATATTCCCATAGTAGGCATGAGGGACTCACATATCACTATCCCTGTGCATTAAGTCCAACGGCATATTCTGGTTGAGCAGGAAGGATATAAGTGGGGTCATATCCCCACTTAAATCTAATATATCTATCAATACATGGTGGATATGGAAAATATGTAGGCTTATATCCATTAACACACTTTTATAAAATTACAATACATCTTAGAAATAGCTAAAGTGCTCTGCCAATATATTCTGGAACTAGTACAGATACAGGGAAGGGCGTATATTCTTATCCCAATAGCCAGAGAAGCTTGAAACTCCGATCATTATGAATAAGTGGTATCTCCAAAGAAATAAATTATTCTTGCTCCCGTCTAGGAGTATTATTAGCATATTCTAGTAAAGGACAAGGCACTATACTAGAATCATATTGCTATTCCAAAAGGGTCCCACCAGGTGAGAGAATAACATGCCTCAAGATAGGGGAACATGCCTGTCAAAAAATTCTAGCAGCATATTCCAAAGTCCCAGGATCAGGCTCATATCTCTATTCTGGTCAGGGATCACCAAGTGAGAGGGTAACATGCCTTGGTATAGGATACTATTCCTATCAAATAAGACTCGTGGAATACTACAAAGTCCTAGGATCGTGCTCATATCCCTGTTCTTGATGGTTCAAACCAAGTGATAATGGAACATGCGTAAGGATAGGATCATATTATTACCAGTGAATCTGAGTGGCATATTTCAGAAGATCATAAAATCCAAGAACATATTTCTACTTCTACTGACAAATGAATGCATCAGCATCATTCTGAGGCAATACAAGAGGATTATCATAACCATTATTATATTCTATAGGTCCTTCGGTATATTCCTATAGGGATTTCATATTCAGACCAATTTCATATTCTTATTCCAACTGGGTATCACCAAGTGAGAGCATCATATGCCTCGAGGTAGGATCATACTCCTTCTAAGAAAGACCAGAAGCACATTCCAAAGGCTTAGGATCGATCTCATATTCATATCTTGACTGAGTCTCACCAAGTGATAATGGCACATGCCTTGGGACAAGCTCATATTCTTATCAATAATTATGAAGATAATTCGCATATTCCAGTAGTTTCTCAGAAATGGGATCACACTCCCATAGATTCATATGGTTATCAAAAAGTTCTGTAAACTGTCATATAGCAAGCTCATATCCCTGTAAAATTCCTAAAGGAAGGTCAACATATTTTTACCATGATGAAGAACAAGACCTATATTCCTAATATGCTCAATACTAGTGTGCTTGAGGTCATTTGAGACACATTATCAATACTAGAAGGTTATGTCAAATCTTTAAATGATGTATACGATAATCATTATCATGAAATTATTTCTCATGATAGTGTGGAGATGGATCATAGGGACTCTACTCCTGACATCCCCTGTGGTCAACCTATCCACGGTGATATCTACCATAGACAAGAAATCCTACACTTTCCCATACACATCTATATAAAGAGGTGTCAAAACTCAGAAACATTCATATAGATATGTTCTAAAAATATCAGGGTCAATTACATATAGTTCCCCCATAAACTTCCAAGAGCACTCCACTTGGTTCAGCAGGCAATACCAAGAACCATCTTCAGTGGTCTGATTAGATAGAGGTATGTAAGTCTAATAAAGAGGATGCCAAAATTTATATATTAAGAGAGTTAGATGAAAAAACTCCCCATCATGTTATGGCCGCTCACTAATTCTATCTATGAGATCCCAAATAAGATTGAAAAGGAGTTCATGTATTATATACACCAAAATATGTGAGATACTCATTAGAAACTGATGTCTAGACATCTCCCCCATTCAAGATATGAGTATCACCTTTAGATCATCTATACATTATATTGATGCCTTTTCCATAGCACAAAACCTAGTAATAGATGATCATGACAAACGCCTGTGAAATTTTTGACACTGCATCGCAACAACCCTCTGATAACTAATTTTACTAAAGTCACAAAATATATGTATCTGAGGATGGAAGAAATATTCAGAATTGAAATTCACTATATCCCCAAAAAATTATAACCCTTCATATACAGTGTCTTATAATATCATAGCCTCTGATGAAATTAGAGGACTGGGTTACGCGTGATCTAGTTGGTCACTACAATAGAATTTACCCACTTCAAATATTCCCAAAAATCATGAACAGAGGGATATGGTAGTCATTAGACCTTTGAAATAGGCCCCTAAAATCAATAGGAATGAATTTTAGACATGGAATTCGAAGTTGAGATCAACTGGACAACTTCCTAGGAAGAATGATTCCCATAATGGGATGACATCGCACCCAAATCCTACATAAGCACAATTGTGCTGCATCAAATGGGCCACAGTAGTAGCTTCCATAGTAGCTATCCAGGATTGAACTAAACTCTTCGGTTTGGGGGAATATCTACCACCACCTCCACCACTCAGATTGTCAATTATTGAGAGGCTTCATGACATATCATCAGTGGCTACAAACAAACCCCAGCCCACTAAACTGGGGGCATTTATATTTCAATAACCATTATTGGGTTCATCATCCCTTGATAGGGTCCTAGGGAAATCAACAGTGATTCCATATCAACCTTGAACCACTAGGATAGGGTATTTATATCTCAATGTTCATCTCAAGAGTCATCTAATCCCCTACTTGAGTCATTAGATCCTCAATAATAGGATCAATCAATGCTAATTATGGCCCCAAATTAGTCCCAGCCTATAGGGATGGGGGAATTTTCATCATCATCATCATCACTAAAGATAGAATTGGGATTCTCTAGGTTGGTAGGTAATAATTAACACCCTATATCCCATATTCCCCTCCTACTGTAAGACAAAACTTTTCTATTCAGGGTCCATTTTGTAATCATGATCAAAAACCCCCTCAAATTCATTGTTCATAGACCAATATGGGAGGGGTGTATGGAGAAGATTATTAGACCCCACCGGGGTTGTAATCCAAAATGGACCAATATAGCTATGGGTTCAAATAACAACCTTTATGAAGGTAGTGCAGAATCATCCTATTTCATTGAAGGTAATGGGACAACCACTATTTCCTTATATGACTCTATGAATGTATTCACTATCAATACAATATATATGGTGGATACGGACACAAATATAGAGGGATGAAACATATAAAATATTCCCTGAGAGGAGGGTGATCTATATTCACCAAATGAGGCTACACACACCAAGAACTATAAAAGAGTACAAAATCTAGTACCTCTGAATAATGAGTTGCCACCTCTCCAGTGAACACTACCAAAGAAGAAGGAAAAGGTTCGGATAAATCCTAATCCACATCTAGAATAATTAAAGTTCCTTCCATGGGGGACCATTTGTCACAATATGAGAGTGATATACAATCTCTCAGACAACTCAACAAGGAGATACTCAGGGGAAATATTCATGTCGGGTATCATGTTTAAGAAGAGATGAATATTCTCCCTCCCATAGATGATCTAACTACAAAAGAGGCATCTGAGTGTCATACTGTCTCTAGATCAAAGCATCCAGTCAACATAAATGAGTAAGTCAAAAATGATCATGAATTCACTCAATTTTAGTGATACCCTTTCTTTCTAGGTTAGTCATTCAATCTTACAACAAATTTAGAATTAGTGGGAGATGAATGTGTGACCACCTCATTGACCCCACCTTCTCCATGTAGATAAGAGGTAGATCATATAGAAGTTGCCTCATAGTTTTTTAACATCATCGAGTCCCTAGCTACTCAAATGGAAGACGTGGAAGGGAAAAACACACCTATACAGCCTGAGAGGAATACATATCCAGAGTGGGTTAATGAAACTGTCCCCCACCCAATTTTAGAAATCTTACATTCTCTACCTTTGATAGTGCTGGAGACCTCGAACAACATCTCACACACTTACTGTCCCATTATGGGATAATGATGGTCCCTTGAGATCAATAGGAGGTGACCAAGATGAGGTGTTTTTTACAGACTATGATAGGGACGGCCTTTGTTTGGTATAACAGTTTTCCAGTAGGATCCATTACAGGATGGAAAGATCTTCATTGTCAATTCTATTATCTTTTCAACACCATACTTAGGAAAATGAAATTCATCGACCTGAAGAACTACAAACGATGCAAAAATGCGAGGTTTTCTAACTTCATAGGAAAATGAAAAAGTTTAAATTATTCAATAACTATTCCTCTCTCATAGGAGAAAATGTTAGAACTATGTGAGGAAAATATCTAGGGTGAGTTGTAGACACCTCTAATCCCAATGAAATATCCAAGTGGGTATTAGTTCAAAAAAATGTAACAATATCTCTATGATTCTATTTATTGAACCTAATACAAATCTCGAATCATTCCTTCATCATAGGGGAAAAGAATAGAAAAAATCATAATCTATGGATGTCACTCTCAAGCTAGTAGTAGTGCGCCATCCAAGAACCTAGGTAGGTCCCAAACCACCCAACACCTCCTATAGAGTAGAAAAAATAACATAATCACCCTCGTCCAGGATCATAGATAAATCATTATCATTCGGGTTTTGAGGAATGAATGGATACAACATACTCTATTTTAAATGAAAAATTACCCAATTATTTCTTAGCATCCATGGATAATAACATGCTCAAGCTACCTCTTCCTAGGAATCTCGATGAGGTCAACTTCACTAACCATACCAACTACTTCCATTTCCATAGACGGATGGTTCATAATATCTATGACTGCTTCATCTTTAAAGATTCACTTCAAGGCATGTTCGATTCTAGATAGGTGATGTTAGATAATTTTTTAGAGTAGGTGTCCTGCATAACCATTTCCCAATCAGAAGAAGATGGTGATTGGAAAAAAGTTTTGATCAGGCATGAGTAGAAGTTTGACAACTAGATGACTCAGAAAATAGTTGACCGAGCTCATTCTACCCTAATAACATAGCTAGTCAAACCCAAAATGGCTCTTCCACCTTGGGGAAAATCATTAAACATGCCTCCCAAATGTGGAAATGGCCACTAGAAGCATGAAGAAATATAATAGTAGGAGTTGTATTCTACTCTAATTCAAGCTCTGGCCCTTTCAAATTTCTTCAATTCAACATTTAAATCATGGGAACTACCCGACCAATGGAACCCTCATCAGATGAATAGGTCATCTTTGGTTTTTTCAACATGATACTCTTGGTATACCCCTTCTCCAATGATGAATATTCCTCTGAATAAAAGTTTCATGCACATAATCATGGAATGGGAGGCTACATGCACAAGAACTAAGGATAAAGGGGATAGCGCGGGCATAGTCAGACCCAATATTTCATTCATGTCCCCAAAAATGACATATATGAAATTAAGACTCATGGTTAAGCACTCTATAAGGTCTAAAAAAGATATTTAGGTGTCCCAGAACCCTCCAGTAGTCTTCCATGGCCATTTTTCTTATAGGATAGCCTAGAGGAGGTACGACTGTCTAATCAACCCAGGAAATGGGGAAGGCTGGTGTGAACTATGCTAATGGAAGAATATGATCCCTCAACCTCTAAAAATCACCAAGACCTTCAACCTTGAATTCCTAGGATCTTGATCCACATGTTAATGAGAATCCCCACATTAAGAATGGTCAACATCTAGCACAAAATTATGTCATTATGGAACATTTGGTGGTCATCCCCAACAAGCTCTCAATCCTGGATACACTCCATCTTTCAAAATAAATTAGGAAGTAACTCATTGAAGCCCTACAGAGCCCGTAAGAGTTCGATATAGATTTCACTGTAGCTGAATTCTGTCGAATGGAGATGATTCCAAAAGAATTCCATGTTGTTGTCTCATTCACTAACCAAGATCAGGAAGATATCATCTAAGGGCACATTAAGACCCTATATTTTTTTGGGTAGACTCAATATTGTTAACATTATAAGGTCCCATGTTGATAGTGGTTCTAGGAAACCTTATCCCATTTGGAACCCTTCAATGTTTGGGATATAGTGTAGGGGGCCTATCTCCCACAAATATTACTATTAAAGTGTGTGATGAGCATGAGAAAAGACCACTTTGTAAGATCAAACTCGAAGGTCAGTTTTGAGATCTCAACTCTAACGCAGAGTTTATGGTTATCCAACAAGACACTACATACAATTTTTTTCTCAGAAGTCCATGGCTTCATATATACATGGTGGTACCTTAAACATTCCATCATTGTATAAAATACCTCTTCGATAGAAAATTCATCATTCTACATGGTGATAATGTCCACTTAGAGAAATGAAAATCCATATATGTTGAAGAAGGTTTCTATAAAAGGGAAGTAAAACAACCAATGGTGGATGATGATATACAGGTCGCAACCCCCAATGGATTTTGGACCACCCCTACAAATCTATAGAGTATACTCGAAAGTGACTATATGCTCCACATAAATCTATTCAAGGTGATATACTTGACCCCATAGGTCTAAGACCCTCCTGTACCCAGTGAAAGTGTATAGTAAAATCATCTCTTCCATATCTCCACAATAACTCAGATCATAGGGGATGATGATGTTTCTTCTCGTGGAATACCTCCCCTTGATAGTGATAGATAATCCCCTATATTTCTAACTTTTCCTAAGAATTTATCCATATAATCAGTGGTATAAGAAGATAAGGATGACCTTAGAAACACCCCTCCCACAGTCAAGTAATTTGCCTCCACCTCCATTATTGAGCTCAGGCATGTGAATTTGGGAATAGAAGAAGACATGTGACCTACACTGATTAGTGCCACCAAGAGAAATAAATTTATATTTCATTTCTAAAATGGAACTAATATGTGTTCTCTTGTAACTATATAGAAATTCCCAAACTGAATCTGAATGTGTCTACAAAAAATCTTGGATTACCCGATGAGCATTGAGGCTTTAAGATGGTAGCTAGGAGGATGCACCCCTCTCATGCCATTAATGTAGAGGTAGAAGTTGAAAAACTGATCAAAGAAAAAAAATCTGAGATTTGAAACACCCAAGATGGCTCACCAACATTGTCCCTATCAAGAAAAAAAATTGTAAGATTAGGGTATGCATTAATTTCAGAGACCTTAATCTTCACTGCCCAAAGGATGATTTCCCATTACTGATCACATAACTTTTGATCGATGAAACTACTGGATACCAAGCCCTTTCCTTTATGTATAGGTGTTCAGGGTAAAATCAAATAAATATGACCCCTGAAGATGAGGAATCCACTACCTTCAGAGTACCTCAAGGGATCTTTTGGTATCATTCCATTCCATTTGGATTAAAAAAGGTTGTATCCACTTATCAACATGGCATGAATCATATATTTAAATTTTTCTTGGGAAGAATAGTTGAATGTTATGTCAAAGACCCGATGGTAAAATCCCCACAATGATGTGTTCACATCAATGATATTAAAACAATATTTAACAAGCTCTGACAGCACAGACTGGAGATGAATCCTATGAAATATGCCTCTGGGGTAACATCAGGTATGTTCCTTGGATTTGTGTTACACCAATATTTCATTGAGGTTGACCCATAGAATACAAGTGTTATTTTTGCAATGTCACCCCCCCCCATATCAAAGAGTTAAGGGGAATCCAAGGGAATCTTTCTTACATTCGGTGTTTCATATCCAACCTATATGGAAAAGCACTCCCCTTCACCTAGATAATGAAGAAGGGAATCACCTATCAATGGTATGATGGCTTCCAAGAAGCCTTTGAAAGTCTCAAGAAGTATTTACTACACCCACTAGCTCTGATGCCTCTAGTGGAAGGGAGGACAATCATATTATATGTGGTTGTCATGGAATGATCACTGGGTTCCCTCCTTATATAGAAAAATTATTTGGGGAGCGATAACAGTCTTAATTACCTCATCTAAACAATTATAGGTACTAAGTCCTGATACTCAAATGCGTAGAATAATTTTCTTGCACTCATGTTCATATTGAAAAGGATTAGGTGTTACTTGTAGGACCATGAAATCCATATGTTCTCTCTTATTGATATGATCAAGTAAATCCTTGGTCATCATATGTTGACTGGTCACTTGGATCGATGGGTGGTCATTCTAAAGTAATAAAAAATTTAGTTTGTATCACAAAAATTGGTGAAAGGGTAAGCCTTGGCTGATTTCATCACAAAATATATTTCCCTGAAGAATACACTAGTGGACACTAGGTTTCTATATAAGGATCTATTTTATGACCATGACACTCCCCAGACATGATAGATGTATTTTTATGTCACCTCCCTAATCCCTATCAGAAAAAGTATAGAAATCCCAAGGCTCAGTCGGGTTGGATTAGGTATTTTTTTGTCTCTCCAGACAAATCAGTTTTTTCCTACTCTTTCTCACTATCCAAAGGCTACATAAATAACGAGTTAGAATACCAATCCCTCATCAATGGGTTGGAACTATCCCTACAGTTAAAAATTTTCTACTTGAATATCAAAGGGGATTTTAAGCTAGTGATATAGTAGATAAATGATGAATATGCCATAAAAATGAATAAATGGACCCTCTCACTAGACATGTTAGGGGATTGATGGAAGAGTTATGTTTTATGCCCACATTGCATCATGTTCACCAATCACATAATTCTCATGCTGACATGTTGGCTAATACTTCCATAGTTATGGACGACCCTAATCAGGATAAAGCAATATTTTGCATCACGCACCAAATAATGGTATCATAAATTATATTCTATGATATGGAATAAATCAATTAGTTCAACACCTCCCCATAGTGTAATGAACCAGTATCCACCCCTGGATGGATAGAGACCATAATAGATTATCTCTAAAATGGGACTCTCCCAACAGTCCGAGTTGGAAGGGAACATATTCAATGTCATGAAGAGAACTTTACCCTATAGAGTGGTCCAAATAAAAAAAGGGACCTCTACAAGTGTGGGTTTTATAGGATCATCCTTGGATTCATAGTGGAAGAAGAGATTCTCATCACCATGGAAGAAGTCCATGTCGTCTTCTGCAGCACTCATTAGTATGGGACTAGGCACTCCCACCAAATCAGTAGGTTGAGTTACTACTAGAAAAACATGATAGAGGAATGTATGGGATTCACTAAATTCATGCATTCTAGATCCATGAAAACTTCATCCACCGTCCCCCATAATTTTTACATGCAGCTAAATATTCCTAGCCATTTTACATTTATTGAATGTCTATTGTTAGGCCATATCCCTCATCCATAGTTAAGTAGTTTAATTTAATCCTTAGTGTTACCGACTTCTTTTCTAAATGGGATAAGGAAATACCCCTCAATGAATTCTGTATGAAGAACATCATCAACATTGTAAATTGTCATATCGTAACTAGTTTTGGAGTCCCTCACATGATATTGATGGAAAATGACAGCAACTCCTGTTCTATGGAGTTGAAGAAACTGTAACAGGAGTACAATATCAAGTCCAATCACTCATATATCAATCATGTTGTTGAAAATGGATAGATAGTGGCCTTTAATAAGACTCTATAAAATATACTACATGGTATGGTGAACAAGGATAAGAAGTTCGAGCTGGGTAAGCTCCTCCATGATTTATAGTCCAATAATACCACTATGTGTACTACTATACAAGAAACGCCATATTATTTGGTGTATAGGACGAAGGTATTGTTTCCAATATAATTCCAGATTTCTTTGCTCTGAATAACCATTTGTAGAAATATCTTGGATGGAGAAAAATCACAGAAGTGGCTGGATGAATTGGAGGGTCTTGATGAGAATAGGTTGCATACATTACATGGACTTGAAGTCCATCAATATTAGGTCACATGAGTCTTTAATAAAAAGGTTTTCCTCCATTCATTTCTCTAAAAAGAACTGGTGTTGGATCTTAGGACCCCAATGATACCAAGAAAGAATCCTCCAAAGTTGGAACCCAAATGGGATGGAACTTACATCATATATAAGTTCTATCACAATGGAGTTTACTTACTAGCCCCAATGGATGAGAAGCTTTTCACAACCCCCACCAATAAGAGGTTTCTCAAGAAATAATTTGCACAACTATCATGAAGCATAAATCCCAAGAATAAATACTTTAAACTTCACGGTATCCCATATCTTGACCACATGATAAAAAACTATATAAAGATTTCTTGGTTTTATAACATTAAACTACACAAGTTCTTCTTAATCACATGACGTTAAAGTTTATGGAATAAGACCTGGGAATAAGATGTTCAATTGCATAGAATATCTCATCCTATAATCAAAATGTTAAACTGTATAACATCTTCCATCTTAATCACATGAAGTTAAACTATATGAAACACATCATGGTTCTAATATTTTAAACTAAAAAAGTACTTCCTGACCACATGAGGATAAATTTTACGGTGTATTCTAGGTTATAAGACATTAAACTATACGATTTCATCTTAACCACATGATGTTAAACTATACGAAACTCATCCCATCATCAAGATGTTAAACTGTATAGTGTCTACCATCCCTGTTGTATGATTTCAAACTACACAAGTTCATCCTCGCTACATGATGTTAAATGGAATGAGAACCCCATCTCACTAACTATTCTTCGCACATGAGACAGATCTATGTGAAGGAAGTATGAGATGTCCCCATCCCTATGTGAGAGTTAACTCCATATAGGGAATATCTTCATCCAAGAATTGTGTGTGTATTGATTCCTACCATTACAGGATACATAGTGATTCCTGAACCTCTAGTCTTGGTCCCATCAGTAATATTCATTTTATTTCATGTTGGGTGATCCTTGTCCTTAACGCATGATGTTAAACTACACAAAAGATGTCTTTATTTCATGAAGTTAAAGTAAATTGTATATGTCCTTACCATATGATGTTAAACGGTATGGAAGATGTATTTATTACATGACGTAAAACGACATGGATCCATAGTGTTACTCCCCTTTCATGTTAGGTGACCCATGTCCTTACCGCATTATGTTAAAGTGTATGACTTATGTCCTTACTGCATGATATTAAACTACATGGGTTTCTAGAACTATTTATGTCTTGATTCTTATTTTTAATGAGATACATAGGGAAACCTCAATCTTATATCTTGGTCCTTCCACCACATGATGAAAAATTATTCAGTCCTATCCTTGATCATCTATGCATGGTTAGAGGAACCCTCCTCATTAATTGTTTCTCACGCTGATCATAGATCACATGAGCTTAGGAATTTCAGCAATGGATTCCCCACACAAACAAGGAATAACGATTCATGAGGGTTCATCATGGTACTAAATGAAAGACCTTGAAAGGCGTACCATGATTCCTTGCCTCATGATGTTAAACTATATGGTTTATGTCATTTTTACTATATAAAAGCACACGTCCCTATAGACCTATCCCGAGAGGACCACTATTTCAAGAGATTGGTCTCATACAACACCTCCTTCCTCAGGAACTACATGAGAATTGGTTCATAACATCATTGGATATGTAGTGATGTTTGGATCTTCAATCCTGGGTCCAGTCTTAATAAATATAAAAATTATCCCTCTCTGCATATAGGCAGACTCATGGTGGTAGGTCCTTCCTCAAGAACTATGTATGGACTGATTCTTATCATTATAAGATACGTAGTAATTCCTAGATTTGCATCCTTGGGTCCAACCATAATACCCTTTTCATGTCATGAAGATAACTTCCTTTCTACATGATGTTAAATTGCATAGTATCTTAGTAACTACACATGACTTGATTCATGTCATCATGGGATACATAGTGACGCCTAGATCACCAATACTAGGCCTAGCTACAATAATCAATGGAAACAATGAACACCTATACATACGAGTCAGACCTACATAGAGTGTTTCCAATTCAAGAACTACATGTCTCTTGATTCACGACGTCATATGATACATAGTGACAATTGGATCACCAATCCTGTGCCCAAATACAACAACCAACAAAAGAAATATAGCCCAACTTCATAGGGGGTGATCCATAAAATACCAATTTGACTACATAGGAGTTAGGTATATGTATTTCATGTTTTAACATGAAATATTTCTTTCACAATTTTTCATTTTAGTACCAATGTCCTTACCGCATGATGTTAAACTACAAGGAAATCATCCAGGTCACATGACATTAAAACTACACAAAAAAAATTCCTTACCTCATGATGATAAAATTATCAGAAAAAATTATTAATATGTGATGATAAACTAGATAGAAAACATCCTTACAACATGATGATAAATTGCACAAAAAAATTCCTACCACATGAAGATAAATTTCAAGGAAGAATCCATACTGCATGATGATAAACTGTATGGAAAATATCCTTACTGCCTAAAGTTATACAACATAGAGACAAAAACATCCCCACTACATGATGTAACATTTTGTATTCCATTACCCATTTTTCATACCTTATCAAAGGAACATGAGATCCTTACCCCAATCTACCAGAGTATGGGATTCTTCCATCATATTTTAGGCACCTAAATCCATAAATCACACTTCATGTCTTGAGTACCTTGAATTTCCAAAAACCATCCACGGATTTTGGAAAAGGATAATCAGCTTCAAGGGTCCATTTGTTTCACTATGAATGTATGCTTATAGATCATACATATTCACCTATGTCATTAACCAAATGTGTCACTCTTGAAAAATGGATTTATGATCCTTGTGAGACCTGACATCACGGTAGAAGAACTCAACACCTAAGTATGCTCTAAAATACTCCAAATATGATTTTCCCATATCATTAATCATGACCTAAGAACCTTAATCCATGATTTACAATATTTTTATCTCCCACTTATAAGGATGATGGGGTACTCTTGACCTTGGGTATCATAATTAGGCTCTTGTGTACCATACCTCATGTTAGGTTCATGTGTGTCATGACCCTAAATTATCTTCACTTTGGTCAAAGCTATACAAAATGAAAATATATCCTATAATGGTATAAATTGAAAGACCTTAAACTGATAGAGAAAAAGACACAAATCTTGTCATGTTGAAAACCCATAAAGGGAATCCTGAGTAAAAGTTAAGTATTCTCTCATTAATATCTTCATCTCCAAAGTTTTGGAAAAATATAGGGCACAAATAAATAATTAATAAAGCTCATAGGGGCTACTCTATAGCCCTGATAAAATACAATCAATGCTCATTAGACCCCCATGGTCTAGGGAAAAAATAGAGAAATGATTTTTCACATCTAATCACCATGAGAACATGTTCTCTAAGAAGTGACACAACATTTAGGGTGATAAAACCCTTCTTGAATGTTATAATCTCCATAAATAACACTTCATGATTTGATTACCCCATATCACCACAATCATACATGGCCCTTGTAAAGGATATCCATATTTAATGGACCCTTTGTTTAACTATGTATGTATGTCCATGTCTCCTGTATAATCACTTATGGTCATCAACCAAATGTGTCACTCTGCGAAAACGAATTTATGATCCTTCTGATCCCTGAGATCACCGTAGAAGAACTCATTACCTCAGCATGTTATGGTTCATTTCTGATATAGCTATCCCATACCATCCTTATGACCTGAGCACTTTGGACCATGATTTACAATTCTCGTACCAAACTATTTAAGTAGATTTTACATCCTTGATGTTATTCCACCATGTTTTGTACCATTTATCAAGGCCATAATAAGATACTCTATTCCTAAATCTTTAATGGCCCAAACATCATGATTTGAAAACACAAGGTGTAGGGCACGAGCTTCATAATTTAAGAGATGAACTACCCTAGGGTGATAGAACAATTCTTGGTTAACTTTATTCCCATACCCAACCTCATTATATGGATGTTTGAGTATTCACAAATCTTTCATAGCCCTAGAAAAGGAGTTGGGATCATATTTCTTGACCATTCTACAGACGCATAAGGTATTTAACCTACCAACTAAATGAATCTTCTCCTTTCAAGAAATGAGCTTTAATCCTTGGGAGACCTAGAAACATTGTGGTGGAACCTGTAATCTCAAAGTGTTGTGGTTCATCCCTAGTATGTCTACCCCGTACCATATTCACATACTCTAACTTTTGGTTTATGAGTTATACCACCCATATTCTAACTATCCGGGAAGACCTAGAATCTCTAGTATTTCACCCTCAACCAATATTACCCTCATAAACCTTCCATGACACTTGGAAAAGAGTGGAGACACATCTGTTTATAAATTTTACTAATGCATAAGGGATTTTACCTACCAACCAGTGGAATATTCTCCTTACAGGAAAGGATATCTAATCCTCATGAGCCTCAGAAACACCATGGAAGAACTCAACACCCCTGAGTGTTTTGGGTCATTCCTGGCATGTCAGCACCATATTTCAGGACCATCAATTAGGTCTGAGCTAAAAGACCCTAAAATATAGCAATATAGGGTCTGAGATAAAAGACCCTAAACTATAGAAATAGAAGGTCTGATCTAGAAGACCCTAAACTACAGCAATAGAAGGTATGATCTAAAAGACCCTAAACTACAGAAATAGAGGATCTAAGGTAAAATACCCTAAACTATAGAAATAAAAGGTCCGAGCTAAAAGACCCTAAAATATAATGATAGAAGGTCCGAGATAAAAGAATCTAAACTATATAAGTAGTAGGGTTTGAGCTAAAATACCCTAAACTACAGCAATATAATGTTTGATCTAAAAGACCCTAAACTGTAGTAATAGAACAAATAGAATAAAAGAACCTAAACTGTAGTAATAAAATTTCTGATCTAGAAGACCATAAACTACATTAATAAACGGTCTGAGCTAAAAGGGCATAAACTACAGTGATAGAAGTTCTAAGCTAAAATACCCTCAACTAAAGTGATAAAAGTTCCAATATAAAAGACCCTAAACTAAATATATAGAAGATATGAGCTAAAAGACCCTAAAATACATCACAATAGTGATTTAGTTTGCAAGAATGAAAAATCTTGTATGGACCACCATATAGCCTTGGTAAACATCAACCTTTGCTCGCAAAGTTTATCAACTTCATCAAAAGATAAAGCACTCTCCATCTGGGACATGTATTCTACCCAAATTATCCTTTTGCAAATCAAGTGATCTCGAGATACCTGGGGAAGATATATCAATAAGGAATCTCATGATGGTGGTAATTCATGAGCACTTCTCGAGAATAATATTTTATGATTTAAATATTCTGATCCATGAATTTAAGTTTACTTGATATCATGAAAATGATTTGTATCATTGGTGATTCATATAATATCAAATCAGTGAAAATTCATGCACATCATTAATGAAATAAAAACTAGACAACAACATATGATGTTTAGAAAATACATTTATTTATAGCATGAAAGTGGAGGAATATCCACATTTTAGAGTCTCTCCAAGAATCTAATCAAAAATTGAGTACATATCTATGGTCATACTATAATAATATTTGATCAACTAAGCTGGCTAAGTCAGAAAGAGTCTGGAGAGAAGCATCAATTGAACACTAAAGTGTCGTTCGTCTTGCCTCTTCGGCTTATCACCTAGGACGGAGAGTATTGACTAAAGTAGTTATATCCTTGAATCTATTTTGAGAAGTTTCCAATGATGATGATGACATTGAAAGTTCATACCTCAATCAATCTATGATTTCTGCATATCTATATATTTTCATGGTCCATGCATCCATCTATGCTTGCAATTTAGATATAAACTAGAAACTCCACTCTAGTTCCTCAAATGCCTCTTTCACCCACACAATAAGGGGAACTATGTCAGTGAGATCATGAAATCCCTTCTCATTGGTGGCCAAATATTACTGAGTTGGGATAATTTGGTTCATGATTTCATATAGTAGTTTTTGATCAAAACCACCCACCCCCAATTCAGGAAATAGATGATGGAGGTGATCACCTTTGTCATGAAATGTTTCCAAAGGAATCTCAGTAATCAAGGCATTAATCTTTTTCCAAATCATCCTAAGTTGTTTCTAAAATTTTATGATTGATGGGATGGGCATACCAAAAGGAGGAACAACCGGTTGAGAAGGAAAGGAAGCAGGATAGAAGGATCCATATATCCTCTCCACAATAGAGGCATCATTTGTTTATTATTTTATAGGGATTATTTTCTCTATAAATTCACTCCCACTATTAGGATAATCATCTCTAGGATGAGTGAACTTCCTTGAAGTCTCTCCAAAGTCTTCAATCAACTCCATTGTTTCCAAAAACATAGGGGTTGGTGACGAAAATGACTTTTCTAAATGATGAACCAGTTGTATTATCACACAACCTGGATAGGTTTATAACCATGCCTAGGCATAATACTAATTAAGAAATGTGGGAATATCAGTAGATGAAAGAATGATCTTAGTATCTAGGTCTTCGCATGCCAACATCATCCAAAATTGGCAGATGATCTTAGGGTATTTCTCTCCTTACACACCAGGCGAATAAAGGGGAGAGTCCCTTTGGGTGCATCCAAACTGATGAGAAAACCAATAACATATTTATGGATCATAGATTATTATATCATACATCCTAGCTATAAGAACCCCCACCTCAATGGGATATCTTGTGTGACCTTTTGTCGAGAGAGTCGTTTCCATTGTCAATGATCGACCCAATCGGTGTGGGGTAAGGGGTGAAATCAAAGATATTGGATAGCCTCAACAAATCTATAACCTCATCATATCTTAGTGACATATCCCCAACCCCATATATGTTCATAATCCTAGGAAAAGATAAGACATCAAGGATCCTGGTAGAATTGTATTATTAATAGAAATGGAAATTCTCCTCTCTCAAATAGAAAAAAAATTATAAAGGACCCCTGATCCTATAGGGGATTCTTACTTGATGAATATGGACCAAGATTTGGTAAATTCATGAAAGATTCATCACCACCAGATTAAGGAATTTTCCCTCTTCTAGTCGTGCTTCCATTACTAGCATACTAAATTGGATCCTTGTACATGCATCCCCATCTAGGAAAATACATCTTTTCGAGAACATGGCCATAAATCCCACCATCCAAAGACTTAGAGAGATATCATACTTCACTCAATATCCCCATGAATTATGATCTCCATCTTATAAAATGTACCAATACAATCCATCTCTATCATGAACTTGTTGGGAAGGGCACTGATGGGGTAGTATAGCAGTTGGCCAAACCCCACTACGTAAAAATAAATTTTGGATCCAGTCTTTGAAGAAGATAAGAGAGCACATAATAAAATCTTTTCTCATCTTCTAATTCATTATGGTGAACATGTCCCTTTCCAAGAATGGAGTCTGTAAATGTTCATCCTAGAAATCCTTGGTTGGGAGGAACTCATTGTACATCTCTACGAGAGGGAGGATCTCACCCAGTTGGTAGATATCCCATATACAAATTCTCACTTCATCATGGGATAGATGAAATGAGTTGGTTCCAAGGCACCAACAGCTGATTAGTTCTTGAAGAATATCAAGATAGGGATACAAAATAAATTAGTAAATCCATACTTCTACATAAATATGGACCCTATATAACTGGTAAAAAAACTCTAAGCAGCTTTTCCTAACCTAGAATGGCCATTCCCATTCATAAAAAAATTACCATTGGGAGGGAGATCCTATTTCGAGCTTCATCCACCGCCTAGGTTGTTTAGATAAGAGACTAATATACTCTATTAACTCTAAGAAATTGGATGATGAAAAAAATCATATCCATCTGGACCTAAGGGAGATTATTCCAAAATATAAGACAATCCCAAGGATCGAGCTATGACCATTCATCCATCCTTGGTAGTTGTCATCTGAGTATAGCCAATAGAAGTTAACACCCAGAGAGAAAATAGATTGAAGTTTTAGGGAGGAATGATAACATCATCCAGCAAGATAAAATCATATATAGGAATCCATTGTGATAAAGGGTAGTTTATAAGATTGAGTGGAAGAAGCCATTCTGGAATCTCGTTATTAGAATTTATGTGGTATCGGGAGTCAAAATTGTGATTTCTAGTGATCATTTCCCTTTGATTAGCCATAGCAGAGGAAATTTAGTGAGAATTGGAATCCATATAAACAAAATTAAGTGGTTTATTTCTGATAGATAAAATAGAATCATGTTAAAGTAAATGAATAAAACTGGTATCATCTTGTGCAACGCATGAATCAGCAGAGATTCGCATATTTCATAATGGACTCACGGATCGCCTAATTCCTAATGATCTCACATATCACATAAACTCACAAAGTATCACAAAACTACATAAACCTTTGAATAATCACAATTGTGTGACCTTTAAATGGTCACACAAGCTTCATAATAGTCAAAAGGTCACGAAATCAAGCCAGTAACTCTCACGGAGCCCTCGAGACAATCACGCGTCCCCATGGAAAAAGTTCAGAAAATTACAGAAGATAAGTCTGTGGTTTGGTTCGAGTATGAGCCTATGAAAATAAGGTCTGGTAGAATAATTCTTGTAAAACAGGCTTGCGATGAGGTCTCATGATGGGTTCTTGTGATAAGGTCTTGTGATGTGGTCACTCAATGAAAGAAGGGCATAGGAGCTGTGTAGAATGGATTAGTCATTGAATGAACTCCTCTCTTCTCCCCTATTTATAGGGAATCCCATAGAATGCCAAATGTCACCGGGAAGACCAAGATTCACCAAAGACACTGACTGAGGACAATGCCAAAGTCTCAAGTGGGCATTTACTTTCCTCATTATTGAGTCCTTGTCCCTGAATACATCGCTCCTAATGGGGGAATTTGTTTATGATCATCAAATGGGCATAAAAAATACACAAAGGAATAAATACCTATATATGGGTATTATTTTCCCAACAAATAAAAGGAAGAAGAAGATGGTCGAGATCACATGGATCGCGTGAACCCCCAGAAGATATGCGATCGCATGACCTTTGTAAGGTCATGCATATGGTCTCACATAGTGCATAGACCAAAAGATATCCTGCAAATTCTCTTCAACAAGTCCTTATGATCTTGTAAAGGTGCCCTAAAAAAACATTGATCACGTGGAGGTAGTCAGATAAGCTCCCCCAGTTCACGCAGATTGGCAACTGACAGACTCCCAATGAACCATCTAAAAAATCCTTGGAAAATAGGAGGAAAATATATAAAAGTTTGGAGACTATTAATGTTGTAAAACTCACATGATGCATCACATTTGGGAAGAATGGATTCCCTTGAAAACATTCATACAACCTCGCAAGATCCCTAACATTTGAAAATTAAACAAAGTGAATAAAAAGGGGAAGAATGATGGATCCTCTTGCGATCTTAAAAATCATGCGACTCACCTCTAGAGATCCTCAAGACACCGAAAGAACTTAGCAACATGTATAACTAATCTTGTAGAATCCCATTGTCTTGTCATTATTGTAAAATGGTGGGCCTCAGATATGTCCAGGCAACCTCATCCCCCCCCCCCCCCGTGGCTCCATAAGGACAAAAAAATGGATTTTTCCATGAAATACTCACACATCTCCACAAAACCATTTTTTAGTCACGCACCACATCATCAAAAAGTTTGGGTGATTGTCTTTGAAAATACTCATATAACCCCATGATATCCCAAAACATTGTAAAATAAACAAATGAAATAAAAAAGGGAATGATGTGAGCCAATTATGGTCATAAAGTTGCACAATGTTATCAGGTTGTCTACAGCATGGTCTCGTAGAACCCTTCGGCATGATAGATTGATTTCATAAAGACCCCTGAAAAGCCATCATTGTCTTGTGAAAGGTTTAAAATAAGTCACCTAAGATCATGTGAAGGCCTTATAAAAAGCATCTTGATCTCATGAAGAAATTGGGACATATCAGTAGAACATTATAAAATTACCTTGGTATGTTCATATGATTCTGCAAGACCCATTAATTTGAAAGTAATCCAATATAGGAGGCATTGATAGGATGATCTTGTAGTCACTGAAATTCATGTGACACCCCCATAATAACTTAAAGTAGGAACTCGTGAAGCGAATGACACCAAATCCATCCACTGACTCCATCCTAGATTTGTGAAATATACACCACAAAAATTGGTTAATAACTAGGGTGGTGAGTCTTATAAATCCCCCCCCCCCCACCATGAAATTTTCAATCTTCCAAACACATGCATAGATGAACTTTTCCTTGGAACCTCAAATCGGTGCACCCAAGTACCAGAGCGAATTTCTCGAAGTGATTGATCCTGTGACTGGAAAAGACTACCATCATGTAAGATATAGGGAATAATCAAAGTGATCATGAAGCATGCATAAAACACTTTGCATGATCACTCATAGGTCATGAGAAGGACTTCTGGTTGGGCATACGAATAATATCCCACATATCTTCTAAATCATGTGAGATTAAATAAAAATAACATTGAAAAAATCTAATTCATTTTCAATAAATGGATGGAAAAAATACTAAAATATAAGATACTAATGTGAAGAATATATATGATGATCTTCATGTGATTTATGTGAACCACCCAGGTCATGCGACAGCGCCAGGACATGTCACTGAAGTCATGCGAAACTCTTTTGGTATACTATTTAGATCATGAAAAGTACTCTAGACATGTCATATCAAGTCACATAGAGCCCCTAGGGAATTCCACCCATGTCTCATGAATCCCTCTAGGCTCACCATCCAAACCTTGTGGTCTCTTTCAGACATGTTTTCTGACTAATACAATAGCATCGGAACATGCTAGATAAGTCTCACGTAGCACTCAAGGACATAAACTGACTCTTACAATACCCTCTAGGTACACTAGTCAGATCTCACGATGTACCCATACATGTCTTCCAAGATCATGTGTCACTCTAAAAACATGTCACATTGACTCTCATGACACCATTTAAGCATGTCATCCAGCTTTTGTGATGACATTATGTCATGTCATCTGGATCATGTGACACTCTCTAAGAATATCATCCAGGATCATACGATGGATTCCAAGATCATCTAGCTAGGTCTTGTGATGTCCTCTAGAAAAGTCATCCTTGATAATGTGATGACCCTCAAACATGCCATCTAGGATATGAACCATTCCTTAGAAAATACAAATAGATCATGTGATTATATTTGGACAGGTCTATAATATAACCAGACATGTCTATGAATCCTCTAACATGTAAAAATAATAGTCAAGGCATGTCAATAAGGAAGTCAAGCATGTTAGTAAGGAAAACAAGATAGGTCGAACATGAATCCTAGGGATTGATAACTTTGTCCATCCTTTGTGTGTAAGACCCTATCAGAAGGGAAACCTCATCATGTAATCCCTAGTCAAGGGAAACATTAGTGTGTAATCCTCAATTAGGGGAAATAGTGTCTAAGCCCCAATCAATTGAACTATGATGAATTTTATTTCTACCATAACCAGGATATATAGGACACCTCCCTAAGGCTTGATATCTATATTAAACTTCCAAAGGTAAGTCTTAGTATATAAGTCTTGAATCCATAATCAATGAGACTAATTATCTTTCATTCCATTTTTCTCACACCAATAATAGCTTATGTGGTCTTAGGGATTCACAATGATCATATCATTTATGTGACAAGCCTCTATTAGAGTAAGGGAAACCACAGTGTGTAATACCTAATCAGTAGCATAATATGGTTCGTTCTGTATATAAGTAAAAAGTTAGTGTGTAAGCCCCGACTAGTTAAACTATGAGGACTCTAGTTCCTTCCATAACTAGGATATCTAAGACACCTTCCTAAGGCTTGATCCCAAACTCAAAATGGAATCCACATCAGTGTAAGTCCCACTGTGTCTCAAACATTTTAACCATATGGACCCAATCATTCCCATGGAATGGTCATTCTACCTCATCCATCAATAGACTAAGAAATCAGTTGAACTACAAGGAATCTGATTCCTATTATAACTAGGATATATAGAACACATTTGTAAGTCCTAATACCAAACTCAAATGGCAATCCACATCAATGTAATTCCCATTATGTCTTTGAGATTTTTACCATCGGGACCCAATCATTCCCATGGGATGATCATTCTAGCACATCCATCAGTAGGCTGAGAAATCAACTGATCTTTGGTGAATCGATTCCTTCCATTACCATGATGTGTAGGATAACTCCTTTAGGCTCTAGATCTATATTAAATATCCCAAGGGAAGTTCCAACACATAATTCCCGCATCTATATGTAATGAGGAGGGTCACTTTTTATCCCTTATTTCTCACATTGAGCGTAGATCACATGGGCTTAAGAAGCCTCAATGAACACATCATTGGAATCATGAATCTCTACCATCAATGGAAATACCATTATGTAATTCTTGATGAGTCGAATGATATAAATATCCCTCATATAAGGGTATCTACCTTGGGGCTAGTCCCAAGGGCGTGAACGAATTATAATAACTCTGATTCCTATTATAACTGGGATATATTGGATGTATCCCTGAGACTTGAGCTCAAATATCAGGATCATAATCCCTCTCACATATTTCATTTCCTCATAATGTTAAACTGTATGGGTTTTAAAAAACTATGTGGGTTTTGATTCCTATAATAAATGGGATACATAGGATTCCTCATAATGGATAAATCCCCTCCTTGTAATATTAACTGCCTCCATGTATGGTAGAAAATTATGAAGCGCCTAGTTATATAGCTTCATTATATAAATAATTATTCATTACTGGGAAATGGATGAAGAACCTTGGATAAAAATAGATGGATTCAATAATGATATCACCTTTTTCTTTTCTATATAAAAGTTTCTTAACCTATAATCATTTTTTAGGGTTACCAATCTCATATCAGGATTATGAAGACATTCTCAAACATATCTTTAATCAATAAAAGCATCCCCAAGTAGGAAACAAATCCCCCCAAAAGGTTGTGATTAACCTAACCTCCCAACCTCTCGACCAATTTGAGTCCCTAAAAATCATTGGTTATGAAACCCCAATTGACCACTTTACTTTGGAAAGTAGTTTTTTACCTATTATGGATGAGGGAAACATTGGGATTTTCTATTAATAATTACAATGGTGGCCCAACTTTAATGATTTTGCAAGAAATGAACCCCTCACAATCAACCATTGGTCCAAACCGAATCCACCTCGACAAGGTTTTTTGGTTGTCTCTTCTCCATTGAAACAATCAAAAAGGTATTAAATACATATTCACATAGTGTTAATTTAACCTTAGATAGAGAATGTGGTTTGAATACCTAAATTCATTTTAATTCAATCTTTCTTATACATTGGGGAAGTGCAATGTCATTATTGAAACTCTAAGATGAAAAACTCAGACACAGGTTGTCCGGGAGGTTAGTAGTGAATGGAAGTTGATGTAATTATTTTTGAGGTGAATCTAGAGGGGAATTATTATAAAGGATAGTATATACTAGAATATTTAGTAGTGGCCTCTTCACTTTTGTATAAGGTGAATATAATGTAGCTTTCAGATCCTAAGGGCTTGGTTTTATGGGAGATTATTTCAGGTGAGGACCCACCACCTAGTTGGGTTGTTAATGCGGATGAGATCTTCTGAATTCATGGAAATGTTTGGGATTTGGTAGACATACTAGATAACTTAAATTAAGAGTCGCATGCCTCTTCTTATGTATTACATCACAGTCTTACCAAGATTTAACATGACATATACTTCTAGTATTGGTGGGTGGGGATGAAAAGGGAGATCCCTATTTTTGTTACTTAGTGTTTCACCTATTGGTGGGTGAAGGAGGAACCCCAAAAAACTGTGGGGATTTTATAGTTGTTACCCATTATTGAGTTGAAATGGGATGGAATCATGATGTATTTTGTAAAGATTTTACCTAGGTCACCTTGTGTTTGTGACACCGTATGGGTGATCATAGATAGGTTGACAAAGGTCACTCATTTCTTACCTATCAGAGAGACCTTTTCAGTAGATAAGTTGGGAAGGATATATGTCGGGAGATCATTTTCCTTCATAGAGTTCCACATACCATAATATTGAAAAGATATTCTCATTTCATGTTACAATTATGGAAGGGTTTACATAGGGAACTGGGTTCATAGGTACTCTTGAGTACATCCCATCACCCACAGACCAACGGGTAGTATGAGCATACAATACGGTGTTAGAGGACATGCTTAGAGCATAAGCCCTGGAAGTAAATAGTTCATGGGATAAACACCCACTACTCACCATGTTATCTTATAATAATAGCTTCCATATGACTATACAGATGGATCTTTATGAGTCCCTGTATAGTAGGTCATACAATTCACCCATGTGCTAGTTAGAGGCAGGAGAGGCAGTGCTATTAGATACTTAGAAGTAGGTATATCTTATCAAGAAGAATGTGGATACAATTAAGTCTAGGAAGAAGTATTATATCAGTTGTTTCCACCAACCTCTAGAGTTCTAGATGGGAGATAGGTTCTTCTTGTATGTTTCACCTAGACTAGGGCAAGGATGAATTCATAAACAAGGGAAGTTGGTTCCTAGATTTGTTATACCTTTAAACATACTTATGATATTCGATCCAGTATCATATAAAATTTAGTTACCTTAGAGGTACTAGGAAATTCATGATGTCTTCCATGTATCTTAGCTTTACTGTTACCATTTAAGCCCATTCCATGTCCTTCATCCTGATGAGGTTGAGTTAGATGTTGATGCTTCTATTGAGGAGAATCATATTCATATCATTGATCATATCATGAAGGCTATCTAAGAAAGTTCAATTCCTATAGTATGGGTATTATGGAAGAAAGGATATGTGTAGGATGAAACCTAGGAGTGAGAGTCCAAAATACATGCTCAATGGCTGGAACCATTATTAGACAATTTTTTACCACCCTTATAACAGAAACTTGAGGATGAGTATTTATAAGGAGGGGAAGTTGTATGATATCAACTTTTATTATAAGGTATGGATCCTTTAAATATTAGTATAAATATTTTTTTCCTCTAATGAAAGTTTCTAAAGGGTTAAGGAAGGGTTTAAGAGCTTATTGGACTTGTTCAAATCCTAAAGGTCTAGTTTCTTAGAGAAGCAGTATGAGGCACATAGTTGGTTCATGGTCAGTAAAAACCATGAGAATCAACCATGAATACCATGTATCGAGAATCATATCTTTAAAACCCATATGATTTATGCCACATGGCAATTTGAATTGGTATAGGTGGGTTGTAGAGGGGATGAACTAGATTTTTATAGTTTTTCAAAATTGTATGCCCAGTTGGCATAGTTAGTACCACTTAGACAGTGAGCCCACGCAGTTAAGTGAATATTTTGGAAAACTATGATAGCCAGACCATGTTCCCCATAACATTGTGTGAAATGATGATTTTACCTCTCCAGTACTTAAATTTAACCCCCCCCCCCCGTCTCATCCTTCTGCATAACATCTCCTCCCATAGATTGGGAGATTCCTTTGGCATTCAAGGTAGGATTTGAGATACCTCTTCCATTCAGCATCCAATTATCTCATTTTCTGTCACATTGGTATTGAATTGGTAAGATCTTTAATTCTCTTCCTTCCTTCAATTATCTCTCCATATAGAATGCTAAATCTGTGCGAGCTAATGTGCCTTATTTTTAGGGTATTCATCTATTTCTCTTATTTCTCTCATTATAGCCTATATTTGAGGAAAATAATGGATGAGGAGTCTAATAAACATCTAAGTTATGTGATTTAATTCATTTTCCTAGGATTCTAGGGCTTTATACATTGTTTTTTGCATTATCATTTCCATGTTTCCCTTCTTAAAATGGTATTATCTTATATTAAATGTGGGTTCCTTGACCTACATGACTTATGGGGATTGTTATAACCATTGTAGTTTTAGAACCTTAATTAGAACCACATCATGGTTGTGTTTTTAAAATTGGTTAAATGATTAAGTTCTGCTTGTATAATTGAATCACCTTCTGAGGTGTGCTTTCTTTCTCCTTGTATTTGGGATGATATATTTAATGTAATGAAATTTGAATTTAACTAAATTCAAGAGGGAGTGGTGATACCACATCCCTATTCCTTGTTACTTATCACACAATCTAGAGTTATCCCTTGTAATAAAATGACCAATTCAATTAAAAACATTCTAAATGGTATGGGTAGATTGTGAACCATGATAATTCAGTGTGCCATGACAAGAGTGATACATGGGTTCCAAATTAAAACTCCATGGATGGGATCACTGTGTTTATTAAATTAAAATGAATTATATATGTAATTATATAGTTCTATGAGTGAAACATGGGTTTCTTATATGGAATGTCAAGGATGGACTTAGAGGGTAGTGCATTATATTGTGCCACAAGTGACTCTTGGGTTCCTTACATGGAATAATGAGTATGGACTCAGAGGGTAGCGCATTAAATTATTCCATGAGTGGCACTTGGATTCCTTATGTGGAATTCCAAGGATGATCTCAGAGGGAAATTCCATTATACCATTCCTTGGGTGATACCTAGGTTACCATGAGGAATGAAAAGGATGGGATTATAGGGTGATGGGTTCATAGTATACCTGGACTGATACCTGGGTTCCCTATAAGGAACACTTGGGATGGGCTCATGATTTAAATTAATTAATAAAAAGAAGCATCTTCCAAGTCAAATAATATACTTAGATTCCCTTAATATTGTACAAACACGAAGTACTTGTTCAGTTCCTTATCTAAACCTTAAATTTCATGGGACTTATTCATGCCATATATGATTATGATGAATGGGGGTCACCTTATCTATGAGCCTCAGGTCCTAATCCTGTTATATAAATTGAATCATAAGCATAATCATTCAAATACATACCATCATAGGACGAAGTATGTATCATTGGATGGGTGATCCATGGGATACCTATATCGGAATGGGTGTTTTTAATTTCATTTATTGACTTTATTATTATAATTACACACTATTATATTATATACTCATGGGTATATCTAACACCCTATTTATAATATCAATAGGTACTTGGACAGACATCATGGATACAAGTAGGGATAAGGGAAAACAGCTTGTTATTTTAGGTTTTGGGAACAATGGAAGCGCAGGAGGGATGGTTCCCAACTTTAATTTTTTTATATTCAATGAAAAATATAGGATCTATGTGATGATGAATGTCATGATCCATATAATTGAATCAAAGAAATAGGAAAAAGGAATAGAATCCAGGAACCAAGGGATAGGATCAACATATCTTATTTATAATTAATTTAATTAAATAAGAATTACCTCTAAGGTTTATTCTTTCTTCAAAGATGTGTTCTTCCAAATATCTATAGGTGTACCATCATTGTGTTGTAAATATCAAGGGTAGATCTCCTATATTAGTGATCCACTTGTGTTCTTTGTATCTCCAGACATCACCAAAGGATTCTCTGGGTGCTAGCACAGAAGATCCTTGCGCTCTGATGTCTACCTTCGATTGCCTTGATAAATGCTTGCAAAGTGTTCTCCTTGATCTGGTGGAGGAGGATCTCTCTTTTTATTGAGAGTGTTCTTGGAGAGGTATGAAATCTCTAGGCTTGAGATATTTTCTCTAATTCAATGTGCACAACATAATAAGCATTTCTTGGCTAGCGCTTGTCGAATAAGAGTATAATATAATCGGGCATTTAATTTACTAGGGTAATAATAAATAATTTTCACAAGTGCATTAATTATTTTATTAATCCTAGAGAAACCCCCATGTCAAATAATAAGAGAAACATTATTATTTCCTGACATGGGATTAACTTGCAAGTTATAATTAAATATTATTTAATAAAATAATATTCAATATTATTATTTCTCGCCAGACCCTTAACTTGATCCACCAATCCTCCACCGTATTTATTGAACCTTGAATAATGACTATTTATTTATTAAATAAATATCACTGCATTATTCACCAATAAATATAAACATATTATATTAATTAAATAGAAAATTATTATTTATTAATTATTCCACCCACAATATATTCTATCGAATAACTAGTGTCAAAATAAATGTGATCAGGAATCCATGAATAATTATTAAACCACAACTGGGAATAATATTTATTTAACTTTTTAAATAAAAATAATATATTATTTAAATGAGATACTAGATACACTTAATGTGTGACCCTCTAGGCCTTCTCAGTGGCATTAGGCGGTGCAACCTAAAGTCCAAGGTTAGCATCAAGTAACATGCCAAGGCACCCATAGAGAAATAATTCAATGCTACAATGATATTCCATCTCATACGAACACTTACTTTGTAATATAATCCTTTTGTATCGATATCTCTAATCAAGTTGGATGCATGCAAGTTCCATCAACTCATGTGATCAATTTCTCATTATTTGACTTCCCAAAAATTGAACTTTCATATAGAACACTATGGTCATGGATTTATTTAGGATATATTACTTTCATCAAAGGGCCTAAGATATCAACTTCCATTATGGAATAGAAGGGACAAATCCTTTCTCACATTATTCATTAATGCAGTATTACTCATGACACACCCAACATATCCTACCTTGTAGTGAACATATGTCATCATAGTTTTCTACAATAAATTTAATTGTGCAAGTAATAATACTCATTAATAATAATATTAAAGTCTAAGGACCAATACACACATCCACATATAGGAACATTCAATGACACTTATAAATGTGGATTTCCTACTAGCAGGTCTCGTTCTTATACTATCCTCCTAGACATTACCAAGGGTGTGCACCATGAGAAGGTGACTCAAAGTACTATGAGTATCCACCCCTGATAGCCTATATAATTTGTGTCCCTTAAAATTATATTATCTGGATACAGAACATATATTCAATAATAGTTTCATGGGACTTTCAGGTTCTCATCATAGCAGGGATCCGCTATGACCTTTTAGTGTGATATCTACTCTTAGGACATTATCACATAAAATGTAATGTAGAAGAAAGATCATGATGTGATAAGGAGTTTATTAATATCCATCCAATGAATACTTGTTTATCATAAAGTAAAAATAAGTTGGTTCTAGGGAACTAATTCCAATATACCCCCACTTTCACTAGATCCAACTGCTAACAATATTCAGTTTGCTGGATCTTACATGATATTCATGTTTCTAATGAGATATGACTTTATTCAAGTAATTCACAACATTATCTTCCATGGATACTCTTCTCACTAAAACTTCACCCCTTTGATATAAATCCCTCAAGATGTGATACTTATGGAGTATATACTTTTTCTATTTATATGACCTTATCTATTTTGAAAGATCCACCATTACAGTATTATCACAATAAAATGTGATAGGGTATTTACTGCTAGGTACCAAATCAAGTTCCTAGACAAAGTTCTGAATCTATACCACTTCTTTGGCTGCATTAGAATCTGATATATACTCGGACTCTGCTTAGAATCAGCAACAATTGGCTGCTTTGAACTCTTCTAGCTCACAACTCCTCTGTTAAGACAAAAAAAAACATATCCTGATTGTGATTTCAGATCATTATGATCTGTCCAAAACCCAGCATTAGCATACCCTCTGATGAGAAGCACCTCATCTCCTCTATACACTAGGAACATATCCATATTTCTTCTCAGATACTTAAGTACATTCTTAACATCATTCCAATGTTGTTCTCCTAGATCTTCTTGATATATTCCTACCATGATCAGTGCATAGGAAACATCAAGTCTCGTATATAACATGGGATACGTGATTAATCCTATCATCGAAGCATATGAGATCTTACCCATTCAATCTTTTTCATGTTGTGTCTTTGGAAACATTTTCTTAGAAATATGAAAACCATGTGACACTGGAATCAATCCCCTCTTGAATTGTTCCGTGCTAAAACTCTTTAGTATCTAGTCAATATATGTACTTTTTCATAGTCTAAGTAGCCTCTTGGATCTGTCATGAATGATCTTGATCCCTATAATTTAGGCTTCTTCACCTAAGTCCTTCATGGATAAGAACATATTCAAATAGTACTTAATAGATTGTAAGAATGGTATTTCATTTCCAATAACTAATATGTCATCAATGTATACTACTAGGATAATGGTCGCATTCTCATTAAACCTTTTGTAAACACATGGATCACATTCATTCTTAATGAAACCAAATTCCCTTATAACATCATTGAATAGAATACTCAATGACATATATGCTTAATTAAATCTATAAATATACCTCTGTAACTTGAAAACCCTTTTGGAATCACCTGGTGTCATAAACCCTTCTGGTTGTGTCATATAGAAATCTTCCCAAAGGTTCCCATTAAGGAATGTATTTTTGAAATCCATCTTAAAAATCTCATAGTCATGTAAAGATTCTATGGAAAGTATGATTCTTATGTATTTAAACATGGAAACTAGTGAAAAGGTTTCATCATAGTCAATTATTTGACATTGTTTAAAACCTTTAGCCACTAGCTTTTATTTATATGTACTTACTTTACCAAGGGGTTGTATAGGTAGTATCCCTTTGTTTTTTTTGGATACCCTAAAAAGATACACCTCATGCCCTGGGGTTCTAGTTTGTTTCCTGATAAATCTTTCACAAATTCCTCGCATCCCCATACATGTGTATGCAACAAAATGGGTTTCTTTCCACTTTATAACTCGAAGTGAATTCCATTTTCTACCTTATTATGTACTCGGTTTAACGTGTATTATATAGTTTGTAATGCATATCCCCAAAATGATAATGGAAGATCTACATGACTCATCATTGACCTTACCATATCCAAAAAAGGTACAGTTCCTATTTTCACTAACACTAATCCACTGTGTTGTATAAGGTGGAGTGAGTTGAGATAGATTCCCAAACTCCCATAGAAAATTTATAAACTCCTGGTTAAGAAATTTTCCACCTCGGTCTGATCAAATATTATTTATCTTCTTACCAAGATTATTGTCTATTTCATTCTTGAATTCCTTTAATTTCTCAAAGGACTCCGACTTATAACTCATCAAGTAAATATATCCTTATCTACTCAAGTAATTAGTAAAAGTTATGAAGTAAGAATATCCACATCAAGCTTCTACTAGAAATGGTTTACATACATCAGTGTGTACCAATACGAGAAGCTCTGTAGGCCTTTCACCCTATCCACTAAATGGAAATTTAGTAATTTTCCCTTATAAACAATCCTGAAATCTATCAAGTGGTTTTATCACAAAAGAGTCTAAATAACCATCTTGACAGAGATTTTTCAAATGAATATCATTTACATGACCAAGATAGTGATACCGCAACTGGGTGTTATATGAGTCATGTGAACTTGATTCATTATCAATTTTCCAGCACTTTGTTTTCATAATTTAATACATATAGACTTTTATTTAAATGCTCCATACCATAACATATGTTCTCCTTATAAAAGAAAAAAATTTTATTTCTGAACTTGAAAATAAACCCATCTGTATCCAAACATGATATAGAAATTATGTTTTTTGGTAATATTAGGTACATAATAACATCCATGTAAACCAAAATCATTCTAGTTGGAAATTTGAGGTAGTAAACACCAATGGAAAGAGAATCCAGCCTCACACCATTGGCAGCTCGTAGATCCACCTCTCCTATGGAAATTTTTAGGAATCTACTTGGTTACTGTATTTGAATACATATGTGAGCATCACAAGATGTATCTAATAACCAATGTGTATAAATGGAAATATTTCACTCGATAATGAATGCACCTTTGTCTTCCCCTTGCCTCTATGTTTAGTTCCTCTTCCAGTATTCTAACTTGCCACATGAAAAACATACTACCTTCTTTTCTATTCCATTCCTTTGGATCTTATTATTCTTTTTCAGATAGTTCTTGGGGGATTTAGACTATTTATAATTCTTAGTCCATTTTCCCTTATCCTTCCTCTTACTATTTACTATAAGGATAGTGGGTTTCTCATGCCCCATGTTCTTATCCACTTGGAGAATTAATGTAATAAGTTATGATAGAATCTTCTAATTATTTCTCATATGATAATTCACAATGAAACTAAATAAGGACTTGGGAAGTGATGATAGTATGAGATCTTTATGCAACTCATATGAGAATTTAATACCTAAGATTTCTAGAAGATCAATGTATCCAATAAGCTTGACTACATGTGGACCAGCTATCACAGACTCTCCAAGCTTAGTGGTGAAAAAATTGTTAGAGATTTCATACCTCTCTTTTCTCACCTTCTCTTGATTGAGATCCCGAAGGTGAGAAATCATTCTATAATCATCCATTTCCTTATGTTTCTTCAAGATATCATTGGTCATGAATGATAGCATGAGGTACTGAACATACATAGCATCATTCAGATGTTTCTCAAACATAGAGAGCTCATAATCAATTCCCTCATTTCCAAGTGCAACTAGTAAAGTTTCTTCCAGCATATATAGTTACCCTTCATGGTGAAGGATGACCCGAAGGTGCCTTTGACACTCCTAGAAATTAGTGTTTGTGAGAAGCTTCTTCTTATTGAGTATGGATCTCAAAGATATGTTTTAGGTAATTTGTAATGCCATTTCTTCAAAAAAGATGAACAATGTTTTATTAATTTATCTAATAGAATTAAGAAAAATAAATAAATAAATATTTATTAATCTCCCACTATTTTATTGAAACCCAATATCCCTCACCATTGGCTTCTAAATATCCTATTTCTTGAACATTCTAGTAGCAAGGATCCATATTTAACTTTTCATTACCCCAAATTTTTTTGGTCAATCAATTTGAAAGGTTTTAGGTAGGCATTCCAATTTTAAACTACATTAACTCATAACTCCTTGATCCGTTGAGTAGACTCCCTAATCCTAAAATCCTTAATTTTGGATTTCCTCAACCTTTGCCTCTCACTTACACCAAGTCCTACTTTTTCAGTCAACCCTTGATGTAAACTAAGTCAAGTCAACCCAAAACCTCAAATTAGAATTCCATGATAATTGAAAGAACCCCAACATTGGCTTGTCAAGCACGTTGAACTATGGTTTGATTCTGACCAAAGTAATTGAAGGCTATACTGACATAATATTTTGTAGAGGTATTTTATCCTTTATGCATAAATTGTCATTTATTATCTTATTCTGTGATTTTTAATATTAATTGGGATAATATTAAGTGATTAACCACATATTAGATAATATTTATATATAATCCAGTTTATTTTAGTTCCATCTTACATTCTTGTTAATTCATTAATTATGTGATCATGACAAAACATCCATAATGAATAACCATACAACTAAAAAAAATAAAATAAAGGGTATGATCATGATCTTATTCTAATGTTTATTCTATCTAACAGTTGATAAAATAATCTCTATCCTAGGGGAGAAACACCTTGAACCAATTAATTTCATGTTTACAGCTTTCCACTTGTCCACCTTTGTACCTCCTTGGATTGGTTTTTCTTCGGCTACTAACTTGAACCGCATCCACTAGATTAGGAGCTCTATCTATTAAATATGCTTATAATCACATGTAGGTGAGGGGTAAAAGGGGGTTTACATAAAATAAACCATGGTCATTTAGGCCCTACATATTAATGAGGACATAAGGCATGCAGGACAACAATTTAATCTAATAAATTAAAAAATAAACCAATCACATACAAAAGGTCTGGTCTAGCTCATGATCATCCACATGCATGCAATGAATTTACGCATTTAATAAAACTAGAATTAAATTCATTAATCATTCTTATTTAATACAAATCATGCTTGGATTGATTAATTATTATCTTTAATTAATCAATCCTTTTATATTAATCCTTTTCTGAATTTCCTTGAGATTATCATCCATTATAATTTTAAACAAATTATAATTCATTGAAAATTTACCTTATACATAACTTTTACCTTGGAGGTAACCCATTTAATACCCATAAAAACCTAACCAATATGTATTATGCTCGTATAATGATTTGTTCTTGTGATATATGGCATACACAACTTATCATGTACGTTCATGATGTGTACTTCACATATGATTACATGAATTACATGACTTTTCGGTCATGTTTTATGCCTCAATGAACTTAGAGTAACAACCTGTAATATGAATTATAAATGATATAAAGATTTCAAAATTATGAAAATATTAAATTTTTAATTCTGCATAATTTGGTAAAGTACGCTGCATATAGATCATATCTACACGGCATGTACTGCCTTCACCATTTGTCCAAAGTACATTCCTAGGGACTCGATGTGTGAGGTGTACTTCAGAAATTTTGGAGTACACAGCATGTCCATTGGACCACACATCGTGTTGACTTCACTTTACATGGTCACCAGTTAGCTAACCCATGTATGGGATACACGACCCAGCCCTAACCTAGAAGGTACTATGCACCATGTCCAATGGGCCACACGATGTGTAGTGTAACGTCCCGGATCTGGAAGCCACCCAGAGGCTCCCCGTACCCGGTTGGTCACATGGCCTCAAGCGCATTTCCCCGAACGCCAGAGGCTGTTGACTAGTAGCGAGGGCCTTCGGTGTGATAGTGGGGAAACTATGCCCTCATTAGTAGAGTACATAGTGGAAGTAAGAAACACATACAATAGCGGAAGCAGTAAATATCCAACAATAGCAAACAGCGGAAGACTCGAATAATAAAACAACTGGAGCACACATATATATATATATATATATAAATTATGCATGATACATATGTCTAGGAAAGCATCCAAACAAGTCACAATACTGGAATACAAAAATTATTAAACCAAAGTTCAAAATAAAAGATAAACAGCTCCTCAGCATCACAAGAACATGCTTGGTCCCATGCTGTCCAGCTCCACAAAAAGTCAAGTACCTGAAATAGAAGGGTGTTTGCCCTTATCTATACCTACAGCAATATAATCTGTTTGGGACCAAAAGCATGACCCAAATAGGGTGTGAGACTAAATCCCAACAGGCAACCACCCGAAGATCCATGCCTAATAGTCAGTGAGTATATGGCAGGTAAAAGTACAATAAATAGTAAATAGTAAATAGTAAAAGAACAGTACTCAGTAGTAAAAAATCCACAAATAAATATCAAGAAATAGTGAAGCAACTAGTTAAGCCACAAATAGGTAACCCTCTAGGAAGTTCTCTCATCCATCCCCTCTGGTCCTACCTAAAAATTACAAGCAACCCTCTGGGCAGCACACTCGATCTAACCCCTCTGGTTCTGTATAGGAATTTTATAAGACTCTATAAGGAAGCACTCACATTCTTTCTGATTATAGTCAAGGGAAAAGTAATACTCTCTAAGGAAGCTCACACATTCCATTCCCCGCATAGTCTAAGGTAGTCAGGGACTCTCTGATGAAGATCACATGTAAATTCCCCTTATATCCCCAAGGTCTAGGACTCTCTGAGGAAGCTCACTTGGTCAATTCCCCTTATAGCCCAGGTCATTCAATTCAAACAAAGACTCTCTGAGGAATCTCATGTGGTAAATTTTCTTATATACCTAAGTGGTTCTAGTCCCTCTAAGGATGCTCACTTGGTTAATCCCCCTTATATCCAAAAGTTCTCCAAGACTCTCTAAGGAAGATCACCCAGTCAATTCCCCCTATAGTCTACTAGACTGGGTTCCCACAGCCCTGTGTAAGTCAACGAGCATAGTAGTGCAATATATCCAAGTTAAACCTACAGAACTACTTGGATAAACAGCCTACAACATATCAAGCATGTTAGATTACAACTCTCCATCCTACAGCAACGGGCATGGAAAACAGGCAAGGCAGCCAAAGGATAAACAGGACCAAACGGTCGTAAACAGAACAATGCATGTGAACCCTATTCATATCCAAATATCCTCTACATAGGAATACAAGTATGGTAGGAAAACAACATGGGTAAAACAGTAAACACGCAATACCCCGTTCAAGGGGATTGGTGAAATTTTCACATAATACTCAAAGTCTTCGAACAGAAAGGTACAAACCACCTACCTCAAGGTTAAGAGATCAATATTCTTTAACCACGAAGCTTGAATCTCCTTGGAATTTTTTAGATCTAAGAAAACATCTAAAACATTCAACCCATGATAACTTGGAAAATAAGAGGAATTGGAAAACAAGGATCAAGCAGAAGAGAGAACTCACCGATGAGATTCGAACGCAATCAACAGTGTCCAAAATGGAGTACAAATGGAGTCTTAGGGGCTTGTTGAATATCCATGGCTGATCAGTACTCTCGGACGAACATAACCTAAAATAAGTGAGTTTTGTCCGTCAGACGCGACCCCAGTACGTTTAATGAAAAAAAAATACATGGCGTGTACTTTTGGAGTACACGGCATGTACTTGTTGTTCTGTACTCCGCATTAGGTGGCCTCCAAAACACTCTCACATGGCCATGCGTGTGGCTACTATACGGCCATCACATAGCTGGCTGTGGCAAGAAAGTACATGGCATGTTCTCATAAAATACACGGCGTGTACTTAGAAAATTTCCAGAAATTCCTCTTTTCTCCAAAAACGACCAGAAAGGAAAAACATACCTAAAAAGAAGATTCAGGTTCTTACAAACTTCCCCCCTTAAAGAAATTCATCCCTAATTTTGGCCTCAAGATCAACACATGAGTTCAACTAAAAAAACCTAGAACCTTTAATATATAGTTATGAGTTAAAAAACCCAGTAAGTCGACACCCACCAAGACTATGAAATTAATTTAATAAATTAATTCATAAATTATAGTTTGAAAATACAACTAGAAAATATAATTTTTAATCTATTAACACATTATAAGCCACATTCAAGTCCAATATCTCTTTATAAAACTTTCTATCTTATTTTTTCAAAATTAAAAAACACAATTTTAAAATAGTTCACCAGCCAAATCCATTTCAAATCCAAACACCCATTTTGAAATCCATTTTAAAAACCTATACAATAGTCTAATTTCAAAATAGGTTTTCCAAAAATCTTTGAAAACCATTTAAAAATAAATGACCCAAACACAATAGGTCAAGAATACATAAATAGGTCACCATAAGTCAAAAACAGACAATGAATATAAACAAGATAATGATTCCACAATAACACAATCAGGGGAATGATATAATAAATCAGAATATGTGAATCCCTTATATAAATTACCAATCAAGAAATGAATGTGTCATGTGATATAGCTTTGGAAGCTAACATGATACATGTATAACTTTATTAATTTCCCACAGACCAACTTTCATCATATGCTGAGTTTAAACCACAAACCATCCAACTAAACCACACAAGCCTCATTGAAAATGGACCACCCCCTCTTAGTAATAGTTCCTAAAATGACTGGAGGGACCCTATCAGAGTGTGAACTTACTATTGAAACATAAGAATATACCTCACACTTAGTTATTGGGTTCCCATGACCAATAGAAAATTGAGGTGAGTGAATATGCATGCCAAGATAAACAAAAAAGGGATAATAAATAACTCTTCCTCACCTCTATCACCCTAAAATTGAAAATACCCAATACATATCACTATACATCCATGGATTTAAAAAATAATATTCCCTAAAAAGGGAGAAACAAGAATAATATACTAATAAAATACCCACACAAGGGGAAACAAACACCAAGTGGAAATCAAGAGGGTCTCACAATCTTTAAATAACACTCTTTATAAAGGGTCAACTGGTAATTTTCCATAAAACAAGGCTTGTAATGATAATACATTTCCATTTCATAAAACACCACTTAAATAATCCATCATAAATCCATTGAAACTATATACACCATTTTTACTACAAAGCCAACCTTTAAAATATGGTCCTCCCCCTTTGAAACCCCAAACTACCCTAAAGGCCTTAAATTTTCACCAAATAAATTTTTCAATGGCCAAAAAATATTTTTAACAAGGGGTATAACAACAAAATTATTTCAATAAACACTATAAATTAACCAAATAACCCCCTTTTAAAATAATTTTGACTTCAACACCTCATCGTAAAACAAATCACACTTTAAAACCTCATTTTCACTCTTTGAAAACCAAAACCAAATAAAAATCCAACACACACTATCAAAACTATTTCAAAAATCCACATAATAATTTCACAAAGTATTGTAACATTAAAAAATTACATTTCAAACATAAAAACATGGAATTAAAAATAAAAACTCTTTATTCCAATTTTAAACTTCATAGAAATGATTTAAGAACATCCTAGAGATATCACATATATTCATAATTTCATTAAAAATATATTTATAAATCTCAAAAGAACTTTAAATTATAAAATGAAACAATTTCATAGAAGAACTTACTTGGAAGAAATGGAAAACATGAAGAAACATGTCGCCTTCATCAGCAACCACCCGAACAAGTAAGGTGATGAATTTTTAAACCCTGGACAATAAAATACCCAAGATTAGTTCCATCCCAAACCCTAAATCATACAAAGCGGCATATAATGTTTGTGGGAGGAACCAAAAATTTAGATAAAATTGGTGAGAAAGGAACAAAGAGGATAAAGTGGAAATATTTACATTGGAATCAATTGAACACCACCAACAATGACCCAATAATCAAAGGAAAAGTGGGGTGGAACTCCCCATATGATTTTTAGGGTAAATTGATGTGTATAGTGTAATAAATTGGTGAAACATATCCTAAAATTTAGATTAAATTTTGGTAAAATCCACTTTTAAGTAATTATGGGTAAGTTGCATAGTCTGGCTACATAGTTTTCCAAATTGTGTAGGAGTACCCCTACACACACAAAAAAACCACACCATTCTTTAAAAGATATGTATTGTTTCAAAAACCATGAAATGAACATAAAAAATCCATTGTCTCTATGATATAATTCCATTCATGGTTATTGTATGGTTTCCCTTAACTGTGCAAGAAAACCATTTAACATCCAAAAAATCTCAAAAACTCCAAAATTCTTATCCAAATATCACCAAAACTCAAAAAAAACAAGATGATATAAAATAACTAAAATTAAACACTAGAATGACATTCAGGTTTCATAATACCAGGCTTTACACCCATATAGAAATAATGTATAGTAAACAACCGCCCATAGAGAAATTTCATGATAAATATAGCTAGTTATACCTCTTAATAATAGTCCATCATACTATAACCCCATAGTCAATATTGGATTACCTCTAATAGTACCCATAAAAATCCATCCTTCCCATATTTTAGTACCCTTGTTCATTACCTTGGTCTACCTTGAATCCAACATTTATACAGGTTCAAAAAGATTTCAAAACATATCTTAAACACTACATCTTTAGTGTCAGGATAGCCCCACTAGTTTCCTTTCATGGAATTTAGCAGTACTATAGAAAGCATTAGTACCTACCCCCATTCCTCAAAAATGTTATATATAAGAAGAAACTCATAATAAATATCCCCCTTGATGAGGATTACAATAATTAGGTAGAGGTCCCACAATTAATGTTGACCTCCCCATGTTAAAGATGAAATGAGTGGGTATCTGGTGACCATCTACTTGGTAACTCTGATATGATGTCCAAGTGATGGTAGATATGGAACTGAAAATTCCATGATACTTCATAAATTTTGAACCTTAAGAGATCCTACCTAAAATCATCACACAACTAGCATACCCAGTGTGTCGATGTCTATTCATCAGTAAACATTCCATGCTGGTGAAAATCAAATTGTTCATTCCATCTCATATGGTGGTCTTCCAATCCCACCATTAAGATGATATCATATTAAGGAGGTGATTTTTTTATGAATATCTTCTCTCTTTTGATGGTTTTGATTATATTCTATTGGGAGTGTGTAATAATCAAGGTATGATCTTTTATGGAGTGACAGGTCACAACCATGGTCCACATTTATAACCTTAGAGAACTTGTGAACTAGACTCTTAAGGGATCTTGGTCATCATTTTGGATTGAAACATCATCCATTAATATAAATCCATACTATGTAATAATTTTATATATAGAATAATTCTTTTGATCCTATATTAATAATGTGGAGTCAGTGTCATGATAAAACATGGTTCAGAAGATCTGTCTGATGTGAGTATTCTCTGCCATCTCCCTTGTCCATAAAACAACAACCTAAGCCCCCTCAGCATCCATCTAAAGTTTTCTTAAGAAAAAAATATAAGTCTAATATTTGGGTCACATAATGTGAGCATTCTTGAAATATACCCTTCATGAAAGTTCCTTTACAAAAATAGGGCACACATAAGTGAATTCATATAAGTCACTTCATGTAAGAAATAGTATCCTGAGCACCAAAGATTTTGGTCATGGAGCACTCACAAAAGTTTTAGTATCATGAAAAGAGAGAAATCATCCAATATTTCATGAAATCTAATATTTCCATATGGGGACCCTCCCATGGTTTATAGGAAAATTTAGGATCCAAGTTTCACAAAAACTTGAGGGCATGTGTTAATGAATTTAAGTGTTCTTACCTCAGAATATGATACTATTTTTCCCCATCAGCTCCAATTTTGAGGGGGGGGTTATACTAAATAATACATTAAATTATTAGTTGAAATAAATGATATCTAATTTATATAAATATATTACAAACATTTCCAAAGACCACTAAAGGGGCAGAGTTTGCAAAGTTCCAAAGTTTTACGAACCCGCATCATAATGCCGTGAAACTCTAACCTCTATGAAAATAGTGATCTTACATGAAATGTATATTTCATGAACATAAGACCTATAAATACACATTTCATCCCCCATTTTTAGGATCTCATATTTTTAAATCTATCCAAATCTATTAACTTATGAAACTCTAAACTTCACGAACTGGAAGACCCATAGATTCTCACAGGTGGTGGTCCTTCATGAATGACCTATCATGGGTCCTTCAAAGTATAGGATTGATATTGAGATTAATTTCACAAAATTAATGACAAAGAAAAACACCTTTCATGTTAGACGATTATTCTTTGTGCACCTCTGGTATCTATGAGACATCTTTCATGAAAACCATGCCATGTAAATCTAGACATAACACTTATGAAAGATATCCAATTCTTGTGTAAGTCTCAGTTTTGCAAAGCCCCCAGATTTTATGAAACCCATTACATTGTCCCTTTCTTGATTCCTCATTTTATAAAAAATATTTTCACAAAAGGGTCTTTATATCCATTCAATCCAATATTATTCATGTTAAAACCATACATACAACTGGTATCATTGACCCTAATTCCTAGGATCTCTACATTAAGTATAGGTCGGGCAATCCCCTTTCCTTTTACTACTATGAATAGGCACTCCCATGTAAGGACCCTTTCATACTACTTGAAAAAGGTAGTTTCCATTACATTTTTCCTCAAAAAACATCTATGTAGTGGATATGTATGCTCAAATGATAGAATCATATAGGGAAAATATACATTATTACCCATGATGAGCGTATAAAGGATCCTAGAATAATTAAATCTTTTCACCCTAACATGGAATGGGAAGCTTAAAATATAAGCCTCAATAACTAATGAGCATCAAGAAATTAAAATCCATAGCACAATATCTGAACAGCAGTAATTTAAACTGTATAGCACAATATCTAAGCTACAAAACTTTAAACTACATAACACAATGTTTGAGATGAAATACTTTAAACTATATATAATAACTTCCAAGATACATGAATTTAAACTGAATAGAATAATTTCTAAGTTTCAATACTTTAAACCGCATAGCACAATGTCTGATCTACAAGACTTAAAACTACATATCATAAAGTCGGAGTCAAAAGGCTTTACACCGCATAGTACAATGTTTGAGATAAAATACTTCAAACTGCATATCACAACATCTGATATGAAAGTATTAAAAATGAATATAAAATTTTCTTAAGTCTCATGATGTTAAAATTAATGAGAACTTCCTAATCACATGAAATTAAACTACATGATTACGTTCTCAGCACAATACTTTAAACAGTAGCCTTACAATATGTGATGAGCATAGGATTCCCTATGCAAAAAATAATGTGTTTCCTCATGTGATGATAATGGGATGACCCCCACTATATCAATAAACAAACATTCATAATCCCACACAAACATACTTTTCTACCTCCTTAGTATTATCTACGAAGCACACTTGTACACAATCCATATGCATGCCAACTGTCATTCAGTATTGGATGGGTAGAATACGTGACCATTAACCTCTAGGATTCCCAAAGTGTAATCCCTAAAAAATCGTGTTTCATCATCCCCTTTCATGATGTAATAGTTATTACCACATGATATTTAACTTCATGGTGTGGTATTATTACATGACATTAAACTAAACACTCAAAATATATTGGTTTTGATTCCTTCCTTTCAATAGGGTATATTGGATGCCTCTCAGAGGTTCAATCCTAAAATACCAATAAACTTGTCTACCATTTATAGGTGGTAAGTTATAGGTGACATCACCATATCCAAAAAATTATCACCATTACCATTTCACATCCCTCCTTGAGGCAGTAACCTTAAACCTTGATCATCTTTCTAGAGAATATTGAACCTCCCACCATATAAACCCAAATTCTTCACTATATTTTTCCATTACCATAAGACATTAACATATATTTTTTCTAGTATATGATGAGTGTATATGGTATGTGTTTCGGTGCGGATGTGCGTCGGGTTACGCTGTTCCGCCAGGACGCGTTCGCGCGTGCACCCGTCAACCCGAGGGGATGGGCGCGCGGCTTGTGGTCCCGCAGTCCCGCTTTCCAAGGGCGGGCGGCATCCGTCCCTTATTCAGGGGCGTCTGCTCCTTGATCGAAACCGGGATGATGGGATGTCGGCTTCTCCTTCCTTGGACGTCTCCTCGGAACTTGTCGCCTAATCCGGGTCTCCCTCATAGACTTAAGAATGTTCGTGAATCTCGTTCCCGGCGCCATATCTTCATGGACACCGGTTAATTACGCTGCTTCCGCCCGGACGTTCCAAGGAGTCTGGGCGGGGCAGCAACCTGCGGTGAGAAGGCCGGGTGGCTCTGGGTGCTGGGGGCGTGTTGTAACACTGCGGCTCTGCACGTCTGTCTTCCGTCCCTAATAGGGCTTCTCGAAGGCACGATGGCCTGAGGCATCCCGTACTAGGTGCGGGGAACTGTGTCACCTGAGGTTTTCCTCAGCTTCCCGTGTTTAACACGGGGTATGCCGCGAGTTTAACGTCCAGCGGGGACGGCATCGGACCGATCAACACGAAAAGTGGATCAGATGACAGAACCCCTTGCGGGGAACCTCCGACGCTGGGGCCAGCACATGGGCGGCTTCCCAAGTAACGTGGAGTGAAGTGAAGTGGCATGACCCCACCGGGATGTGGCGGCCCGGGTAAGGATCAGGGTGGATGATGGAGTAAAGAGCTTGGACCCCAGAGGGGCTTCCTACGTACCGCGCGTTAACACGGATCAAAGTCAACGTAGTTCGGGCATACAGTTTAACGTCATGCTGGACGTCGGCAAGCCGACTCACGAAGAGGTCGAGGCCGCCGGGCGGAGGATTGAACCGAACCACCTCGCACGGAGGGGGGATGGAACGGCCGGGTGGATCACAGTTTCACGTCATGCTGGACGATAAAAGGGGAAATGGAAAAGGGGGGCTGTGGGGAGGCACCGTGGAGATACACACGGGCGGTCTCCCACAGGGGCGGATTCATAGGTGAATCAACGCAAGCGTGAACCCTGGAGGGGTCCACTGATGGACGAACCGACGTAAATACGACCGGGACGACCAGGTGGTGGGCTTGGACCTCAGGGAGGCTTCCTACGTACCCTGTATAGAAGACAGGGATCAAAGTCCACGTAGTTCATTCTGTCAGGACTTACGCACTTGGGGCAGCCCGGATACTGCAAAACTCAGTTGGAAGGGACTTGGACCGAAAGCAAAAGACACCTCGATCCCAGTCAGACCCTCTACTGGCTTCGGCAGTGGGGAGGTGCAATGGAGATACACATGTGCAGCCTCCCACGAGAAACTAGGGGTTTGTAATACCCTGCCCCCGTAGGGAAAAGCCACTCCCATTAAATCGTCCCAAAAGGGGGACAATCCCGACATCCCTGCAGAGACGAGCGGGTGGGGGCCACGTCCAAACCGGGGGAGACCCTGCGTGCGGAGCACGGGATCAGGTTGCGGACGGTTTAGCGTCTTGCCAGACGAAGTACAGTTTAACGTCATGTGTTGAGGACGAGGCACTTGGCAGTTTAACGTCTTGCAGCACGGACGATGGGGGCTAGGCAGTTTAATGTCGTGCAGCTTGGACGGGTGTGCAGTTTAACGTCATGCTGGGCATAGGTTGCCGGACGAAGCACTTGGCAGTTTAACGTCTTGCAGCGCGGACGATGTACAGTTTAACGTCGTGCAGGACGTATATGCAGTTTAACGTCATGCTGGACATATATGCAGTTTAACGTCATGCTGGACATATATGCAGTTTAACGTCATGCTGGACATAGGTGCGTGTCACTTCGCGCAAGCCTGGAGGGCCGCACGGGAAGACAACGCACGGTGCGGGCACCCGGGATGAGAATCATCGGGTGCCACACAGGCGGGTAACCTTAGGAGGTCAACGGGGATGACCCTGGCAGATTGCGCGCAAAAAGGAAGCTTTGCGCGCAATACTGCGGGCCGGCGCGCAATCGGGGCGGCTGGCGCGCAATTGGGCCAGCGCCTTGCGCGCGGATGCTTGAGATTGCTCACACCGGGCTTCGGATAGCGCGCGGGGGCAACGGCTCATTCTTTAACGAATGGCCACTTGAAAGAAGGGGGGGTGCGCGCAATCAGGCCGGATTGCGCGCACCCCGGGGGCAATTGCGCGCAAGCGGGTTCTTTTGCGCGCAAAGGCCTTAGGGTGAGTTTTTATTCAAATGAAAGGAGCCAGCGGGGATTGCGCGCGAAGGCGGACCCCGAGGCTTTCTTGCGCGAAAGAAAGGAGGTTACCTGAAGTTCGTCATTGCGCGCGGAAGGGGTTGAATTGCGCGCACGGGAGACGTTTCGACTTCCAGCAACCTTTGAAACGTTGGGGGTCTCCTTGTATTTATAGGCAACCCCGGGCGCGGAATCCAGGGTGCGAGCGCGAAATTCTTCTCGCGGGCGCGGAATCGGGCGCGGCGCGTAAGGGAGTCGCGCGGACCCGCGGCGCGCAGAATTGCGCGCCGAGCCGGCGCTTTGCGCGCATCCCGGGGGTTTTCCGCGCGGGACATCACCTTTGCGCGCGGGCCTCTGAAATTCCGCGCAAGGCCTCCGGGCCCTCCGAAACATCCTTCCGACTCCAAATATGACCTCGCTTTCCGCATCCGGAGCTTCGTTTGGGAGCAACGGACTTTTCCGGCGTCTACAAAAGCCCCCCCTCGGAATCTGATCGGCGAGAGGTCGCAACGATCGGGTTCCGAGGGAGACGCCGGAATGCCGAAGTCCTGGGCGGCGCGGGACTTAGGCGCGCAAAAAGGGGCACCGGTCGCGAAATTCGCCGCTGCCCTGCGCAGTGATCTCAACATCGGAGGCTCGTCGGGTTGCCGAACCCGGGCCATCTACGAGTGGACCAGTGGTGGACATGCCGCCTGCTCCGGAACAGGCTTCCCAAACCGAGCCGGCCCCACCAACTGCTGATCAAGGGGCTGCGGACGTCGGCGGTGCTGCCACCGGAGAGAGGCTGGGGGCTGACGAGGGTGTCAGCGCCGCTGGGGAGAGAGAAGAAGGTTGCCCGGATGTTGGGGAACCTTTCCCTCGTGAGGACCTCCCAGGGGCGGACCCTGCAGCAGACCTGCTGGCTGCCTTCCCTGCCTACCGGCCTGCCGACCCAGAGGAGATGGATGACTCGGACGCGGAGGCGGTCGAGGATAGCCGGGTAACGCGACGCAGGGGGTGGAAGTGCATCCAGCGCTTCCTCAAGCGAGACCCATCGGAATGGCTGGGGCGCATGGGATCACTTCAGACCTGGCTGCGCTTCCTGTGTGCCGGGGGAGCTGATGCTCAACGCCTCCATCTGACGGTCCGTGATTACATGGCCGAGAAGATGCGCGAGAGCCGCCGGCGTGCCGACGTCGCACAAAGTCGGGACATGTCGGAGAGCACGCAGGCGCTCATCGCGGCAGAGCAGGAAGTCCGGCGCCTCGAAGGGCAGGCGGCAGAGAAGGAGGCCTTCGTCGCAGCATGTACCGAGCTTGTGGAGCAACTATCGGCACAACTGATCGACGCTCAGGTACAGCTGACGGAGGCGGGCCAACAGATGGTCACACTCCAAGTCGAGCGGGAGCGTGCACAGGCCAGGATTGACGAACTGCGTGCTGCGACCGCCGACGAGGAGAGGGCACGCAGAGAACGAGAAGCAGCCCTGGAGGCCGCCAGCCAAAGGGTAGCGGCATTAGAAAGGCTCATTCAGCACGCTAATCCCTAAGGGCTGTTTTTTGCCATTCCCAGAACATTTGCTTCCGCTACTTAATATTTGATCCACTTGTACGAATCGCCATATTTATCTGCGTCTTTTGGTTTAACATGCTCAACCACAAATTGTCTCGTGGGAGCGTTAACCAAGCATCAGGCATCCATAATTGGGCCTGGGTTTCTGGAGAAAAGAGGGAGGTCATTCCTGGGAAAGGAGACCTCAGACCTAACCAATGTATCGTCCCCCAACTTGTTCCAACACACGAGCGGGACAACGCTAGGGGCGTTGAGATTTTATCCGAACATAGGGAAATGAGAAAGGGTGAATCGCGTGTCCCGAATCCAGACATCCACAACGATCGGCCTTCCAGGAAATGCCCAAGACGGTAGGCGGACAGTGGATCGACCATAACAACTGCAATAGACGGACCGAAAAAGGCCATCATTCATATTGCAGGAGGCGGACCACATGTCATCATGAATACCGCTTTGGGGTTCCTTCAGACACAAGGGTGGAAAATCCAGATCAACAGGGCATGCGAAGCGTGGGGCGAAGTGACGATTTGTTCGGACAGAATCCAACGCTCTCAAAATTGCGCCACCGTGGGGAAAGCGTATTGGGCGGATGCACTAATCTGGCCGTGAGTCACCTCAATTCTCAGACAGCACCTCTCTGACGAGGAAACTGTCGCTTCCCATCATTGCGATGGGGCATCCCGAGCTGAATCGGGGAGAATATCACAACTGCACCACTCTACCCGAAGTCAGGCCAGACGGCCGGCGACGAGGAGGGGCGGGACTTATCGATCCCTGAGGCTGGACCCGAGTCGAAATGTCCGGGCGTTCCTACGTACTCCATCAGGCTGGAGATCAAGCCACACGTAGTTCTGTGAGTGCAGTTTAACGTCATGCAGGACGTAGGACCCCATTTGGGGTAGATCTTAGTTTAGGGTCTTAGAGCTCGGACCATAAGGGCTGGATCTTAGTTTAAGGTCTTAGAGCTCGGACCATAAAGGTGGAGGATCTTAGTTTAAGGTCTTAGAGCTCGGACCATAAGGGCTAGAGGATCTTAGTTTAAGGTCTTAGAGCTCGGACCATAAGGGCTAGATCTTAGTTTAAGGTCTTAGAGCTCGGACCAGAAGGGGAGATCTTAGTTTAAGGTCTTAGAGCTCGGACCATAAAGGGGGGATCTTAGTTTAAGGTCTTAGAGCTCGGACCATAAGGGGAGATCTTAGTTTAAGGTCTTAGAGCTCGGACCATAAGGGGAGATCTTAGTTTAAGGTCTTAGAGCTCGGACCATAAGGGGAGATCTTAGTTTAAGGTCTTAGAGCTCGGACCATAAGGGCTCAAAGCACGCCACATCGTGGTCATATCCCCTGGATATGCGAAGATGCACTGAGGGATAGTGTCAAGAGTGTCGAGGTTTCGCCTGGTCAGAATGGGAGGTGGAAAATGTGAATCATGCGGCCATTCACTCGAGGACCGGGAGCACCGGCGTGACGATATGAGAATACTGCCGACCGTGGCGGAAAAGCAGCATCAACATCGCACCAACCGTTGGTGGAATGAGGCAGCAAACGAGCATCGACCGCTCAATCGCAGGATTTATATCGATTTGCTGCCCGAGGCCATTGGGGGTACCGGCCCGAGTCGGTGGGAGAGCACTGAGGCATTGTGTCCGAACCGTTCACGGGGGCTCCACACAGGGCGTAGACGATGGGTCCGAATGAAAGGGAGCACGAAGCCTGAAAAGTGGAGGAAACCTGACCAAGCGGATCCTGACCCTCCTGGCAATAAACCAGAGTACTCTTGACACCGGTGGACCACGGCAAGGGGTCGGGGAACACGCCTTGAGGGTGACCTGAAGGCGGCGGATTCCCCAGAGAAGGGGGAATCTCTAAGAGGTGGGGGGTTGGACCCGAAGTTTCAAACATCCGGGCGTTCCTACGTATCCCATAAGGATGGGAATCAAGCCGCACGTAGTTCTTGAAGCGCGGTGCAACACAATCGGGCACCAGCGCGGGGAAGAGTGCGGGTCTGACCCTCGCACACAAAAGGAGCGGCATTTGATATTTCTTGTTTGTCCTTAAAGATGAATGGTTTTTCTTTGTGCGGCGACATGCCCGTGATTGAGAAATCTCTGGCGTCGCCACAATAATCAAGCCATGGAAGGCATTGATGAATGGCGTGGTCATTAACCAGCGCCCAACATGAGTGTCCCCTGAGGAGGACATCACGATGCAGTGCCGTTTCTCGTCGGGCGGCCAAGACGATCACAGTTTACGGTCGTGTGGTAGGACCAGACAACACAGTTTAAGGTCGTGTGGTTCGGACCATGGAGGAATCCGCTTACCGCGGTACGGCGGACACGGCGGAGGTGGGAGCATACCCAGCCCTGCGGTCACGCACGATTCCAGGAGAAGAGTCTTGGGATGGGGGTCTGCGTATGTCCATCACCCGAGGGGCAGAGATGCTAGCCTCCAGATATACTGGGCCCAGAACGCAATTGTTCGGGCGACTCCCTCCTCCTTATGGGGACGAGGGTCCAGCTACGCATGGCCCTTAGGGAGGATATCTGCATATATCCTTGGTGCTCAGATCATGGGAGCCTCGAACGACATCATTACCCTGGTTGGTCTGCCTAACGTGTAGAGGCGTACCGGAGGTCGGTATGAAGAGAGTGTCAAGATCCCACTACAACGCACAAAGGCGGAGTGTGATGAGGACTGCGCAACCAATGTTCAGAGCCCGAGAGAGCTGACATGGCGATCAAGGACGTTGCTGACGCATTCGCAACACAACATCCGATCGCGTCAGCCTAAGACGGGGCAAGCAAACGAGCATCAACCGCTCAATCGCAGGATTCATATCGATTTGCGGCCCAAGACCCGCCGGTAAATCGACCCGGAGCGGTGGGAGAGCACTGAGGCATCGTACCCAGACCGCTAACGAGGATCCCTTTGAGTGAAGGCTCGAACAAGAGGAAGCGCGAGGCCTGACAAGCAACACAGGACTTGTCGGGATTGAATCTGACACTACGAGTCATAGACCGAAGCACCCCAAAACATGTTAACAGATCTCCGGAAAGGGTCGGAGGACTCACCCTGAGAGCAACCGAAGGGGGGCAGGTCCCCGTGATCAACCAAGAGACGGGGCTGGACCTGAGACACAAGCGTCCAGGCGGTCCTACGTATCCCATAAGGATGGGAATCAAGCCATACGTAGTTCTGGAAAGGCAGTTTAACGTCATGCAGGACGAATGCTGAACAGTTTAACGTCTTGTAGCTCGGACGTAGTGCAGTTTAGCGTCATGCGGGACGAAGCACTTGGCAGTTTAACGTCTTGCAGCGCGGACGAATGCTGAACAGTTTAAAGTCTTGTAGCCTGGACGAATGCAGTTTAACGTCGTGCAGGACGTGGTGACACTCAGGCAAAGTATTGCTTGAGGAACCTAGCGTTGGTGGGAGGAGTGACACGCTCACCATCCATAGTCGCTAGGGAGTACGCGCCATTGGGATAGACCTTGTGGACAACAAAAGGTCCCTCCCACTTGGGCTCCAACTTGGGCGGCTTCCTGCCGGGGATCATCGGTGCTCTTAGGGCTAGCACTAGATCACCCTGTAGGAAGGAGCGGAGGCGAACCTTCTTATTGAAAGCTCGAGCCATCCTGCTTTGATGCCTCTCCAAGTTGTGCAAAGCGCGAAGTCTATTCTCATCCAGTGCTTCCAACTCGACTAGACGGGCTTCAGCAACTCTGTCCGGCGCTTGCTGGTCGTAGACCGCAGTGCGCAAGGACGGTAACTGGATCTCGATGGGCAGGACGGCCTCAGCTCCATACACCAGGGAATAAGGGGTCATCTGGGTGGAATTGCGAGTCGTCGTCCGATAAGCCCAGAGGGCGTTGGGGAGCTTGTCCGGCCAACTCTTCTTGTTCTGACCAACCATCTTTTGCAGAATGTTAGAGAGGGTTTTGTTAAACGCCTCGATCTGTCCATTCGCCTGCGCATGATAGCGAGATGTATGGTTCGAGCGGATGTTATACTTGGCGTACAACTTCTTCAACTCGGCTGCTCGGAAATTGGTTCCGTTATCCGTGAGGATAGCGTGAGGCACTCCAAATCGATAGATGATGTTGGAGGTCACGAAGTCAGCGATCGAACAGGATTTGACCTCTCTGAGCGGAATCGCTTCTGCCCACTTGGAGAAGAAGTCCGTGGCGGTCAGAATGAACCGGCACTGGCGAGCTGTCGCCGGCGGGTAAGGTCCCACAACGTCCAGTCCCCAGACTGCAAAGGGCCAGGAATACCTTGTGGTATGGAGAGGCTCCGGCGGCCGATGCACAAAGTTCGCGTGAACCTGGCACGCATGGCACCTCCTGGCGTACTCGATGCAGTCATGGATCATAGAGGGCCAGAAGTATCCCAACCTCCGAATCTGGTGGGACAGCTTCGGCCCAGTTTGGTGGGCGCCGCATGAACCAGCATGAACCTCTTGCATGACTCGTGGGATCTCAACTCCCTGAAGGCAACGGAGGAGAACACCATCAAATCCGCGTTTGTAGAGGATCTGCTCCAGGCCGGGACTGCTCTGGAGGACGAACTGCGATGCGCGGCGTCGAACTCGCTCGCGCTCGGCCCGATCTGACGGAAGAATGCCATGTTGGAGGTACTCAACCAAAGGCGTCCTCCAATCAGGGGCTGATTCGACTGCTATATCTGGGGTACTCGGGGCTCCGGGCATAGGGGCAACCGTGGTGAGATTACTTACCAACGGGCCGCGATCTTCTTCCGGGATAACGGGAGCGATGAGCCTGCGGCGCGTCACGCGGACGATCAGGTTGTCCTGTTCAGGTTCCGCAAGTGACGCAGCCAGGCTGGCCAAAGCATCTGCTCGACCGTTCTGCGACCGGGGAATATGGACAATTTCTGGCCGAGAAGGGAACCGGGCCATCAGAAGGAGGGTGCACTCCAACAATGGCACAAGTTCCGGCTTCCTGACAACATAGTCGCCATTGATCTGCTTAATGACCAGCTCGGAGTCCCCTTTCACACACAGATGGGGCACGTCGATCTCGAGAGCTAACTCGAGGCCGGTGATGAGGGCATGGTATTCCGCCTCATTGTTGGTATAGCCCTCTGACAACAGGAAAGAGTATGGCAGCACGGCTCGCTCCGGGGTAATGAAGACGATGCCCAAGCCCACTCTATTGAGCTTAGGATTATCGAGTCTTCTACCGGTGGGGCTCCGGGAGGCACCGTCAAAGTGCATCTGCCAGCATGGATCGGCTCGATCAACCGAGAGAATGGTCTCATCAGGAAAGCCTAGATCCAGCGGCTGATCCGCGGAGGTCGGGTGAGCGGCCAGAAAGTCTGCCAACGCTTGCCCTTTGATGGCCTTCTGAGACACATACCTGATGTCGAACTGCTGGAGAATCACAGCCCACCGCGCTAGACGGCCAGTCAACATAGGTCGGCTCAGGATATATTTCAACGGGTCTACCCGAGAAACCAACTGTACCTCATGGTGCTGCAAGTAGTGCCGTAATTTCTGTACGGCAAATACGAGCGCCATGCAGCTCTTCTCGATGGGGGAATACCTAACCTCCGCATCGAGGAGCATGCGACTGAGGTAATAGAGGCTATTCTCTGTTCCCTCGTTGTTCTTCTGGGCGAGAAGGGCACCCAGGGACCGTTCCAGGGCGGTCACATAAAGGACCAGCGGCTTTCCGGATACGGGCGGCATCAGGACCGGAGGTTGAAGCAGGTACTGCTTGATTTCCTCGAAAGCGGTCTGACACTCTTTATCCCATACATAGGTGACACCCTTCTTCATAAGCCGAGAAAAGGGCTTACACTTGCCGGCCAGATTCGCGATGAATCGGCGTATATAGGCTAAGTGGCCTTGGAACCCTTGCAGTTCCCGGACGGTACCCGGGGGAGGCATCTGGCTAATCGCCCTGATTTTCTCTGGGTCGATCTCAATACCCCGGTATCTTACCACAAATCCAAGGAACTTTCCGGAGGTGACCCCAAAGGCACACTTCAACGGGTTCATCTTCAGGCAGCGAGACCGGAGGAAGCTGAACACTTTCTCAAGATCTTTGAGATGGTCCTGACGCTGGCGCGATTTGACAACCAAGTCGTCGACGTAGCATTCCACCAGTGTGCCGAGGATTGGCTTGAATATGCGGTGCATCGCCCGTTGATAGGTGGCACCTGCATTCTTCAGGCCGAAGGGCATGACCCGGTAGCAAAAGGTACCTTGGGGGGCCCTGAAGGCAGTGAACTCCTCATCCTCAGGGGCCATCCGAATTTGGTTGTATCCGGAGTATCCATCCATGAAGGAGAGGGCTTGGAACCCTGCCGTGGCATCAATCAACAGCTCTGTCACTGGAAGGGGAAAATCATCCTTCGGACAGTGGCGGTTGAGATCGCGGAAGTCGATGCAGACTCTAATCTGCCCGTTCTTCTTCCTGACCGGCACAATGTTGGCCAGCCATTTGGGGTACTGAACTTCCCTCACGAAGTTGGCTTTGATAAGCTTGTCAACTTCGGCCTCAACCATGGCACCATGGGATGGGTGCATCTTCCTGGGAGGCTGCTTGAACCCGCGATGGTTCGCCGGGAGACCTAGGCGGTGGACGGCTACCTGAGGATCTAGCCCCGGCATCTCGTCATAGCCCCAAGCGAACACATCACGGTGCTGCCTGAGAAAGTCCACGTACTGCTGCCGCTCCTCAGAGGGCATGGCGGCACTAACCAACGTGGGTCTTGGATCGGCCTCGGTTCCAAGGTTCACCTGTATTAACTCATCGACCGTGGCGGGGACGCCCTCCTCAAAGGCTGGGGGTGCGTCTTCCATACCCTCTCCACTCGGAGAGGGATCATCCACGGGAGAGACTGCGTTGGAAACTGCATTGGGGCTACCAGATCCTGCTGGGCCACTGGTGCTGGCGCGGGCGTTCGCGGCCGTCTCATCAGGAGACTCGCGGACCGTCAAGACCATGGCGACGTCCAACCGGTGAATCGGGAGGACGTAAGCGTCATCCAGACTTGCCCAGGGATCGCTTGCAACAGCGACAGGCTCAACCTCACCTGCCAGGATCTGCTTATCCTTGCTCTTGTAATAGTCCGCGTCCAGATAGCGGGCTTCACATGAGGCAAAAGGAGAGGCATCTCCTTGAAGCACGCCTACTCGACCATTAAGGGAGTATTTGAGGCATTGGTGGTATGACGAGGGAACCGCCGCATGAAGGTGAAGCCATGGCCTGCCCATCAATGCGTTATACGCAGTGTCCTGAGAGACTACCATGAATTCGGTGTTGGCAACCAAGTCACCGAACTGGGTCTTCAAACGTATCTTGCCGACCGGGGTTTGCTCGGTGCGGTCGTACCCCTGGATCCTGAGGTCGGAGGGAATCAAGTCATCCTCAGACAACCCCAATCTCCAGAGCGTCCGAGTTGGAATCAGATTAATCCCGGACCCCGTGTCGACAAGACAACGCCGGACTTCAAGGCCATTGAACTGGCCAGTGACATACAGCGGACGGATGTGTCCCTGTATAGGAGGGTCCTCATCCTTACCAGAGAACGAGATAACTGCCTGACATTCGGCGTCCTCGATCGTTTCGGCGTGGAAGGCCTCTGCAGCCGCAACCTCTGTCTCGAACTGGAGGGGGCTCTTCAGGGCTTCAGCGAGTGCCTCGCGCATCTCAGATGACATGCGCAGAGCCTCAAGGATGGAGAGCCTTGCTGGGATGTCGGCCAAGTGCTTCAGGACATCATACTTTTTGGCCAAGCGCGAGCTCCTGGTTGCAGGAGATTGCTCTGCGGTTGGTGGCATGACGGGCCTTACCGGTTGGATCGGCGGCCGACTGGTACTTGGCGCATCTCGCTGTTCACTGGTCGCAGTCCGGGAAATGGTCACCGTACTGGAGTCAGGAGGCCGGGATGGACTTGTGGCAGGGCGGAGCTGGTCGCGACGCGGCTGAGGCGGTTCTGCCCGGTCCCATACCACAAACAGTGGCGGAGGCGAATCCGTCATCCCCGGATGGGGAGCCTGCGTACGTTGAGCTCGATCTTGAGCCTGCCGCCTAGTCTCAGTGGCGTGCACGGCCTGGCCGGAGGTACCGACGGCTGTGCCCCGGCGACTCCTGCTGCTGCGGTTCTTCCGACGGTGGCGACGACCGGGGACGCTAGGGAGGTCCACCTGGTGTTCTTCAACGTCGGGAACCGAAAAGGGATTTACCAGCTCGACGGTGTTAACCGAAGCGTACCCAATACCGTCATCGGACGAATCATCCATCACCGGGCGGATCCGAGGAGGGACCCCCATCTCCGGGGGCATGAAATCGCCGAGAGTACGGGATAGTGGCGGAACTGGCGGGGCGCGCTCTTCCTTCTTGCGCTGCCGCCGTTTGCTCCTCTTGGAGGAGGCAGACTGGGACGACGATGCCGAAGCAGCACCCGCAGGTTCTGGGGGCTCAGGCTGATTCAAGCGCGCACGGATGATTCCCTGGGCGCGAATGGTCGTCTTGCGGGCCATCCAGTTATTATACTTCTGGGACCCGCGGTCGGAGACCAGCTACCATTCGTCCTCGTTGCCACTATCGTCATCTGATCCCACGAACACGCCCGCTACCTGTGCTGGAGCTGGGCCCAACCTGATTACATTGTTGTTAATCTGGTCTTGGAGCCAGTCCTTGAACACATAGCACCGCTGGATGGTGTGCCCCAGGGCCCGATGGTAGGGGCAGTAGCGGGGGTTATCCGTGAGATGTGCCTCCTCTGGCCTCCAGCACTCAGGCAATCGCACAATCCTCTGCTCCAGGGCGCTCCGAAAATAACCGGGGACCTGATCCTCATGGAATGAGTACGTCAGGTGTCGCGGGCCCCTGGGAGCGCGGTCTTGACGAGGGGCCGGAGGGGCCTGCCGAGGAGGTGGACCCTGATTATCTCGCCGGGGTTGCGGCGGTACATTACGCGGAGGGGCCGGCCGGTTCTGAGGCTGCCGCTGCTGGGCCGGGAACTGAGCCCGTGGAGGCGGATTCCTGTGAGGCGGTGGAGCTGGCCTCACCGGCAGCAGCTCCAACGGCCTGGGAGCCTCTATCTGGGCCACAGCAGCGGGCTCAGCCCTGCTGACTCTCCTTGCAGGAATCATAGGAGGCAGCGGGTGTGCCTGGCTGGCCTGTTGCAGGGCTTCCTCAAGACGTTGAGCTTTGTCTGAGAAATCCCTGAACCCTCCGGGGTAATTCTGAGTGATCAGGGAAGGGACCAGCTCGGTCTTGACGTTCCCGACGCACATTGTCAGCAACTGCTCCTGAGTCAATGGCATGTCAAGGGAATACGTGAGACCCTTCCATCGGGCGACGAAGTCCGCGACTCGCTCATCAGGCCTCTGCTTGCACTTGAAGAGGTCTGCGATACTCGTCTTCCGGGTCGTGGAACTGAACTGGTAGAGGAACTGTCTACGGAGGTCCTCCCAGCTGGTTACCGACCCGACGGGGAGCTGGCTGTACCAGACAAATGCTGGCCCTTCCAGTGTCTGGACAAAGCAGCGAAGCTTAGCGGCCTCTTGCTGCGCCGGAGTCCCCAACATAGGCCCGCACCTCGAGTTGAAATGGGCCAAATGTTGTGGCGGATCTCCGGTCCCGTTGAAGGGGGCGAAAGTGGGATTCCCGAATCCCGGAGGCGCCGGCATGTCATCCACCCATGCTGGGTATGGCTTGCCGTCCGGTGGGATCGCCACCTGCCGAGTCTCCAAGGCTTCCAAGCGGGCAATGAGTGCCGCCATCGGATCGTCCGGACATGGGTTCCAGTCCTGGCGAGGATCTCTAACCACGAGCGCATTGCATGGCCCTTCAATCGGGTCGTCGACCGGATCGTCGAACTCGGCAGCTCGTGGGATGGCTGGCGGAGCGGCCCTTGGGGCAGCGGGAGGAATCCGAGCGGGATCTCCCGGGTAGTCGCGCCGCTCGGGAGGGTGTGGCGAAACATACCGCGCCCTCTTGCCGTAGGCAATGGCCTCTCTCCTGTCGGCGAACACGGCGTAATCACGGTTGCCCGGGAGAGTCTCATCGAGGGGTGGTTGTTCCGGTCCCTGCTGCCCTGGCCTGGGATCACCGTAGTCAGGCCGCCGTTCTGCAGCGCGCTCGGCGAGGAGCTGGTCAACCAGCCTCTTCTGTTCGGCGAGCTGCTGACGTAGCGTAGCCTTCTCGGGATCCTCCTCTGCCTTCCGCATGGAGGCAGATGGGTCGGCGGGCCTTATAGCCTCGCTGTGCTCTTTTCCTTTGCTGACGTTTCGGCTCAACGTCAGTGCTTCAGTGGGTGCGGGGAGCCCCAGGAGGTTCCTCTGATGACGAGTAACTCTCACTGATGGGTCTGACGACGGCTTGTCTTCGGGGGGGAAGCCCCCGTCGAGAAGTTCCAAGTCGTTCCCCTCTCCCGACAGGTCAGCCATATTGACTGTTCCTGTCCCTGGGGATATACCCTCAGGGCCACCCAGCGAATCGGGCTGTCGGCGGATCACACTGAAGCGTAGGGCAGCGTACTGCCCCCATCCACGGATATACACGTGGGGAGTGGCTTCCACGATAACTTTGCGGAGTACTTGAAAGCACTCAACGCATCGTTGTTGGAGGGCCTCGTGGTGCCCAAATGACCCGGGGTGCCGAACCGCGGGGAGCATGGCCAGGTCAATTTGACGGCACTGCTCACCAATATCCTCCAGGTGTAGTTGACTCCCGGGGTATGGCATTTGTAGGCAGTGAAGACGGGAGTGAGTCTCCCGGAGAGTTCGGCGGAAGCACTCGAACTCATCCGGGGTGAGCGATTCGGGTGCATCAAAGCCCGGTCCTGCGACTGGCCAAAACTTCTCAGGGAAGTGGCCCTCTGCAAGGACGGTCCAGAAGCTCCACGACTCAAACTCGGGACCCAGATCTCCTCGGTCCTCTTCCATGGCTGGGAACGGACGGGGAACTGGTAGTGGTGCCGAGGCGGGCCGTCGGGCCGACGGGCTGGCCGGCGGTGAATACGGCGAGCAGGCCGATTGGCCTCCATATCCCGGGCCTCCCCCTGAGGGTGGCGGTGCCCCAGCTACCACATCACGATAGGACGGGCCGGTGAGCGAACATCCTGCCGTAGCATCGGTGCTCGCCGAGGGCGCACCAGATCGTGGTTCGACCGTCGGTCCCCAGAAAAAGTCTCCGGCTTCTCTGATCGAGACGGAAGGCACTTCCGGAGGGGCCGGTACCAACCGCAAGTTTGATCCTTGGGGGTCTACCAGGCCCTCGTTACTCCGGATATACCTTCGGAGAGACGCTGGGATCACATCGATCTCGCTCTCGGGGAGCACGAGGCTGACGTGCCGCATTCCTACCCCTGCCCTTGACTGGCGGGATTGGGGAAGGGGCTCTGTCGCCGAATCGTACTCTGCCTCTGAGTCAGAGAAGCAAACCGGTCGGATCTCTGTCCGGAACTCCGCAACATTCTTCCCTCGGCGTCGACGCCTTGCCTTCCTGCCCCTGGGTGGTTCTTCGGGGCAGGGCTGATCTCTGTCCTGGCGTCCTCCGGCCGCACTGGTGCTGGGGCCGAGAGGACTGGGAACCAAGGTGCGAGGGGCACCGGGACAGATATCAAAGGGGACGCGGGGAGAGATGATCCCGGGCAGGACTCCGGGCCGGGATCGGGAGGTGGGATGACCCATGCCTCCTGGATCGGCCACACAGAGTAGATCCTGCCGGTGAATAGTGCTACCGCGAGGTGGTCCGCGGTGGCTACTGCCAGTGCCAGTAACCGGGAGAGTCAACCCAACCTGCCTTTGGGGCGGTCGGGGCCTCGATCCGGGTCGGGCATAGGAGTTCCCCCGCTCAGGATGCACAGAGGCCTGGCGACTGGAGCCAGCAGTGGCTTGGGCCAATGCGGCCGCTGTTGCTAGAGCCCCAAGGTGGGCATCCTCTTCCGCTCGTGCCCGACGTTGGCGTCGAGACAGACGAGCCGGGATGAGCGGCGCGGGCAGGTGGAGAGCCTGTTCCTCGACTTGAGGGGCCTGGCGGCGATGTCGCCGTGGCCTGGCGGGAGCCCTTATCGTGGATCCCTGGAGCGGACCTCGGATAGGGTGATCCTGGGCATCTTCCACTTCATCCGCATAGGGAAGGGAACTGTCAGAGCGCTCCGGGGATAAACTCCCGAAGCGATTGGACGTTGAGGTAGGCGGTGGTGCCTCCCTGCGCGGCCCTCGGGGGCGGCGGTGGTGGCGAGGCGCAGCCTCCTCAAGGTCTAGGCGAGCCATGTCCCTAGTGGGGATGACTCCCTCTTCCTCGTATCTCCGCACCAGGGTGTTGATCACCCTTCTCTGGATGACCTCCGAGGGGGAGAGAGGGCGTGGTCGTCCCGCAATTGCGGCTGCTGGGACGGCTGTGGAACGGGCGGGACCGCGCGGAGTAGCCGCGTCGGTGTTTCCCCTGTCCCTGCGCCAGTGGGCGGGTGGCGTTCGGGCACTAGATCGGGCGACCTGATTTCTGAAAGCAGGGAGAATGACCCATTAATACTGACAGGAAAAAGGAATCGACAACCAACCATTAGCGCCACGACGCCTTCCGTGGGGGGAACCCAGGCCCTGGCGGGTAAGACTGAATGCTTGGCCGGGCAACACGCCGGTCTTCCAACACCTCTGAAAGCCATCGGTCTTCGTATCGAGGAGAAGAGATTCACGTCGGGTTCACCATTTTTCTGTTTCGGTGCGGATGTGCGTCGGGTTACGCTGTTCCGCCAGGACGCGTTCGCGCGTGCACCCGTCAACCCGAGGGGATGGGCGCGCGGCTTGTGGTCCCGCAGTCCCGCTTTCCAAGGGCGGGCGGCATCCGTCCCTTATTCAGGGGCGTCTGCTCCTTGATCGAAACCGGGATGATGGGATGTCGGCTTCTCCTTCCTTGGACGTCTCCTCGGAACTTGTCGCCTAATCCGGGTCTCCCTCATAGACTTAAGAATGTTCGTGAATCTCGTTCCCGGCGCCATATCTTCATGGACACCGGTTAATTACGCTGCTTCCGCCCGGACGTTCCAAGGAGTCTGGGCGGGGCAGCAACCTGCGGTGAGAAGGCCGGGTGGCTCTGGGTGCTGGGGGCGTGTTGTAACACTGCGGCTCTGCACGTCTGTCTTCCGTCCCTAATAGGGCTTCTCGAAGGCACGATGGCCTGAGGCATCCCGTACTAGGTGCGGGGAACTGTGTCACCTGAGGTTTTCCTCAGCTTCCCGTGTTTAACACGGGGTATGCCGCGAGTTTAACGTCCAGCGGGGACGGCATCGGACCGATCAACACGAAAAGTGGATCAGATGACAGAACCCCTTGCGGGGAACCTCCGACGCTGGGGCCAGCACATGGGCGGCTTCCCAAGTAACGTGGAGTGAAGTGAAGTGGCATGACCCCACCGGGATGTGGCGGCCCGGGTAAGGATCAGGGTGGATGATGGAGTAAAGAGCTTGGACCCCAGAGGGGCTTCCTACGTACCGCGCGTTAACACGGATCAAAGTCAACGTAGTTCGGGCATACAGTTTAACGTCATGCTGGACGTCGGCAAGCCGACTCACGAAGAGGTCGAGGCCGCCGGGCGGAGGATTGAACCGAACCACCTCGCACGGAGGGGGGATGGAACGGCCGGGTGGATCACAGTTTCACGTCATGCTGGACGATAAAAGGGGAAATGGAAAAGGGGGGCTGTGGGGAGGCACCGTGGAGATACACACGGGCGGTCTCCCACAGGGGCGGATTCATAGGTGAATCAACGCAAGCGTGAACCCTGGAGGGGTCCACTGATGGAAGAACCGACGTAAATACGACCGGGACGACCAGGTGGTGGGCTTGGACCTCAGGGAGGCTTCCTACGTACCCTGTATAGAAGACAGGGATCAAAGTCCACGTAGTTCATTCTGTCAGGACTTACGCACTTGGGGCAGCCCGGATACTGCAAAACTCAGTTGGAAGGGACTTGGACCGAAAGCAAAAGACACCTCGATCCCAGTCAGACCCTCTACTGGCTTCGGCAGTGGGGAGGTGCAATGGAGATACACATGTGCAGCCTCCCACGAGAAACTAGGGGTTTGTAATACCCTGCCCCCGTAGGGAAAAGCCACTCCCATTAAATCGTCCCAAAAGGGGGACAATCCCGACATCCCTGCAGAGACGAGCGGGTGGGGGCCACGTCCAAACCGGGGGAGACCCTGCGTGCGGAGCACGGGATCAGGTTGCGGACGGTTTAGCGTCTTGCCAGACGAAGTACAGTTTAACGTCATGTGTTGAGGACGAGGCACTTGGCAGTTTAACGTCTTGCAGCACGGACGATGGGGGCTAGGCAGTTTAATGTCGTGCAGCTTGGACGGGTGTGCAGTTTAACGTCATGCTGGGCATAGGTTGCCGGACGAAGCACTTGGCAGTTTAACGTCTTGCAGCGCGGACGATGTACAGTTTAACGTCGTGCAGGACGTATATGCAGTTTAACGTCATGCTGGACATATATACAGTTTAACGTCATGCTGGACATATATGCAGTTTAACGTCATGCTGGACATAGGTGCGTGTCACTTCGCGCAAGCCTGGAGGGCCGCACGGGAAGACAACGCACGGTGCGGGCACCCGGGATGAGAATCATCGGGTGCCACACAGGCGGGTAACCTTAGGAGGTCAACGGGGACGACCCTGGCAGATTGCGCGCAAAAAGGAAGCTTTGCGCGCAATACTGCGGGCCGGCGCGCAATCGGGGCGGCTGGCGCGCAATTGGGCCAGCGCCTTGCGCGCGGATGCTTGAGATTGCTCACACCGGGCTTCGGATAGCGCGCGGGGGCAACGGCTCATTCTTTAACGAATGGCCACTTGAAAGAAGGGGGGGTGCGCGCAATCAGGCCGGATTGCGCGCACCCCGGGGGCAATTGCGCGCAAGCGGGTTCTTTTGCGCGCAAAGGCCTTAGGGTGAGTTTTTATTCAAATGAAAGGAGCCAGCGGGGATTGCGCGCGAAGGCGGACCCCGAGGCTTTCTTGCGCGAAAGAAAGGAGGTTACCTGAAGTTCGTCATTGCGCGCGGAAGGGGTTGAATTGCGCGCACGGGAGACGTTTCGACTTCCAGCAACCTTTGAAACGTTGGGGGTCGCCTTGTATTTATAGGCAACCCCGGGCGCGGAATCCAGGGTGCGAGCGCGAAATTCTTCTCGCGGGCGCGGAATCGGGCGCGGCGCGTAAGGGAGTCGCGCGGACCCGCGGCGCGCAGAATTGCGCGCCGAGCCGGCGCTTTGCGCGCATCCCGGGGGTTTTCCGCGCGGGACATCACCTTTGCGCGCGGGCCTCTGAAATTCCGCGCAAGGCCTCCGGGCCCTCCGAAACATCCTTCCGACTCCAAATATGACCTCGCTTTCCGCATCCGGAGCTTCGTTTGGGAGCAACGGACTTTTCCGGCGTCTACAGTATGTTTAACTCTACTGTAAATTAAATTTATTAGTTACCTCACTCAACTTTAAACTTGGGAATCAACCCACACATGATGAGAATCTTGGAATCATCCACACTGGACTCTAAATTTTTTATATGTATTCAATGGGATTTAAACCTATGAATTTACTTATAATTATGAGGGTATGTAGGTCCATTTTTACTAGACTCTAAACATGTGAAAACCCTCACTCATCTTTAAACTTGTTTCCCCTTTTAAGGCATTATAAAATCATCCCTTGTTGATGATCCTAGGGAATATTAGGTAATGATCCTAAGAATAATATGTGATGAGAATAGGATCTATTCTCCATATACTTAGATGATGATCTTAAAATGATGCCTCATTTTATGTTCATGATATTCCTTATATGAAAATAATAAGAATACTATGTGATAAGAATAAAATTTATCTACCTTTCCCTTAGGTGATGATCCTAAGTTCTTACCTAGTGTGATTAGCATAGGATACCCTATGTGACAAGTCTAGTAAGCCTTATGTGACAATAATATTTTTTCTAACAATATAATAATCATATTCCTCACATAATTGTTTGTCCCTCAATAGAGTTTTAGCAAGATATTACTCTGAGGGGGTGAATCGGGGTATTCCATGTCTATATAATTTATCACTTTTTATTTTATCTCTCACTACCATAAATGGATATTGACCTCTCGACATTTAGGGTCAATTTTATGCTTATTTTATATGTTGATCAAATTAAATCACTTGACCATCCCTTTATAATATTATATTATTTAGTATTTCATTTACCCTATTTTTGTGTACATACATAAAGTAAATTGGGACATGATAATTTACTTGGCTTACCCTCACTAGGCTAATCTAAGGAGCATGAAATCAATGTTGTGTTGATACACTAAATCATTAAAGGATCACTACTCTTCAAAGGGTTTGGGAAAGGTCAATTTTACCTAGTACCACTCCCCTTAAAAGTTTAGGGATAAATCACTTCTTCCTAAGAGTTTCTCTCTCAAACTTTCTATCCTACATTCATTGTGGTTGAGAGGATCACATTCACATAGTTTATGGACTTATAGGTCCCTTCATCAATATCACTTTCTTTGATTACATCCTCAAATATATGTAGACTCTCTATTATAGTACCACCAGTCTATTCATTCACATTATTTGAATGCCTTCACATCATATTACCTTCTTCTTCCAGAATGATGATGGAACTCTTCTTTTGGTTGTTTCATAGTAATTTCTTTGGTAGAGTCTTTAATAGGTTCTAAAACATTATTATTTTTCCTTACATACACTCACTTTTAACTCCAATATTTCTATAAAGTATGGATATGCAATATTATTGGGTCTCACTCACCCTCTGCTGCCTCCAGTCAATCTCACCTATTGAAATGGTGAGGTTATACAGCCAAAACTTTGACACCTTTCAACGTCATTATGGTCCATTAAAATCACTTAAACTTCCCAAAAACTTCCTCCATGATTTCCTCCATAATCATAGTCAACATAACTATTATGTGGTTAAACATATTCATTTTTAAGTGTGAAATTAAATATCCATTTAATTATATTTTTGAATCATTGGTATTACCTTTGAATCAGAATTATATCATGGTATAAAACCAAGTCATATGATGTATTAATCATTAACGATCTATTCAATAATCATATAATTCAAATCCTCCACATTTTTTCCATCTCCTACTGAAACTCCCACCAACACATATTTCCTTTAAAAATTATGGCATGGTATTTATATCTAGAAGAAAACACACCCTTGAACATGCCTAGCTCCATGGTCTATTATCCATTTTTCCTTCTCTTATAGAATAATGTAAATATTCCTCTATTATTTTAAGCAAACACCTTCACCACATACACCACCATGGTTGCAATGGTACTTATCATGGATCATAGGTAAACTCTCAAGACACCACTCCCATCACCATGGTCTGTTCCATCTCCCTTGACCATGTTAACCACTTAAAGATTTAGATATTCAATGTAACACAACCTCTCGACCATGGAAACTATTATATAGCATGGTACAAAAAAATTCACATGTTGAACTCACCATAACATGTTACATGGTGTGTTCATCCTTGTCTTAGGTTTTTCCATAATTGTGGAATCGATTAAACTTGAACAATTATCTTATTAAGTTGTATCAATAGTGGATATCACCTTTAACTTTATTCTACATTTCATATTCATATTTTTCCTTTAAATTGTTTTTGAAATAACACTTAGGAACCTCTCTTCCTTGATGTCCATGAGTTATATTTGGGACTCCTTCTTACTAGGTGGGTTCTTCCATACATCCACCTCTTTCATAGATTAAAAACTCATTTATTTTATTTCTATATTTTTCATCTTTACTTCCAAGAGAGTTTTTTTGATAAAACTACCCTTGGTTATTGATTCACTTTATTAGGATTATTATTATTCTCAAATACATTTAACCTATTTTATATATTAATAGTAATTTTCCTTGGATAATATATATCCTTTTACTTTCTAAGAGTGGGGTGTCTCCTTGTGGAATATTTATATTTACATGTATCCATCCAATTGAAATACCAATCCATGTGATTGAGATTAGAACAAATAAAATAGTTACCATAAGAATATTATATCGTATGATTTATCATTGAATGAGATGTTGAAATTTCTAGAGCTATTATCTCAACCTTGGGAATATTTCCTCAAATCACCTACTCATGATGTGCCTACTTTTCCCAAAATAGTATCAACTTACTACCTCCTTCATTTATGGATCCTCTCTTCTATATTTAACATAAAATTTAAATTTTCTTCTAGATTTTAGATTTGTAATTATTATTTCTATTGAGGTTTACTTTAGAGGTATTTTTACCTTCACAATTGAGGTGTTTATCCTCTCATTGAGTTATTTGATCTTATTATCTTTTTCTTTCAACTGTAAATCCATCATTTTTACACTTGACATCACATCCATTCTAGATCGTATTCTTTCTTCAAGTTGAGGTTTGAGAGGAATGATTCTTGACTTCAATTCCTTCTCCATGTCCATAATCTCTTCAATCATGTTTATTTTTTTCTTTATATTTTTTCCCTTTTATTTATGCTAAAATTCATTGTCACTTATTCTCACCTTTTTCTCTTGTTATCCAAGTAAAAACATAAATAATTTCATAATAAAATTCATACATGACTTCACATTGTTTTCCCTTATTTTTTAGAGTTGGGATATCCTCATGGACATTTTATGAACACCTACATGATTGGAATCTTGATGTTGTTTACACCTCTTCATCAAATATTATTTTCATCTCTAAAATAGAGTCTCAAATTCCAAAAACTTTCTCTAAACTAATTTTAGAATTAGTAATGACATTAGATTCAGAATTTTTTACCATGGTAGAAAAAAATTCTTCTGACATCCTTATTATTCTTAGATTTAAACATAAATCACTCTTCCTCATTTGTATGTAGATTTATTCCAAATTCATCCATATATATTTGGAGAACTTTCCATATGAAATCTCCTTGTAGATTTCTTCTCTAAAAGAACCCTTTAATTCCTTTTTTATTGAAGCATCAATATCAATATTTCTTTGACATGTTTCAAAGATAACTCTATGTTAGATTATTAGAACAATCACTTCCTCCAAATCATCTCTTAGAACTCTAATAGAATCTTTCATGTAATAAATAAGGTCTTTTTCTATATTTTTAAATGATTTCCATCAATCATATGATCCATAATTTTTTATATCATTTCACTTCACAAAAATTTAGATCAAGTTACAGCAATAAAAATTCAAAGAAAATAAATCATCAATATGATTCTACTTGTTAGTCCCTAAATTTGGTCTTAGAATGAGATTTACCTAATAGGGGGTCTGAACCAGGGTATGTAATGTCTATGAAATTTATCACTTCTTTTTAACACTTGGTTCCCAAAATGGTTCTTGACCTCTCAACCTTTAGGGTCATTTTTTATGCTCCTTTTATATGTTGATATGATTCATTCACTTGAAAATACCTTTTTAATAATATATTCTTTATGATTATTTTTACTCTGTTTTTGTGTGAATGTATAAAATAAATAGGGGCATGAGAATTTACTTTTGTTGACCCTAATTAAGATGCTCCAAGAAGTATTCATTCAATGTTTTTTCAATGCACCAAATCACTAAAATCATACTATTCTTGAAAGGGTTTAGGCTAGTTCACTTATGACTGGGGTAACTCCCCCTATAAGTTTATGGATAGGTCACTAATTCCCAATGATCACTCCCTAAAACTTTACTTCTTACACTAAATATGTTGGAATGAATATAATTCAAATATTTTATGGACTTCTTGGGCCCTTAATTAGTATTACTTGATTTTATGAATCCTCAAATATATGTAGATGACTTTTTGAATTCCCAGTTGGTTTTTACTTCACAATCTATGAATACCACCTCATTAAAGTACATTCTTATTCCATAATAACATTGGAACTTATCTTATATTTTTGATTACAAAGTAATCCCATCCTCTTCTTTGGTAGAGTCTTCAATGGGTTCAAAAACCTACTTATTATTCCTTTCATAACCTCACATAGAACTCCTATCTTCATCATGAGTACTAATATGCAATATGATCGAATCTCTCTCACCCTTTTCTTCCTTTATTTGATCTCACATTTTGAAATATGGAGGTCATGTTCCCAACACTTGGACACCTATCAGCATCATTATGGGCCATTAAAATCACCCATAACTTCCCACAAACATCCTCAAAAATTTCCTCCAAGACTATAGTCAACATAACTACTTCATGGTCAAATGTATCCATTTTTTAGTGTAGAATTAAATTTCAATTTAATTCTATAATTGAATCCATAAATTCACCTTTTAATATAACTTGGATTATAGTCTAAAACAAATATACATGATTTATGAATAATTGATTATCCATTCAATCATCTTCTGAGTCAAATTCTCTGCATTTTTTATGTCATATATTAGCATGCCCACCAACACATATTAACTTCAAACACCATAGTGTGGTCTTTGTATCTCTGGGATAATATAGCCTTCAACATTCCTAGATCCATGGACTATTGGATATTTTTTCTTCTCCTATAAAATATATATAATTAACTCCCATTTTTCAAATAAAACACCTTCACCATAGTCTCCACCATGACTATAATAGTATTTATCATGGATTACTAGTAGACTCTCAGGAAACCATGCTCATCACAATAGCATGTTATGTCTCCCTTGGCCATGTTGACATCTTCAATATTCATATATTCAATTTATCACAACTTATAAACCATGTAAACTTCCTTATATCATTGAACAAAAACTTTACCCATGTTTCGCTCACCATGGAATATTCCATGACATGGTCAAACTGCAGCTGGCCTTGTTTCTCCACCTAGTCTTCTATGAACACCACACCCACTGAAATGCATTGTCACAATATATGGGCTTCATAGTGTTACATATTTTCTCTTAAATTCCACCATGGGTACCACCATTATTTTTCTTGTTCTATATTTCCTATGTTGGGAATCTCATACTCTTCCATGACCATAATATATGGTATGGTCACATCTATCTTCTTATTCATATTCACCATGAACACCGATAACATTTTTATATTTAATATGTTAGGAAAATTCAACACAACATGCCTTGTGTTACAGAATGGTTCTTATATACCTTTCTATAAGATTACTTTAACATATATCTACCACTTATATTGACCATGAATTATCCTAGTATAATTCCTTATCACTATTGAATTTCCTCCAGAATACATTTTCTTTGTGTGTAAATTAAACCCAATATTCCAACCTTGTTATCAAAAAAATACAAGACAATCCTTTATGATTTCTAATAATAACAAATTTGATCCACCTTGTGTGATTAGCATAGGATAATTAAGTCTACAAGCCTTGGACTCCTTATGCATTGAGAGTAAGTTTTCCCATGGTAGTCACAGGATTCCTTAGGTTTTGCTACCTTAGATACCTTATGTCATGATCATATTATTACCTTTCAACCTCATATGAGGAGAATTTTACAAATGTCCAATATGCCCAATTTCATCATCAAATCCAACCACATGTAATTGCCTTGTTATGATAGTAAGAGGTGTAATTAATTGGTGTATACTAAAATATGGAACTAATAATGAGATTCATGATCATGTGGTAGATTTATAAGGGAGATCCATATTATATTTGTAAGGGAGGAATCCATGTAAGGATAATCAAATATCCCATCAACATATTTTGATCAAATATATGGCATCATCAACCATTGTGGCGAAGGATGTTTAAATTTAAAAAGAAATAATACTGGGTTACAAGGATCACAACCAGTCTACAGATTTAAATTCCTATGTGAATGAAAGCCTCATAAGAATCCTAGGAAAAAATAATCATGTGCATATTATCATTTATATACATCCTCTTAAATTATAATTCCTTAGAAAAAAATATCAATCACTTTTTCCAAAAAATGTTCATCAGTAATTTCCTTCTCTCAAAAAGATTAAAGTTCACTAAAAATGTTCATAAAGTGTTGATAAATTTATTCTAATGATTCTCTATATAGAAAATAAAATTCTTAGTAGTGATATATCAATAAAGCTCTTAGAGTTTCATGAACTTTGGAATTCCCAAAGTGAGTAATCTTGAACTTCTTTCTTATTCCATTCATAGTATCACATGAATAAATTAAATTGTAGATATTAAAAATCATTGATAAAAGTAATGTATTTCATACTTTATAGTTCATTTTATACTTCATATTTTCATCTTGAGTAAATGTAGATAAATATTTATCTAGGATTATATAATTTCTTGTTATTAAATTAAAATGATCAACTCTCATGTCGATAATGAATTCCTTCATCCATTTGTGGATCCCTAGAGCCGTACTCCTAAATTTGGTGTCATAAACACTTAATTTACATAATTTATTTGATACCAACTATAAATTCTTAGACATAATTATCCCATAATTACATAACTTAAATCAAATATTTCATTACATATATTCCCAATACCTTTTAGGTTTATAAATTTATGGAATTAATAAAAAAATAAACTAGAAAACACCCATGTATTTATCAAACTAATAGATATTTTTTCCATTATATAAGAAACTACTTATTCCATAAGTATTCTTCAATATCTCCCACTAATTATCCACACAAGCTATCCTGTAAAATATTTCATATGTAATGATTTTCTTCATAACCTGTGAAAATGGAAACATAAGAAGGGATGAGATCAAACTCTAAATAGGGGAATCATATAACTAAATCTATCAAAAACAGAAGCATGGTATACATAATTTGTAAAGAATAAATAATATGAATAATAACATAATCAACTAAAACTGAGATAATTCTATATTTATGAAAATAAATTAAATCATGGATATTAATAAAACTAATATCATGATACTGGAATGAATAATTCCAAACATCAAAAACATGTTGTCTATGCCTTTTTCTAATAAAATATACTAATATGGGGAGAGGTATTCACCAGAACCCAAGTATTTTTGTCTCATGAGACTTGTTAATTCATTGAGGGACTATATAATTCTAAGCCCCACCTGTAACTTTTTTAAGTCCATTAAATTCACAATAAGAGTCAAGAATACATTTCATACCATTACCTAAGGAACCTCTTGGTTAATAAAACATTTATATCCATATAATGTAAGATATGGAAGGCCAATACATAATAAACCTATTTTAGTAGTTAATAATCATCAAGAATGTCAATATGTTTCCCCATGTCAATAAAAGGGATAACATGATTATAACCCACCCCAAGAAAGAATGTGGTTAGTAAAAAAATACACAGTTAACTTTACAATAATCATATGTGTTAAGATAAAAACATATGAGATGTCAATACATATCTTCCTATAAATAGAATTATATTCTTTATAGGTGAGAATCATCCAATCTGAATTATGAAAATGTGATGTTACCATATAGATCAATGAATATACTACTAATTCAATAATATAATAACATGATCATAATACATATAGAGTGATAATATGGATGGTTTCAAAATAACATAACCCTGGTACAAAAAAGTATATATAGAAGGTTGTTTCTATAAATTCAAAACACCCTCAAAAAAAGAATACTTCGAATGATATCACAAAATAAGAGATCAAGAATTGAATTGTTTGATATTATGAGTTCAATATCCTAAATTATAATATATATATATATATATATTATAGGATAAATATTATATAATAAACCCTATTAGGGTCAATTCTTTTGAAAATTATAAGTTTGATGGAATAAAAAACATAAAAGAGATTTTAGAAAATATTTTTAACATTGATGTAAAATACCAATTTACATGTTAATTTCAAAGGTAACTTTTGAAAATTTGACTTCAAGGATTTTAAAAACCTTTACTTTTAAAAATAATCTATAATAATTTATCCTTGAAAATTATTTAAATTTTATCTTATATAAATGATGGAAAAAATACAAAACATATGAATGTGAAATGAAAAATCCTTTTTATTATTTTGAAAATACCTTTGTTCAAAATTTTCATTTTAAAAAGAATAAAAAAAAATTATAAAAATAACCTTTTCCCCATATAAATATAAAAATTATCATAAAACAAAATATTAACATGGGATAACCCAATCATGGAAATTAAAAGTTCAAGATGAAACATTATAACTCAAAGAAATGAGATTTGATTTATCGATATCCCTTATGGGTAACATACCCCATGAATCATAAAACATTTGAAAAGAATGTTAAGTGGTAAAATAATTAACAATTATAGAATATCACATAATACAATAAAATGGTATAATGTACCCAACTTATATGAAATAATACCACATGAATTATCATAACGCAATGAATTGAAATTTAGTTACCAAAAGATCTTATGATTGGGATAATAATTGATTCAAAATATATTTAAAGAAAATAAATTAATTTGGATTAGTTTAATCCCATTAATTACAATTAATTAAATTACAGAACATAAATAGGATAGTAAATTAATATAACCCCATACAAATGGAAAATGTTGCATAACATGTCACATATCTCAAAGAATCAGAATTGAGACCAAGAAACCTCTTACAACTTGAGTGGCATTTTAATAAAAACCCTTTGAAAGAGAGGAATTATAATTGAAATTATAAAATCATGATTAAAATATAATTTATGATATAATATATAAAATATCATGTATATACACCACATAAATAAAATTAGGTTCATAATTCCAAACATATCTCAAAGGGAGGAATTTTGGATGAAAACTCTAACCCCTATCTTGATTCATTCTGTACTTGCACCAAATGTTCTGAATTATTAAATTAATTTAATTAAAAACATACCAAAGAATAATATTAATAAATAAAACCATTTATACTATAAATTTATAATCATTCTATACATATACATATTAGTTATTTTTTACCTATTTTCTACATCAAGTGTAAGTAATCTTTATTTCTTTGAACTAGTTTCGCAAAAGTGGTTTTGGTATACATATTATTTTCTAAAATTATATAATTATTAAATAATATAAGGTTATTTAATATATCTTAAAATATATTTTATAAATATATAGTCTCATTTCATGTCAATTCTAGTTATGATCCATGAGGTTTAAATCAGTGATGAGCATGTTTCGGTAATTCTTAATGAACGAAAGGTGATTTATTAATTATTGAGTTAAATATTCATATAAACTTATTAAAACCAAAATAAAATAATTATATACATATTTATACCATATTTAACCATTAATTAAGTCTTTATAGTCATCCATGATATAAATGTATATTATTTTTCAGGTAGATGGTTAAACCCACCCAAACATGAACCTACCATGATTAATGGTTAATTATGATGTGTTTTAGTTGTAATATAATTATAAAAAATAAAATTATTATTATTTAGTGTTTATTAGTGTTATATATCATAATTTTAATGAATTTTAAATATAATATAATTTATATATGTTCATTATTTAAAAAGAATATATCATTTCCCTCTTAGTTCACTTGTTTTAAATGATTAAATTAATGATAATCATCTTTTGGTCATATCATTAATATATTCTCCAATTTTTCATATAATAAACATAATTATATCATGAAAATAATTTTTATCTTTTGATCTCATCCTCATGAACAACCATGTAATATAGTGATGAAAATAAAAAATAGAATCAATCATTCTATGGAGGCGGTAGTTTTCACATATGCAAGGATGGTGATTTCATTATCATTTAATGAGAGGAAGTAGTAACATATTTTATTGTTTCAGAGTCATAAAAATTATGAAAATAAAATAATTAATTATTAAATTCTACTTTTTGTCCATCTTTTTGATATTGTGAAGGAAAATTAATTACATTTCATCGTGGAGGGAGTAGTCCTCACAATTCATGAATGGTGGTTTTATTTTTCTTAATAGAAAATGGAGAAGGTGATTAATGATTATTCCCATAGCATAATAAAATTAAGTATATAAAAAATATTTAATTAATTACGTAGGTATTTTGAAAATAATAATTTTAAATGAAAAATAGAATAGAAATGTATTAAGTAAAAATGATTACTCACTTTAAGAACTTTGTGATTTCCTTAGAAGATCCCATGGAAATGGATGGAATAGGGTAATATATTGTGAAAATAAGATAAATATAGTGAAATGGTATTGTAATGGAAGGAAAAAATGTACTTTTTTAGGAGTATGCTGAATTTTGATAGTGGTGTTGAGGGGGTGGTGAGAGGTCCCTTTTATAAGTGGTGGGAATGGAATTTTTGTAAATATTCCAACTTAATATGAAGGGAACACATGTTAAACATTTAAAGTGGTTGAAAAGTTAATAATTAATGGATTGGGAAATATAAAAGGTCAATTAAATCATAATACACTCAAATATAGATATTTTTATCATGTTTCAATCCCTTTACCCCTTAAATTATTACTTTTACTATTTTATCTTTTACCGTGGTAATAAGTTTTTACCTAAGGTATCATAATCATTATGCATAAAAATAAAGTCGTACTTACTAGATAATTTGTTACCAATAATTAGAAATTTTAAATCCAATTCATTTTATTCAATTTATAAAATTGATAAATTATTTTTAAAATAAAAATGTATAATGTATTAAAAACAATTTTTGAGAAAATATTACTTATGTTCTAAAATATAAAATGTAGGTTTGTAAATTAAAACCAACATTTTTAAAATTATAAAGGCATATATAAAATTAATATTTCATCTTATAAAAATGTTTCATGAATCTAAAATTCATACTTACATACTAATAATGTCATAAAGGTCATGATTCTTTGTAAAAAAATATTTTGCATGATTCGCCTAAAAATAATTCTTTTTAGAAAAATAAAAAAAAATAATCATAAGAAAATATTATTGTTATAAATCTAATAATAATGTTCCTTTTTTAAATTATAATTCTAAATTTTATAAATTTAACTTTTAAATAAAAAGGTGTGATAAATGAAAAATTGTTTTTAGAGGAAAATATCATTTTTAGAATATTAACCATTATCATTCATATTTCCTATTATTTACTAATTAATTTATTATTATAAAAATATTCATATAAAATATATTTTATCATAATTAGAAACAAGTTTCTTTAAATATCAATACATATAAAAAATAAATGAAATATTTATAAAATTAAATTTCTAAATATAAATTGATTATATTTGTCATTTACCAATCAAATTTAATTCATATTAAAAGTAGAATTTATTTTATTTATTTAAATTTTTCATAAATTATTTACTCATGTTCATTATTTATAACTTAATGGCTAGGTTTGGATAGTCATACTTAAATATTTTTATTTTATCTAAATAAATAGTGTGAAATAATAAACTTTCTTAAAATAAGAGAATAGCTAAAATACTAAGAGACTTGAACTGATACCAAGTGTATCAGAAAAAATTAATAAAAAATCTCTGATACCAAGTTATAGTTCCAAATAAGGTGGATATAGAAGGTTAACGCTATAAGAAGGGAGTGAATTGAAGTCCAACACTTGAATATCAATTTTAATCCCACTCAAATATAGGTTGATCGAATAGTATAAATTCTGATCAAATATGATTATATAAAGTATATAAATGTTGGTAGCATAAATTAAAATTATTAGTAGTTAAACCTATATTCAATAAAAGTAATAGTTATGATATAAATTAAAATGAAAATAGAGATGTATAAACAATGCTGAGAGTTAAGGATAAAAATCCTCAAACCCCTAAAGAATATTATTTACTAATCTGATTTCAATTCATAAGAAGCCTTCATTATTATCCAAATAGTTAGAAGGATCTAAAAACCTAATCAAGGTATCCCCATTTCAATCCTAAAATATCCTTACCTTTAAACCCATCATATGGTATCAGTGTCTTGTCCTTGGATACTCTATCTTTTTATCCCCAGAATCCTTCAATCACATTGATTAGACTCAATAAGATTAATCACCATGAGCTTCATTGATTGTAACCCTATTTAAAGTTATATGTATTATTATCCTAATAATCCATCAATCAAACAAATCAAATAATACATATTCCAACATGGAAGCTCCTCGATATCAATGATTAGATAGAGAATGAATACAATATAAAAAACTAAGATCTTTACAATGAAAACCTCACAGATAGTATCTCTTACCACACTCAAAAAAATATAAAAAATGTGATAACTTAGAAGAAACGATATTTTAGCATGGATTAAATTTTAATTGACTTTCCAACACTTATAATTGTCTTTTGGTCCTCAAATCCTCAAGTCTAATTTATATACATATATATAACAAACTCCAATAGTGAAATTCTAAGTACTTTAGGTTTAGTTTCAACAACATTGAATGTTTTAATCCATGGTATGATAGATGTAGCTCTGATTATATTATCTTATATACATAACACCATCACATCATGGAAATTTATGATACATATACATTTTAATTCATAAAAATACATCAAACATTAAATATACACTCAACCAAAAAAATTTTAAAAAATAAAACAACGTATGATAAAAATATTAATGAAGTATATTGTGAATTAAGAAAAAAAGTATAATAAGAGTCATTAACTCAACATATTATTTAATATCAAATATGTTTTCATCCATAGAATGAAGACATATTGTCCCTCACTATGATGTGGTTTTCTTTAGTAAAATCAATGACATAGACACTTCATCGATCCTTGGTTTTACATTAGTGTATATTTTTTTGGTTCCTAATATAGAACTATCATATTATATTATAGATAATTCATATTAGATCCCTAGTGAATGAAATAGAAAAACACAATAATCAAACTAACCTAAGGTGAGGTATAAACTAGCCTATATGTAAGGTACTAAAATTCATGTAGGTATTTCCTTGTTTAAATTTTGGTTTCAATCTATTATTTTAGGATAATAAAATTTTAATATGGAGTATGAGGTGCCTTGAGGGTGTTTCTTGGGTTAGGAACATGAATGGAAGGAAAATCAGGCTAACTTGTGCAAGGCGCGTAGTTGGTGCTTGGTCAAGTAAATCATGCAGCCTTCCTAGGAAAACTATGCAACCTTAAACAGAGGTGTTCTGCACAGTTGGTGTATAATTTCCAAACTATACAAGGATCCTTAGGTAACCATGTGACCCAACCTCCCTTAGATAGTGTATTTCGCGTGGTTTGTGCATGATTTGTAAAACTGTGTGGGTAAACTGTGTGCCCCATTAAAAGTTTAAAAATTTATTGTTCTTCCATCTCAGGATTTCTAAGATCCCACCCAATTTTCTCCCCCTTTCTCCAACCTCTATCCCTAGTGTCAAACTTAAAACCTCAAGGTCTCTCAAGGATCTATCTCCCTTATTTCTAATTCGTTTGGAGTGTTGTTGGTTGTGGATTGAAGCCCTGAGTAAGTCTAATCCTCTCTGATCTTCTTTTTTTTGGATTAGGGATTGTATCTTGGGAAATCTTCTTATGAAGCCCTAAAACCTTATTTTTCTGATGGAATCTAGGTTGAGGCTTCATGGGGTGCTTTAATATAGATCTAATGCAAATTTTAGAAGTGTTTTAATCATCAGATTCGATCTAAGTGGTCAATAAATTATATCCCATAGTTTTAGATGTGGATTTGTGCATGAGTGTTGTGTTCTTGGTTCTACCTTGTTATGCATTGATTCCTTTAGGGAGATTCAGTAAAAATGATCATCTAAAAAATGAATTGAACACCTCATGTTCCTTGTGGGATTTTTTGAGGACTATTTGACCGATTTAGGACCACACATGGGGTGCGCCAATTTCCCAAACCTAGAAATTGGTAATGTTAAGTGTAGAGTTTCCATGTGATATTTTAGAGTTCATGTTTATCATATTAATGTGTTTAGTTGATTTGAAAATGGAATATTGATAGTTGTTACTAGTTTGATATTTCTTAAGAGGTTGTTTTTTATAGCATTAAAATGCTTTAATTGGGTTAAAGTGGGTATGTGTTAAATGGATTATGAAATAAGTAGAAGTGCCTAAGAAGGATAGTATATATAAAATGATGAATATGGTAAATTGGAAATTCCTTGTTAATTGAGAATTATGTTGAATGGGTTTTCACAAGGGAATTAATGAATATATTAAATGGTTGATAAATAGGGAATTATTGAACATGCTTAGTGGGTTGGGGCATGAGAATAAAAATTTGGTAAATTGGTATGTGATATAATTGGAAAATGTGTTAATGGATTATGGCATTATATTAATTCCCATGTTGTTTTTATGGATTGTGATTGATATGTGTGTTGATTGTGAATGGTTTTTGATATGGTATGTTGTTAATGGATATATATAAATCATGTGCAAATAGATTGTTAGTGTTGGGTTTTGAATGAGGTTTTATGCCCACAGGTTGAGTATGACTGAGGCTCTAAAATCCACCCAATAATGCATGGGTTAGGGAAGGGGATGGATATATATTACCTTAACAATTTTATTCCACCTTGACTGAGGATTTGAGGTGAGGATTATGCATTTTTTGTAACTTTTTTATCCCTAGTGAGATAGGGACTTGATTTATCCCCTTACATTTAATGTTGACTGCCTATAACCTTGTGTGAATGATGTAAATTCATAACCCATGGAACACATGTTGAGACTATATTAATTAATGAAAATGATGTACATTATTAAAATGGTAACAATATTATAAATGGGTAAAGTAAATATTGTTAACCATTGGCAGCCGAGTTATCTTTTTATTTACTTTTCATTTATTTAATACTGGCATGCACATTCCATTTGGGCTGGATATTTTATAAACACTATTGGTGGTGGAATATTGAGTTGTACTCACACATTTCTTGGGCATCGTGGGTACTCGAGTAGATTTTATGTTTTCATGTAAGGGCAAGGAAAAATTCTTTATGCTAGGGTGTTTAGTTGGGTATGAAACATGAATGGATGAGGTTTCAAACTTGGATTCATGACCCATTTGGGTATTCTAATGTTGTCTTTATTTTGGGTTTATTTTCTAGAAAATTTGGTCATACATAACATGACATGACATATTTATTGTTGGTTGTGCTTTGTACCCAGTTTTGGAGATGTTTTATTATACATGTTCTTGGTTATTACACACCATTTCTAATGTTTAAATTGTTTCCTAATGTGGATTACTGTAGTATAGAGGGTATGGTCTTCCTATGTGACTTATGAGACCCTCACCGCTAGTCAACAACCTCTGAAATATACGGAGGTGTGCTTGAGGTCATGTGATGACCTGTCTCAGAGCACCATTTAGTGGATTCTAGGTTGGGGATGTTACAAAGTGGTATCAGAGCAGTTCTTTTATGTGGTCATACTATTTAGTATTGTAGATGGAAGATTATGATGTGTGGGTACTTGGAAATGATCTTGTGTATGGGAGTATCTAACTCATGTATGAGGGAAAATACAAGTCACCTAGGGTGGGAATTGTTGTTTTTGATGTTCATTGTGACATTTGATGATATCTCACCATGGGGTGATGCAATTATTGTGTGATGTGACTATTTCATGATATTTTTCTCATGGCCAAAATGGAATGAGTTTCTGCATATATGCATCACTTTAGGAACCTAGGTATATAAGTGACATGTATCACGTTAGTCAAACATGGGATGGGTGTATGGGGTACGAAAAGTAGAATGAATTTGATCTTCTTGAAAAATTAAAGAAAATAGTGACTGATAGAATGATGAAAATGGGTAAGAAGGTAAAAAATGTTAACAAATAATTAAAGAAATGTGATTAATGAATGGTTTTAAGTGAGTTAAAATTATTGATTATAATAAGTTGAAAAATGGAGAAATGTGCATAGGAGGTAAGGTTCGCATCATGAGTATGAAAATAGTTTTAAAATGGTGACCAATGTAAGATTTTTAACCATTTAATTTGGTCTAAACCATGATTAGAAATGACCCACAATAGGGATGGTCGAGGGTATATTTTGGGATGTGGTGATGACCTTTGGGATAGTGTATGTGAATGGGTTGTTTATGTCTAGTAGAGGGCCTCCTTTTATATAGACTGTGGAAGCATTATGTTATGTTTTCTAAATCTTGTGCTTGAAATTATAAAGAAATTCCACCATGAAGATGTGTGCCAATTGGATAAAAAGAGGATTTTTTTCAAGAACACTCCTCCAATAGTGGAGTAATAAAATGTGGAGATCCATGGTAATAGGGAATATAAATTCCATGAGAACTTTTCTCAGTTCATACAGATGATGGAACGGGACCCAGGGTGGGTTGTAGAGAGTATGTTCAAGATAACTATAGAGTTTAAACTATAACACCCTCTAACATTTTCTGGAGAGGGTGTACCATAGGCATACAAATTCTTGATAGAGTCAATCTAGATGATTCTTTACCACCTAAAGACTCCTTCTAAGAACTAAGTCAAGTTAGTGGCCTATATGTTGTGAGGTCAGGAAAAGAATTAGTGGGTCATCATGGTTTAAATAGAACAGGACAAAGGAATGATATAGAAAGATTTCCAGGAAAAAAAATTAGAACACTTCTACCCAGAGACCTTGAAGCAGGAGAAGGTTGTATAGTTTATAAACTTGACCTAAGGGGTTGTGTCAGTGATGGATTATGCTAGAAGTTTCACTTACTTGCGTCACTTCATTCCAAAATTGGAAAGAGATGATAAATCTATGGAAAAAAATTTCTAGGATTGGATTAGGAACTAGATCAGGTCCTAGTTGAATATTTTCAATTTGAAGAGTTTTGAAGAGGTAGTGTATCAGGCCCTTATCTCAAAAGGAAACTTGAAGGGAGATTTAGGTAGTCAACTTGTATTTCTAGCTAGGTGGATGATTGGTGTGGATTCTAAGGGAAATAAGCATCATTTTGAGAGTTTCCATCAGGTTGGAAGTGTGCAGAGTAGTCGAAAGAGAGGCCCAACCTCTCAGGGTGGCAATCAGGTGTTTTGTAACCAGTGTGGCAGGTCGGGGAACATGAGTGGTTAGCATCCCTAACCACCAGTTGAGTGTTTGTCTTGCGGTAGGTTTGGATGCATACAAAGGTTCTGTAGTAACCCTAAATAGCTGGGTATGGATGGAGGTCTGAGGTAGATGTTAATTGAAGGTTGGGGTCAGTTACCCCATATCAGGTAGGTAGTTGGAGTTCCCCAGGCTGTACTAGTTGGGGTGGTGGATGTGTTACTCTGGGGTGAGAGCATCCATACAAGTAAGGTAGTGTAGTCCTGGGTACTCAGGTCAGGGAACATGTTATAGGGGTAGTTCATCTTCATGAAATTCAGTCTACACCTAGAGGTGGTGAGGCTAGACCATCTACTATTTGAGGTATGATCCTTATATCTTTCACACTTTCTAGTGATTTATTTTACACATGTGACACACACTCTTTTATCTCTACTTAGTTTGTAGTTATGTTAGTCCTAGCAGTGGAAAATTTGTGTGGGGTTATGTCAATTGATACTCTGTTGGGGGTGCGAGCAGAGTATATCAGACAATGTAAGGGTTATTCTCTAGAGGTTAGTGGGTACCATTTTCTATGGGACTTATTCATCCTCGATGTGTTAGGTTTTGGCCTAATATAGGTCATAGACTTGTTAGTGTTGTACCAATCCCATATTGATTATTACCATCATTGGGTAATGTTCATGTCTCTTTAGGGAGACACTTATGTTCTTTGTGGTGAGTGGGATGTTCGGGAAGGTCGTGCACGGACTATTTTTCAGTAGTTGAATGAACTCATACCTCAAGTGGCATGTCTTGCATTTGATGATGGATTAGTAGAGCTAAATTTCTTCCTCATATGGTGGACTAGTTTCAATATGTGTTTCATGAGGACTTATTAAAGTTTCAAACTGAGATAGATTTTGATTTTATGATAGATTTGTTGCCAGGAGTGGAGCTAGTTTCCATTCTATTGTATAGAATGGAACCAAAAGAACTCCAAGAGCTTAAAACTCAGTTTGAGGAGTTAGAGAAAAAAATTATTTATTCATCCTAGTATGTCACATTAGGGATCTCTAGTTCTTATTTCTAAGAAGTTTGATGGGACATTATGGATACGCATTGATTATAGGAGGCTGAATCAGATAAAAGTCAAGAATAGATATCCTCTCCATGTAATTGAAGATCTTTTTTACCAACTGAGAGTTGTTTCAATGTTTTCTAATATTTATTTAAGGTATTATTATCATTAACTGAGGGTGATTCCTTTCAATATACTATGGATATCCTTTAGGAGTAAGTACATATTGTATGATTTTTTGGTGATGTCATTTGGGTTGACCAATGCACCGGCAGTGTTCATGGATTTATTGAATTGAATATTTCACCCATATCTAGATCATTTTTTAGTTTTCTTCATTGAGGAAATCTTTATGTACTCTAAAACTCATTTAAATCATGTCAAACATATTGAAATTTTCTTGAGTATACTAAGATATCATAGGATATATTCCAAGCTATACAAATGTCAATTATGGATTTATTGGGTGAATTTCTTAGGTCACATTATCTTTGAAGAGGGAATTCCAGTGGACCCAGATAAAGTTTAAGTGGTTGTGTATTGGGAGTAACCAAGGAATATTTTCGATGTCCAATTTTTTTTAGATTTAGTGGGATACTATCGAAGGTTTATCAAATATTTATCTCATTTGGAAGTGCCACTTTTAGTCCTGACCAAGAAAGGTATTAGGTTTGAGTGGTCTAATGCATGTGAGAATGATTTCTAGGAGCTGAAGAAGTGGTTGACTACTACTCCAATACTGATCTAACCTGAACTAGGTAAGAAGTATACTTTGTTTTGTGATGTGTCTGGTGTTAGGCTAGGAGCGGTGTTGATACTATATGATCGGTTTGTTAGGTATGGTTCATTGTAGTTGATACCTAATGAAAGAAATTATCCTACACATGATCTTTAATTGATTGTAGTGGTTCTGCCTTAAAATGTTGGTGGCATTACTTATTGGGAGAATGGTTTATAGTGTATACCAAACATAAAAGTCTTAATTATATTTTATCTCAGTGTGATTTGAATCTTTAATGGTAAATTAGGGTTGATTACATGAAATCATTTGACTTGGAGATGTTTTATACATTGAGAAAGTTAAATAGTGTTGTTGATGCTTGGAGTTAGAAAACTCAAAGTCAGGTTATTCAGGAGTCTAGCTCTGAGTGGAAGACGATGGTATTGTTTGCGTATATTCACCAGGAGGTATGATATGGCCAATTAAAGATAAACCTTTCATCCATGATAGTTTGTTCTATGCTTTTGGTTTGGTTCGAGGAGAGTTATCTTAAAGATACGAAGTGTTTGTCCATGAAGGAATGTCTTAAAGGTGGGGAGTCACCTTCTAGATGGACTATTAGTGATGATGGGTTTGTTCATGTTCGTGGACATGTTGTAGTGACAATGGGCATGTGAAAAGAGTTGAAACACAAGTTTTTTGCATCAAAGTGGGAGGTACATCCTATTTTGACTACGATGTATCGTGATCTTCATAGGTAATATTTTTGGTCAGGAATGAATAAAGTGGTTGAATGTTTTATGGCACAATCCCTTACCTGTCAGTAGGTGAAGGCCGAGCGTCAATGCCTGGGTGGTTTGTTACAGTCATTTCCTATTCCTTGATGGAAGTGGGATGACATAATTATGGACTTCTTAGTGGGTTTTCTGAGGATTCCTTTATAGAGTGATACAATCTGGGTAGTTTTGGATCAGTTGACTAAGGTGAACCATTTATTTTCAATCCATAAGACTTTCATTATTGATCAGTTGGGTGGATTATATGTTTGATAGGTAGTGCAGTTGCATGGTGTGTCGAGAAATGTAGTTTTGGATCATGATCTACGTTTTACATCACACTTCTTGTAGGGATTACATAAGGCACTTTGTATCTATATGTTTTTCGTATGAATTTTCACTCGTAGATGGACGGGAGTCAGAGTGTATGATTTAGTATTTAGAGGACATGTTGAGAGCTTGTGTCCTATATTTCGATGGTTCCTAGGAAAAATTATCACTTGTTTATTTTTCCTATAAAAATAGTTTTAGGATACGATTCAAATGGCACCATTTGAGGAACTCTATGGGAGACCGTGTAAATCCCCATGTGTTGTTTAGAGGTTGGAGAGTCTAAGATATTGGGACTAAGACTCATACAGGAGACATCAAAAAAGGTTCAATTGATTCAAAAATTCATGGAAATAGATTAGAGTAGGCAGAAGTCGTATAGAGATCGACGTCATAGACCTCTTAAGTTCGTAGTGGGTGATAGTGTGTCTCTTCAAGTGTCCCTGAGGTTGGGTCATCATCAAATTCATAGATAGGTAAAGTTAGTGCCCAAGAACGTGGGGTTGTTCAAGATTATAGAGAGGATCATACCAGTGGATTAATGATTGGCTCTTCCACAATGGTATAGTGGAATGCATGATTTTTTTCATGTTCCATAGCTTTAGCAGTATCACCCTAATCCATCTCATGTGGTTAATGTTGATGATGTTGATATTGAGTATGGTGTGTCCTCTGAGGAGCATATGGTTTGTTTTGTGGGCTATAGTGAGAAAGTATTACAAGGCAAGGTTGTGCCTCTAATTAGAGTTTTGTGGCAGCATGGTAATGTTCATGAAGAAACTTGAGAGAATGAATCGGATATGAAGGCCTAGTGGCCTAATCTCTTTTCTTCAAAAACTCAATAATGATTTGGAGAATGGATCGAGGATGAACCGTTATAAGGTGGGGTGGTTGTAATATCCAGAAATTCACAGAGGTATATCCTTTTTAAAATTTTGGTTTCAATCTATTGTTTTTTGTTAATGAAATGTTTCTTGAGATTATGAGGTTCCTTGAGAGTGTTCTGGTGGTTTGTGATAGGAAAGGAAGGAAAAATGGGACAACTTATGCAAGGCGCATGGTTGGCACATGGTCAAGTAAATCATGCATCCTTCCCAAGTAAACCATGAAACCTTAAATAGAGTCATTCCCACATGGTTGGAGCATGATTTCCAAACCATATGGGGATACCCAAGTAATCATGCAATCCAAACTTCCTTATATAGTTTCTTGCGCATATTTTGTGTATAGTTTGGAAAATCGTGCGGGTAAACTATGCACCCCTTTAAAAGTTGAAAATTTCAAGGTTTTTCCATCTCGGTATTTTTAAGATCCCATACGATTTTATCCCCATTTCTCCTACCTCCAGCCCTATTGATGAACCAAAACCCTAAAGGGATCCCAATGATCAATCTCCCTTATGTCTAGTCCGTTTGGAGTTTCATTGGTTTCAGATCAAATCTCTGGTAACTCTAATCATCTCCACTCATCTCTTTTCTAGATTAGGGATTATAGCCTGGGAAATATTATTCTGAAGCCATAAAACCTTCTTTTTCTAATGGAATATAGGTTGAAGATTCAAGAGGTTATTGAATCGGTATATAAATCTATTTTTGGGACTACGTTCATCATCGTATTCGAGGTAGGTAGTCTACAAGTTATATCCCATAGTTTTAAATGTGTATTTGTGCATAAGCATTGTGTTCTTGGTTCCACCTTATTGTGCATTGATTCCTTTAGGGATATTTGGTAAAAATTAGAATCTAAACAATGAATTTAACCCCTCATAATCTCTTTGGGATGTGATGAGCATGATTTGACTGATTTAGGGCCACCCATGGGGTGCACCAATTTTCCAAGCCTAGAAATTTGTAATGTTAAGTTTAGAGTTATCGTGTGATAATGTAGAACCCTTGTTGAACATTTTAATATGTTTGGTTGAGTTGAAAATGGAATATTGATAGTTATTCCTAGTTTTATTTGGCTTAAGGGGTTGTTTAGAATAGCATGAAAATGGGTTAATTGGGTTAACGTGGGGATGTATTAAATGGATTATGAAATAATTCAAAGTGACTAAGAAGGCTAGTATATATAAAATGATGAATATGGTAAATTGGTAATGCATTGTGAATTCAGAATTATGTTAAATGGGTTTTCACAAGGGAGTTGATGAATATGTTAAATGGTTGATAAAGTGATAATTATTGAACATGCCTAATGGGTTGGGGCATGAGAATGAGAATTGGATAAATGTGTATGTAATATAATTGGAAAATTTGTTAATGTCTTATGACATGATATTAATTCCCATGTTGTTGCCATGGTTTGTCATTGATATGTGTGTTTATTGTGAATGTTTTTTGATATGGTATGTAGTTAATGGATATATATATATATATATATATATATATATATCATGTGCACATGGCTTGGTACTGTGGGGTATTGACTGAGGTTCTACACCCATACGTCAAGTTAGACTTAGGCTATAAACTCCACCCCACAATGCATGGGTTAGGGAATGGGATGGATCTCTATTCCCCTAATGGTTGTATTCCACTCAAACTGAGGCTTCGAGGTGAGGATTATGTATTTTTGGTGATGTGTTTATCCCTAGTGAGATAAGGACTTTATTTATCACCTTACGTTTAATGTTGATTGTCTTAACCCTTGTGGAGTGATGTAAATTCCTAACCCATGGAACATATGTTGAGACTATATTAAGTAATGAAAATGTTGTACATCATGAAAATGGTCACAATTTTAGAAATGGATAAAGTAAATATTGTTAACCATTGGAACCCAAGTTTTATTTTTGTTTAATTTTTATTTATTTAATATTTTCATGAATATTATGATTAGACTGTATATTTTGTAGTCACCATTGGTGGTGTCCTACTGAGTTTCACTCACACCCTGCTCGGGCGCTATGGTTACCTGAGCAGATTTTATGGTTACAGGTCAGGGAAAAGAAAAATTCCCAATGTTAGAGTGTTGAGTTGGGCATAGAACATGCATGGATAATGTTTCTGGCTTGGAGTCAAGACCCATTTTTAGATTCAGATATTTTATTTATTTAGGGTTTATTTTCTATCACATTTGGGCACTCTTATCATGACATACCATATTTATTTTTCGTTTTGGTTTGTACCCAGTTTGGGGGATGTTTGATTATGAATGTTATTGGTTATTACACATTTTTTTTTGTTTAAATTGTAATATTTTATGGACTACTCTGGTAAAGAGGGTATAGTCTTCCCACGTGTCTTATGAGACCCTCTTTGCTAGTCAGCAACCTCTGTCATATGGGGAGGCACGCTTGAGGTCATGTGATGACCTAGATCAGAGCACTGTTTAGTGGATTCTAGGTTAGGGACATTACACTAGATCACCATATACTCACTCTCCAAAAAAATATTAAGTATAGTGTAATAAGTAACACAATCATTAAAATCGTTTCAATAAAAATTCATTCACAACCTTCTTCTCACTGACTTCATCACCGCTAAGGAATACAACATTCCTAAGGAATTATAACATCCCATAATTAGTATATCAATTGAATAAAACATACACATGAGGGAATACAAAATCACATTGCTAGGGTGACTGGTAGTCATCCATCCAATACAACATGTATATTAGGTTTCACCTAGGATATAATATAACATTAATGTTAGATCTTACTGGATCCCACTTAGGTAGTGGTTGTATAGTGAGAAGAGTATAAATCATTATTCTAATATTGAAATAAGAAAACATAAAATAATAAACTATAATTCTTAAAAACCAAATAACTCATTTCGCCAATACTAAAAATAAGAACCCAATCTAATTATAACCATAGGATACATTATGCTCAAATCAATTATCACTTATCTCATGAAAATTTAATTTCATTATAACATGTTTACCATTTCTTGGGTATATAATAAATATAAATATTTCATTAACTTTTACATTAATGATTGTTTATTTCTTCAAATTCATCTTCTAGAATACCAAATTCATTCATCCACCTCAAAATACAGCATCTGACCCACTTCTTCAAAATACCACATCAAATCAACCTCATTAGAATATCACATGCAATCATCCACTCTTATTTAATAAGTATCATATGTAAAGACCTTAATTAATTTATCCAAATATATTAACTATAAAATATTATTTAACTATCCATCAAATGGAGATAAGACATGTTAAAACCATAAAGAAAAATAATATATAATAATTTTGAATTACATTTCTTGATTCATTAATCAAAATACTTAGAATAAAAATATACATTCCTCTTATTTCCAAGATTCATAATCTTGGATATTTGTGCTCGCACAATCAAGATATAATAAATAATTCTCTCAATATTAATAATAAACCCCAAAAATTAATTTTCAAACATGTATCCTTATAGATTAAATCCATAATTCACATATTTTCAAAATATATAAAGAGACGCATCAAGAGAGGAATAGATCTAAAGATATAAACTTTTATCTGATGATAAATTGATTACCTGACAATGGTGATTCTTCAAATCCATAGACAAAGAGTTGAAATACACCCATAAGAACCCTTAAAGGTTGAATGTGTGTTAAGGGTTGATTAAGGGAGTTAAAAATGGTATATGGGTGGTTTAAATTAAAAACTTGGATCCCCAATTTTCATGAATAGTTAGCCTTCATGATAATTTAACAATAAACAAATTGTGAAACCCTTACTACCAAAAAATCTCTAGAATGCATGGTTATTTTACATGAACATGAAATAACCATGAATCAACCACTACTTAGAGATTCAAGAGATATTCATGATTTTTAAGCATGTATAAAAACTATACTGCCTTCTAAATCCTCTCGAAATATCGATAAACAAATCATTTTCTCAATAAACTTATATTTTAAGGTAAATTATTCATTCTAGACCCTATGGTATACTTGAGAACATTAAAATAACTATCCCACACCTTTAATACCCACAATAAAAGAAATACCTCTTAAATTTTACAAATTCATATAATAGAAATTTTAGATCTCTACAGCCAAGTTGATTTGTTTGAAATTAGAAAATTTATCAGTTTGACCCTATTTGATTTCTATTGTTTATATTTTTATTGGAATTACTTTTTTTTGAAATCAAATTAGAATGATGATTAAATGGATTGTATTTTCACCCTGAATTGTATCCCACTCCCTAATACCTAATTTGGGACTATCATAAGGCCTCAAGAACATTACTTGATCTCCAGAGGATAGAAACTAGTGTCTATGGACAAACATAATCATTAAGGAATGATTTTACCTTACATAAACAATAAATTACATAAAACATGAATGAAAATTTCATTTAAAAATTGAAACATGGCATTAAAATAATAATTTAAAGTTGAATAACTAGACAAAGTGTAATAGAAAATAAAACATAATCATCACCTGACATAACACAATGCAATAATTCCCATCCATTTTTAATTGACTAACTCCTCCTTTGATTTAAATTCAAACACTAGCACATACATGACAAACATAGCTCCTAATATCTATCACACATGAATTTTGAATCCTTCAACTTACTTAAATCATGACATAATACATCTACACACACTGAGATGTGTGGGTAGGGGTGAGTACAAATACCCTATAGGATTTCTTGAAGTCACTCATGTAATCTCAAGTAGACCAATTATCAATAGTAAAACTATGGATGATGCAATTTATGGTTGGGGCTTATAAATTTACTACTAAATAAACAACCCCCAACAAATAACATGAATAATGTGAGAAATAGATAACTAGATTGTACATATAATGTCAATTAAAATACATTATGTCATTATTTTCAAATCATAATTCCAATATTTAAAACTCCTTTTAAATACTCTGAGAATATATCATTGGATATTCTTACTAAGTACAACTTATGAGGTTTATGAAAAAAATGAGTCATTTACAGCTCATTCTACAACATTAAAAATTTAGGGGTAAGCATGTCATTGATTGTAAGACCCCATGACATCATTTACAAATTAATTTAATAATTATATTTGTTACCCACTATATCTTAGGTTATTTACCACAAAAAAAAGTAAATTTTAGTGTTTTTTTACTGTGATTCATGACCACTAAAAACTTCTATCTCAAATGATCTGCTAAAAATTGCATTCATTATATTATTATAATTAACTAACTTCTAAAAACTTACTAGAGTTTATGAAAAGTCTGATCCACTTTCAACATAAGACAAAACTCATGAATCCTTTAGCAAATCATGATTAAACTCTTCAAGATAAAAACCTCATTTAACATACTTAAAACAAATATAGTTTGTCTCGATACCAAACAAAACTAAACCATCATATGAATTAATATAATATATTATTTCCATAGTAATGTAAGCCTTCTTGATTATACTCTAACATTTAGTCAATAAATAACCAATATATCTAAAGGATACATGAGAAATAAATAGCCATATAATATAAATATTATTCTATGATCATAAAATACTCCCATTGTGGATCTTCACCCACCTGAGTGGTTCTAAAATTTCATAGCTTGTCCCGTATATATCATTCATAATTATGGAACTTCCTTTCCATACCAAATAATCATACCTTATGTTCATACTTGACACTTATTTTTTGTTTCTCATACCCAAAAAATTCAATTTCCCAAAACTATTTTACTTATTGAAAATAGTTTACCAAAATTGAAGCATTAAAACCAAATATTAAATCTAACCAATTTAAGATTACCCAAAAATAAATTTTTATGACATGCCATTTCCAAAACCAAATATAATGGTTTAAACCAAGACATATTCCAAACCAACTCCCATGGTTTAACCCAAAAACCCATACTTTATAAAATCTATAAAAAACCCCATTTATCAAATTAATTGAAACAATACTTTGATAAATCGTAAAATATAATCAAATGGTTTAAAAGAAAATAAATTAAAAAATAAGGAATCACAATCCTATAAGGAGTGAATAAGAGCCACCTACCATAAACAGTGATTACACAATGATTTTAAAAACCGATATTTGATTTCATCAATCACAGTTTGATCCTCCAAACCCAAGAAATAATAGCATGATATCATGATTCTTACATTCATGATTTAAATCCTTGGTTAAAAACAATAAATATAATTTTAATAGATATATTTATCCAAAGAAGAAGAAATTTATGATAATTGAAAGTATATAGATCAAAGAACATACAATATTATAGAGATATAAACTTAGATCTGATGTTGAATCAATTGATTCTATACCAAAATGAATCATTTGATGATGAAGAATCCTAAATTTTTCTCCCAAGGAACCCTAGAGTCATTTCAAGTAAAAATAGGGTGTTGAATGGGGAATATAAGAGACTAATATGTTTTTTATAAATTAAAATTATGAGATACAATTCTGACAAAATGTTCTGTCAAGGTCGTGAACTGAATATACCTACCTCCCTGGTTAACAAACCTAGTTTCATGATCCTGATGTATGGTTCTTTGAGATCATGCACTAATTTTTCAATACTCTATAGTTAACAAACCATGATGCATGGTCCTTAGAACCATGCACCCAAAGCATGTAGTATTTAAAGCATCTCAAAAAACTCAAAACTTGAGCCAAAAACAACTAAAACTCAAAGGGGGATTAGCCATAAAACCTAGGACATCATAAAATGAGAACCCATGGGGAAAATATTTTTAATGAATCATGACTATTTATTGGGAGTTAAGTGTTCAATATTTATAGGAAATATTTTTTAGCAATTTCTTTGTTTTATTTCCCATGGATATGGGTAAATTCAAACTATTTTATTTTTTATTATTTTCTAAGGATGAATGTCTAAAGTGTAATATCCCTCATCATTTGGATTTATAATTTACACTATTACGATACATTTACTTGATAATTGATATGATTAAGTGGTTTAGAGAATTTTAAACTAGTGTGATGTGTGTTAGTGGAGGAAAAAAGATAGGATAATGGTGAAATTGTAGCATCGGGTACTTAGTATAGGGGTTCTAGGTACCTAGTGATGTCTAGGTGGCCATCTGTGTCTACTAGTGTATCCATCGGGCACTCGGTGGCCTTATATTAGGTAACTAGTAGAAATTTATTGTATTTTTTATGTAAAGGGTGGGTTGGTAATTTTACACCCTTAATTAAACCCCATACACACCATTCCGTCTAGATTCACCTTATTCTGGCCTATTATGAGCCCTTAAGAGATCTTCCCTTGGTTCCTCTTTATATTCCTTTGATTTTACATTCAATTATTTATTTTTATCATCGAAGATAAATCATAAGGATTAATATTTGGATAATATATGGTGGGTTAATACTTATCTTATTTATTTATTCTACCCTTTGATACATTAAACTAAATACTTAAATTATCCTTCATCTATGTTTTTATATTTTTCAAATACTTTTAATATTTTTTTCTTTAAGGTGGTAGAAGGATCTTATATTCAATGACCTTGATGTAAGTCAATTTTTTTATAATTGATTTTTTTTTTCTCAAGATCATCAAATTAAACATATATTATTCTATAATCTAGGTTCAAGAATATTTATTTTTTGGACATATCCTTCTTCCTCAATCTTAGGGCATTGGTTTAGTATTTTTTCTGGTAAGTGGCCCCACCTCTCTTTTATATCTTTATAGTACTTGGGATACTAGAGGAATAGGGTAGAGTGGTAATGATTTAAAGTAAATTTTTTCATTAATAAAACTTTCATTTAATTATTTTTATAAAGATGAATGCTATTTTGATCACAAAAAAACTATGTTTTGATATGATAATGTTGTAGTTATTTAGTATTCCTTACTTGATTTATGGTTAGCTTACCTAAAATATCAAGGGTTTTTTTATGTTGTAGATTATACAAGTATAACTTGTTAATTATGATTTTTTTGTCCTTGATATGTAATACACTTAATTTCACTTGTAAAAGGTATCATGAAAGTATGTATTAGTAAATCCATTTATATGGGATCATGCTTAGTGTTAGTTTCATACTCACACACATATGTGTGTGTTTGAATATACGTCATTTCATGGTTATTTATGATCATGTGGAGAGGGATATTTCGATGTTATTTATTGTTTAATAAGGTTTTTAAATTACTAATGGATAAGTGATTAGTAATGGGATGGGATGAAAGATTTACCTAACTTAGTATACCCATTTACCCTTTCCTAAAGGGCTAGGATTTAAGATAATTTACTATATATATTATTCCATTTTCCATGGGATGGGAATTTCACTCTAAATTTATTATACTCATTTTCCTTAGATTCTTATCCTATCTTGAAGTAGGTAGATGGAGTTTTAGACCCTCCTGGTATAGGCAGTTAATAAATATAGTTTTTATACATGTTAGTATTTATACCTGAGAGTTCCGATTATATTATATTTTTATTAACATTCTAAATATTGTTACTACATGTACTTGGATTTATGGAAAGTTGGTAGGGGTCTAGTAGTTACCACCTATTAGTTATGATATACTAACTCTCTACACATGTTTTTCTAGGGTGTGTCTAAATCCATTTGTGTATAATATAGGAAAGGGTAAGACACCAGAGCATGGGAGTTCATAGTAATTATAGCTTGGAGTTGGGATGGATCCTTTTAGAGTTTGTGATAGATTTTCCATGTGAGGAGATAAGGGTTGTCCTTGGGTGTTTTATATGAGATATATCACACTTAGGAATTCCTATTTGTCTCTTTAGGGTCTCTTTGGTTCACTAATTATTTTTATATGTTTTTTTTCCAAGTTACATTATTTAGAGGTTTGAATGGATGTTTTAGAACTTTTTCAGATAAATTTTAATTTTCATGTAGTTTCCTACATTTATACTACTTTACAAGTACAATGGGTTTCCCCAGCATATAATTACCCTCTTTAATATATAGGTTTATGTTTCTTTTTTTCATATGTATGTAAAGGTCATTCCATATTTTTATCATGATCCCTAATGACTTAGTTTTAATTCAAAAAGAGGAAATCATCTACCAAAATATTTTATTAATCCCTCATTGTTTACACCAAACTCTAATGATCTGAAGATGCATCTGAGGTGTTTTAATTACCCAATTCAGGTAATAAACAAGTATCTGGGTCAAGGTTTTTACACATAGTGACTTGCTTATTTTCTATAGGTAAAAAAATACTTTTTTAGGACCTATATGTGAATAAAATGGTGATGGTTTTATATTAATCCCAATCATCATCCAAGAGAGAGATGGTTTCCCATTAACTTTATAGTGTAGTTATTACTCCATTAGTTAGATTTATTTTTTTGGTTTCCTAGAAGATCGATGATGACTATATTACTCCATGGGTTAACTATATTATATTTCAGTTTCTTGAAAAACTGATGATTGATATAATATTCTATGGGATGACTATGTTATACTATATTTTTTTGAAATAATGATGATGAATATGTTATTCCATAGAATAAATATTTTATTTTATAAATTCTTGATAGACTAATGATGGTTATTTCATACCATGAGTTGTTACACCCCAACCCTATTTTTCCTTATTATTTTATTTATTTAATGACTTTTTATATTTTACTTTAATTTTCAGTCAAACCAATTTAAATTTTTGAAAATTTATTTTTTTATCATAGGTGCATGATTGGCATGCAATCAGGGGAAACCATGTAGTAACCATGAAAATGAATTTGCAGTTTAATAGATCCATTTTTCAGTATTGGTGCATGGATTCCTTAATCATGTAGAAAATATATATAGGTGCACAGATGTGTCTAGTGAAAGTTGCATGGTTTGCTAAACCATGCACCATTTCTAAAAAATTAAAAATATTGAATTTACCATTTTAACCCTCTCTGATTTTTAACCCCAAGCCTCTTATTCTTCTCCCTCTCATGTGCACAGGTCATGGAATTCCTTCCCTTTAGTTTCCAATCCATTCCGTAGTGATTCCTTTGTATTTATTTGAGTTTTTTTCTTGACAATTCAAGGGAAAGCTTCTTCCTCCTTTATTTCTCTCTTATCTCTTGTTTTTCTTCCCTCTCTTTATTGAGTTTCTTGTTTGAAAACCCTGAGGGAGAATTTTGACAAAATATCTTATGGATTTGGTTTTTTAGGGTGTTCAGATTTTATTTTGGGTCTTGTTCTTCCCATATTTGAAATTTTGGATTGTTCGCCATCAATTTGAGGTAGGGAACCGCATATATTAGTCTATAATTTAAGAATAATTGAATTTTTACTTTCCTAAATTTATGTTTTATTTATATATTTTTAGTATTAAATGTATTTAAATATTTAGTGGAAATAAAATCTTATTTTCACTTAAATTTCCCATGATGTAAAGATTTTTTTGATGTTAAGTGTATAATGTAATCCGTTTTTACTCAACCTTGCACACCAACCATCTAAAAAATTTTATGAATGGACATATTTTATGAAGTGTGTAATTTTAATAGGTTTTTTAGGTTTCAATTTAATTTTTAATTCTTTATTTGGGTTTTAAGGTTGTGCTTGGTCTTTTAAAAAGGGGGTTTTTAAATGTTTGGAATAATTTGAGTATCATAAATTATTAGATCTCAATTTAAAAAAAATGTTATTTTGATTCCAATTAATGATTATGAGGTGCAGTTGGAACTTTAAAGAGGATTTTCTTGAAAAAAACACTCCCTTGGGACATGCCCCTTGTTTCGTTTGTCTAATTGTTAAGGGTTTATCTTCATGAGGATTTATTAGGGTAGGGATTTACTTATGATTAAAGATTTAAATAACTATATATATATGTGATTATATTATTTTATTGATTGTTACTATTGATATTATCCCACCTCATTTCTAAAAATATCATAAAAACTAGGCATAGTTAAACAGATGTCCAGATACACATTTTACACTAATTTAGGATTATACTCTAACTGGTGGCCTTTAGTAGGAACTTACTCTACTTGGGGGTTTTTATCTTTTGTCGGGGAAGTTAGGGAGCGATCAAGATTTAGGTTGGTACTATTTTATCAGGTGCATCGATATAATAGATACTATTTTAGTATTGTTAAATACTTCCCCTTAAACACCTTTCTATCCCCCAAATCACTTGTATTGATGACATTATATTTCTTATGTTTATTTATTAATATGATATTATACTATTAATTATTTTATATTTTCCATTTCTTACTTTATTTAGCATTATTATTATGACGGTTATTTTTTGCTGTCATTTTCTTTTTCATAAAATAAAAAGGTATTTAAATGGTTTCTAGAAATGGTTTGAATCATTTATTTTGAACCTTTACTAGGACCTATATTTTTAACTATTTAAATCACCATGATTAATAAAGGTTCTATTTTAAAGGTAAAAGGACAAAGAACTGTTATTGGATTTTAAACTAAAAGTGAAAATCTATGTTTTCTAATTATATATCCAAACTAACTTGAAATTGATCTTTTATTTAAAGTTGAAACATGAGGTGTAGTTTATTTGGCATACCTAGTGAGATCTCTTCTCATGAAAATATATATCATTTCAGTATTATTTTAGGTTCATCTCATGACTGTTCTTGTTGTATTGACTATCTCTGGATTGTATAGTGACATATGGTCACAAAGGGTTTAGTTAGTTAGTTTTTTTTACTTAGGTTTCCTTGTATCTCTATCTAAATAGGCCTTTCCTATTTTCCCTCCTGTTTAATCAGTGGTGTATATATTTGGAAAATGGGTGATCAATCTTAGGGGATGTTTATGTGGTTAGAGTTAGATATGATCTAAGGTATTTCTTTGTTTAAAATTATTTTATATTATATTGTTTCTTTTATACTAGTGCATGGTCCATCGATGTATGGTGTGGTCATGCTCATTTTTTAATTATTAATTTAATTTAATTTATAGGATTAATCATTCTTAGTGGATATAATTTGATTCCTTGGAACTATTTTCCATCTTATAGTGATTAGGAATGTGCCCTGAGTATGTTGTAGGTTGGCTTGGGCGTCCAATGGATGGAAAACTTAGGGTAGTTCATGAAAAAAAATTATTAGAGTCTAGGTTATTTATAGTTCCTGGGTTCCAAAGTTTACCTTTGATATTTGAGTGTGACTAATAGATAGAGATAGGACTATAAGAACTTGAGATGTGGGAGGTAGAAGAGTTTTGTGATCTATTACTCATTTTTAACCTCAAGTTTCTAAGGGATATTGGGTTATGAGTCTTAGGTTCTAATCTTTCTTTCTTTATTTCTTATATGATTTTTTATGTTTTGATGGATTTTAAAAAAAATTATTAATGATGTATGAATTTTTTAAAGGATTTATATGTTTTTATGGATAATAATGGGAGTGAATTGTCATCATGTGGAAATATCACATGACCTAGAAACCCATGTAGAGCCCGAGTTCATGATTCAATATGACTCACAGTGGTAGATGCATGATTAGAACATAGTCTGAAAAACCATGTGGACAAGTCATGGAAAACTACTAGTCCCTATTGGGGGAGTTTTGGGGTTTTGTAATTTTATTTATTAGATGTTGTTTTTAGAGTTTATCAATTTCAAAATGAAAAATGATTTGGGTTTTGAAAACTAAAAAAGTGATTTATAAAAATGTGAAACATTTTCAAGTGGGATTTGAAATTAATAAATGAACTTTATAAATATATTGAAATTAGCTTAGTACTTATATTTTTAAAATAATATTAAAAATATAGTATTTGGATTTTTAAGCTAGTTCCCAAATAAAATTTTGAAAATTTAAAAAAAAATTAATTTAAATTACAAATTATAAAAAATATTTTAAAATTTTTAAAGGAACTTTTTAAAGTAAAATTGAAGTCATTTTCATTTGACTTTCTAAATGTGAAAAAATATTTTATGGGCCTACTTTTTTTTTATAAAGGGATAAACTTGATTGGATTTTGAAGTATTTTTAAAATATCCCATAAAATTTTGGTTTATATTTTCATTAGGATTTTATTTTATATGATATTTTATTTCTTGAGTAGTGGTGGATATTATTTCTTTCATTAGGATTTTCTGTTTACCTAGAGTTTACTAGGTTTGGGATGAGTTAAATTCTAGTGAATTTTGATTTAAATTTGAAGTTCCTTCATTGATTGGTTTTCCACTAGAAAATTTATGGTGGTTTGAGGGAAGTTTTTTCTTTATAATGTTCCCAAGTTGTGTGTCTTATATTTGGGGAGTTTAATCCTTGGGTTTATGGTTTTATCTGAGAGTTATGGGTTGGTTTCCATTTTTCATTCAGTAAGTTGATTTTTTTTCTTCAATCAATGATTAAGGATTCTTGTGATGTTTTTTTATAGAGTCCTATATCAATACCTTAGTTCGAAGGTGTACTCATATGACCTTCATCCACTTGATTATATGATCAATGAGGTCTTGTTGTTGGGTTTAATTTTGGTGGGACTATCCCAAAATTAGTGGTGGCCTTATTTTTTCAATCTAGGTGAAGTTCCTCTATCCTAATATGAGAAGATCCCATATATGTTATGGTGTATTGGGATCGAGTATCCATATTCCCCTTCTTGTGAGTTTATAAATCCAATTTACAATGAGGATGGTTGAGTTTTTTTTATAGGGATTTTTTTCCTGGGAGTATCATATTTTGGGTTAGGTGATAGTCTGAGTGAGCTTTTTCAGTACGGTTCTCATTCTCGCTCTCTATTCATGTTCTCCTTTCTGGGTATATGATTACTAATTTTGGGATAATCTTGAACACATGTTTTTTGATACCAAGATTTTGATTCAATAGAAATTATGGATGTGTCCTCAACTAAGAATTTTTGTTGATCTCCCTTGATTTTATGTCTTTATCAATTATGGTGTTTCCTTTAGGGTGTTCCTTAGTTCATATTACCTTTCATGTTAGTGTAATATTTATAATGGGGAGACTAGGTATCGGTCTCATTTCTCCTTTTTATAATCCTTTGAGATTTTTTACATTCATGTTTTGGTTCTAACTGTGATGTGATATTTTTGGATGTTCCTAGTTTTGGATATTTTTTTCAGTTAGATTGGGTATTAATCCTTTATTATAGTTAAGGATAAGTGTTTTAGAGGAATTATGATATAGTGGGAAGACCAACATAGTCTGTTTAGCCTAGGATATTTTGGTGAACTAGCCCAGAATCCATTGAGGATGCTCATTTTAGTGAGAGAGTGTCTAATAGTGGGTTATGGTTTTAGATGATCTTTGTAAGGTGATTATAACTTGATTCAGTGGGTCTCATGTTGGTGGTGGTTATAGTGTTCCTTGGTTTTATATATTGAGTCGTATTGAATATTTTTGTTCTTATACCTTTTTTATCAATAGAATCTTCTAATGTATTCTAGGGGAATAAAGAGTTATGGTGAAGATTATTGTCACACCCTAGCCCTATTTTCTATTATTATCTTATTTATTTAATTAATTTTGATCTTTTCCTTGAATTTCAGGTAGAATATATTTAAATTTTTAAAATTTTAGTTTTTTATCATAGGCGCATGGTATGGTTAAATAAAATTGTATAAAAGCCGTGAAAATACATTTTTTGTTTAACAAAGACACTTCACATGGTTGGCACATGGATTCATAAACTATGAAAGAAGACAATATAATCTCCCAGGTTTTTTTAGTGGTGGGTTCCTGGTTTGGTAAATCTCATTTTCGAACCATGCACCTTAAACAGAAAATTAAAAAAAATTAATTTACCATTTTAACCCTCCCAGGTTTTTAACTTTAATCCTCGTATTCTCCTCCCTCTCATGCACATGGTCCTTGACCTTCCTCCGCTTGGTTTCCTCTCCCTTCTATGGTGATTCCTTGGTGTTTCTTCAAGTTCTTATCTTGATTAATTGAGATAAATTATCATAAATTATTTATTTCTCTATTATATATTGTGTTTCTTCCCTCTATTGATTGGGTTTATTAATGGTCAAACCCTAAGGGGGATTTTTACCTAATGCCTTGTGGATTGTATTATTTAGAGTGTGTGGTTTTTCATCTAGGTAATATTTTCCCATATTAAAAGTTTTGGATGGTTTTATATTGATTTAACATAGGTTTCCCCATATATTAATATTTAATTTAAGAACCATTGATTTATTTATTTCCAAACTTATCCTTTATTTATATAATTGTATTATTAAATGTGTTTAAAGATTTAATTGAAATAAAATTAATTTTTCACTTGAATGGAACATGTTTCAAAGATATTTTATCTTATAATTAAATCCATTTTTACTCAACCTTTCACACTAACCCTTTGAAAAATTTCCCCAATGGACCTTATTGATGAATTTTTTTAATTTTAAGAGATTTTGGGGTTTTAATTTAATTTTTAATTATTTCCTCAAGTTTTAAGGGTGTTCTTTGTTTTTAAAAAAAGGGTTTTCAATTATTTGGAATAATTTGAGTATCTCAAATTATTATATATTGATTTAAAATAAAATTGGTTTTTTCCAATGATTGATCATTGGGCCTAGTTATCACTTTAAAGAAAATTTTCAGAAGAAAACACACCCTTGATGTGATCCATTTATTTCATTTGGATAATTATGAACGAATCGTCTCTATGAGGATTGATCAATGTGGGGGATTTCTTATGATTAAATATATATATATATATATATATATATCTGTGTGTGTGTGTGTGTGTTTGTGTGTAATTATATTATGCTATCAATTGTTACTATTGATATTGGTCCACCTCCTTTCTAAACATATGATGGGAATTGATAATAGTTAAATATATGTCTAGATACACATGCTAAACTAGTTTAGGATCACGCTATGACTAGTGGCCCCTAGTAGGACCTTTCTCTACTTGGGTAGTTTTCCCCATTAGTTAGGACATTTAGTGTATGACCAGGCATTATGGTAGTATGATTGCATCAGGAATGCCTATATGATGGATCTTGTTTAATTATTATTCTATATTTTCCTCTAATCTCTTTGGTATCCCCATGATCACTTGTATTTATGGTGTTATATTGGTTATGTTTCTTTATTCTTTTGATAGTACATTGTTCCTTGTTTTACATTTCCCTTCTCTTTAATTATTTAGTGTTATTATTATGATGGTCCCCTACTACTATTATTTTCCTTTGGAGAAAGGAAAAAATAAATTTAAATTTTTTCTATAAATGGTTTCTAAAAATGGTTTGAATCATTTATTTTAAATATTTATCAGGGCCTATATTTTAAACTATTTAAATCCCCATGCTTAATAAAGGTTCTATTTTAATGGTAAAGGGGAAATAAATTATTATAGGATTTAAAACTAAATGTGTAAGACCTATGTTTTCTAATTATATTTTTAAACTAGATTGAAATGAATATTTTATATAAATCTTATACATGATGTTTAGTTTATTTAGAATTCCTAATAAGATCTTTGATTACAATTATCTATATCATTTCAATATAGGTTTTGATTCATATCTTGACTAATCTTAGAGTGTTGACTATCTCAAGATTTGATTCTAACCTATTGTCACAAGGAGGTTACTTGGTTCTTTTTTTTTACTTAGTTTTCCTTGTCTCATTAGAAAATGGTACTTTTCTATTTTTTATCTTCCTTGATTTTTGGTGTTTATATTTTTAGAGACTAAGTGATCGATCTCAAGGATTATTTATGATGTGGGAGTTAAAGGTGAGTTAATGGAATACTTTGTTTGAATTTTTTAATATGATTTTATATTATATTGTTTCTTTTATATTAGTGCATGGACCTCCAATGTATGGAGTGTTCATTCCCATTTTACCACTTATATTTTATTTAATTTATGGTAGAAATCATTCCCAAGAGATATACTTTGATTCCTTAGAACTAGCTTCCATCTCGAGACAATTGGGAATGGGCCCTGGATATGTCACGAGTTGGATTGGGCGTTCGATGGATGGATAGCTTTGGACAGTTCTTAACATGATATAACTATGTTATATCATGGTTTACCTATAAATATGGATGATTAACCAAGGTATATTATTCTATAGTGATGGATACTTTATCAGTATCAGATGTGATAAAAATGATTTTCTAGGGGTCATAGTTTTGGAGTGATAAGTATTTTATTAATGTGAGACATGATATATATGATTCCTCTTGTCATGTAGTATCAAATAAATAGGTATTATATCAACATGGGGTGTGATATAGATGATTCACTCAAGGTCGCATCACCAAAGCGACGAGTATTATATCAACTCGGTACATGATAGATATGATTTTCTAGGAGTTCTTATACAAGAGTAATGATTTTTCTATTGAGGCTAAGGATTTAAGTTGATGTGATAGTAAGTAAATATTTTAGTACCTATTCTTACACAAATTTATGGATATATATGTTTTTAAAATTAATCAAAATATTTTAGGGTTAGCTCAAACTAAGTTTTTTTAGGGACCATAGTGGCTTAGTAAACATATGAGAAACTAAATTTATAATTTATTTATTTATCTTATGGTATGATTAACAATTGATGAGTTATGAAATGTGTTCCAGGATAGGTGAATGGGGTTATATGTCTTATAGTCTCATGAAACAAGTTGATTCATGCTCATTAACATCATGACATGTGTTTAGGGACTTGTTATGGTTTATACTGAGTATTTGTGCTTGCACCCTTCTTGTGCATCTCAACACACATGAAATTCATATTATCATATTAAATGTATTTGGAAGAAACATAGGGATGAGTTTTTGGATAGTTTGGGTGGTCTAGCAGACAATATATTTATTTGTTGATGGAGATGTGACTTTTTTGGGATGTTTGGAGAGTCATTGGTGATCTGCATTGTTTATTTATTTTTTATGTGTTATGTATATTTGCATCATAATTAGGTTTTTCTGAGGGAAATTGTATTTATGCATATCACATATTTATGTATTTGGGTTTTATTATTATTTTTTTTGTTTTTTTTGTTATTAATACTTTTTATGTTTTTATCTTCAATGATGGGTAATGAAGCCGTATTTATCAATGGAATTTTCTTTTAATATTTTTTATTTATTTTATTAAGTTATTTGTCTATGATTCTATTTTCGTAGGATAAATTATCCATCATTATTTTTTAATACCCTCAATGAAATTCACTATCCTCTAGCTATAGAGAAATTCATTTGATTTATTATGGCATTCTAATTTAGGTTTTATTAATCAATGTCCAATCGAGGAATTACATTATATAAAAAACATATGCATTGAATTTATTTTTTTGCTTAAATATGGCCTATAAAAAGGTAAAATAATTTCTATGTGGATTTATTTTTTAAATAATACTTATTTTTATATATAATATATTTTTTATTTTTTATTATCATACTCATTATTTGTTATCTCTTTTACTATTTTCTTTTCTAAGTTGATACTCTTAATTTTGGTTATAGTTATCATGTTTTGTTGTCTTTTTGATAAACTGAATTTCTATCCTTGGATTTTTTTCTTTTCCATATATTAATTTTTTGTAATAATTGGTGTTTTATAAAATAAGGTTTAATGAATAATAATTATTCATCTAGTTTAGGGTTACTGGTAAATCATTTGTAAATTCATGGTTTAAATGATTGTATGTTGAATGAATTTTATAATGTTATATTGCTTGAAGCGATAATTTCTATACTTGTTGGTTGATATTCTAATAAGAAGATATAATAATTTTTTATATGAGCCAAATTTTAATTAATAATTATTTTTATGTATAATATTTCATTTATGTGTTTATTATATCTATTATTATTTGTTATCACTTACTCCATTTTCATTTTCTAATTCCTTATTTTAATATTAGTCCATGTGTTATCTTTTTTTTATATTTATAATAACCAAGATTTATAATTTTAATCCTTTTTTTGGTTTTCTTATTTTGTATTCTTATAAAATTGGTTTTTTTAAATAAGGACTTATAAGTAATAATATGATTTCAATTTTAGGGTTTTTAGTAAATTATTTTAATGTTCTTGGTTTAAAAAAAATTTAATTGAATATATTTTATAGTGTTATGTTTGTTGAAGTAACTTGGAATTTTTTTCATGATTATTATGTTGAAAATATGTGTATATGATTATTTATTGGGTGAAGGATAGTTTGATAGGAATTTTCAATAAACTTATGATATGAATTTATTTCTTAATTAATAAATATTTTTTTAGATAGGTTTTGTTTTAAACAATTTTATTGTTATATATTTTTTGATGTTGTTAATTTTTTTTACATTATCATGTTAAAAATGTGTTCATATTATTTCTTTATTGGTTAGTGGGAAAGCCAATAGGATGGTTTGATAATTTTTTATTACAAATATAATTTTTTATTATTTTATTTTTATATTTAATATGTTCTTGATTTTTTTATCATATTATTTATTCTTTATTATATATTACTCCATTTATTTTTATTGTTTTATTCTTTTAATCATGGTTTTGGTAATAATGGTTTTTTCATTATTGATGATCTGTATTTATAACCTTAAACTAGTTTTTAGTTTGGATGTTATTGAATCTTAGAATAATTTATATTTTATAAAACAAAAACCACTAAATGATAATATCTTCATCAATGTAAATTTATTGCAAAATAATTTTTTTATGTTTAGTTTAAAAAAATATTGAATAGATTTTACTTTTATTTATTTTTTGTATTACTTGAAGTTTGTTAATACCCATGTCTTTACAGGTAATGGTTTTAACATGGAATTTTAATTTTTATCTTGAAGCCTGGATTATTTTGAGAATTTGGATTTGGATCAATATTTTGAAGGTTGGAACATCTCAAAGAGATGTTTTTGTTAATGGGTAGAGTCTCAGGTGGTGTTTTGGGTACTCGAGTGGATGTCAGATCAGGGTTGGAGTGACCCACCTTATGAATTTTAGTAGCATCCATGGGTTAATCTATAATATTTTCTAGGTAGGGGGATGGACCCTCTTTCTGGAAGAGGATATATCATGCTCATGAAGGGTCTCTCCACAATGGAGGTTGGTTGAGCATTGAGCCCGCTACTTTGGTTGGTTGTTTTGTGGCCCAAGAGGGTCGCACCATGACTTTTTTGGGTGAGGGGGTGTGTTGTATCATGACCCTCATGGTCACACCATGATTGATTTCTGGGTGTTTTTTCCTTAAGTGTGGACTTATATTTTTGGGTTCTACAACCATGGTGATTCAGGGGAAAATAAATTCATGTGGGAGGTCATTTTGATCAGTACTCCACCTTCTTATTCCTCCTTTGATTCCCCTTATATATGGTTATTCTTGGTGTAAATTTTTCAACAATTCTATGTAGGTTTCTTCTCTAAATTCATTTTGTTTTTTCTCCCATCAATCACCACTAATTTCATTGTGATTTGACTAGGGTTTTTGTGATGATTTCCACTGAAGCATGGTGAAAATTGTTTGGGATGATGGTTATTTTACTCTTTGTGTATAGAGGATGTCATAAGAGGATGATCAAATGTCATATTTCACTTTTTCTATTTAGGAATGTTTCCCTATGAATTTTTATAGTGTTGTTGATTAAATTTGATGAAATTGACCATTGAATCGGGCATATAAATTGGGTATTTTTTGTGGCTTGTGTATAGGTGCATGTTGGGAGTGGACCACGCCCTATTGGTCAAGGTTTTGGTAGGATAATTTTTATCAGTGAGTTTTTAGGCTATTATATAGTATTTAATTAATTTGATAAATTAATTAAAAAATATTATAATTAAATTAATTGGGTTTTATTGATTGAGAAAGGTTATTGGTAGATTATACAAACATGGTCAAGGATTGGATGATCTTGGATAAGAGTATTCAAGCTATTCTAAAGAAAATATCTTTGTATGAGGTAGGTGGTCCCTTGAACATACCTCCATAGTATATTCATTTTGATATGTGGACTATGATTTACGGTCTCTCTACTGATTAGCAATCAACCATAAATATAAAATGAATTTTTTTATTTAAACTATTATGAAATATAAAAAAAAAGTTTCTATAATTCCCCAAACCAAATCACCCAACTCAGGCTGGAGTGCTACATGAACTCATGTGCACCTCCTCATATTCAATAGGTAGTCAACTAGAAGTGAGGGTCTGAACATTGGGGAGACTATACCCTTAGTATGAAAAGTATTAAATTGTAATCATGTCAATAAAATATTAATATCAATTGGTCAAAAAAAGTGAATAATAAAAAATTTATAACAGATGACATGGAAGGTATCTCAATTCATACAAACTAATAAACCAAGGACCCCCCCCCCCAATGTAGTAGGTCAAACTAGAGTATAATTAATAAATGTAAAAATAAATAAAGACATAGTGTAATCACTTTGGATTCCATCCTAGTTCCACCTCCAAACCCAAGATCTATCTCCTAAACTCCTTTTTATAGGTCCATTTCCCTTTCCCAGATCCCAGATCATGAAGTTTGCACATGCATCAAAATGATCATGTAGGGTGTGAGTATAAACCCAATAGGACACCACCAATACATCCTTAAACAAAAGTGAACATCTATATATAGTGTGGGTCATGATAATAAGGTAAAAACACACAAAACAATTTGTCATGAATTAGGTTATTATGTGTTAACTAGGTATCCATTAACCCCAACCATGCCTTATTTGACTCTAAGATGAAATAGTAGTCATAACTGGCAGTAACATGACTCAAATTATGCCAAGATTTCACTTACAGCTCAACTCAACTCACTGAACTATCAATCGGTAGTCTCTATTACACCTTTAAGGAACAAATTCTACCCTCCTTTAAGGGCTATTAACCCTTCTCTATTAAGGAGTAGTCACCCAACTCATTCAATCATCCATGGTCACACATTTTTCTTCTTCACATGATGTAATGTCCATAAGGAACTTATAAACTCTTAAGAACCATCTTAATATAGTAGGGTCAATCCCACATTAGCTCAATGTTCCCATATCCAACTCATAACATTGGTATAGAATACATCTCACCTTGTCCTGCACCATCAGCTTAGCAATCATCACACCCTAACTCATACCATTGGCTCAACGATAATCACTCCTTGAATCATACAATCGGCTCAATGTTCACTATCTTCCAACTCATGGATCTCTACCACTTCTCATGCCCAACACCATTTAAAATCCCAAAAATCACTATAATTATATCTCAAATTCTTCAATGTATATTCTTATACTCATTATCCCCCTCTAAGGAGTCAACCAGTCACCCCTAAGCATCCTACAATTTTGATACAACAACATTTCTACAAGTTATGAAACATACACAAAAAATAACACCATATAAAACCAAAATTACAATGTATCAAGATAATTTTGTTATAGTAACACATTCACCCATATGAATATTAATCAAGAATAGGTCTTAGAGGATATACATTCACACCAAGCATGAAATATTATTAAGTAGTTCTCACATTCTACACACACACACACAATCAAAACATTTCAACAACCATATAAAATGTCCCTATATGATAATTACTTCCTACCTCTAAATTTATGGAACCCAAAAGACAAGAATCACCACTAATAATGATCATAACATAGAAATTACCTAAATAGAATCATTATAATGAATTATTCTCAAGTTCGTGAAGAATCTAGAAGAAGAGGTTTATGGAGGTTCAAGGTTGCACCAAAGAGATGTCTTCAACTAAGAATATATTTCCCTTAATTATCATCTTGAATTATACTACATATTTCATTCATAGTATATGTCCACAACCCCTTCTTATGTGAAGGATGAATAAAAAACCTCATAATAAAGGCAGAAAACCAAATATGATATAAGAGGAACTCTCCTATAATCACTAAGATTGGATAAAAGAATGTTGGGGATGAATCCAAGAGTTTTGGGGTTGAAAGTTCTCTTTAATATTCCCTAGAGTATCCCATGTTTTGAGAGGAAATGATATGAAATGGTAGGGTTTAAGGGGCCTTGGGAATTTATAGTAAATATGGGAAAATATTCACAACATCACAAGGATCTACACCATGACATAAAGGGGGTGGCATGGTACAAAACTACAACACAGGGGAATGGACCATGTCATAGTACACCAGATCACATATACATCCATAAAATATGGCATGGTCTATATCATAAATCCTACGAAATATGATAGGGGGTCATGATACAATGATTCACCATACCACAAAGCTCCAAATATAAAGAATAATTCCACATCATAGCCCATCTCTATGGCATGGAAACCTTGAAATGGGTAGATCCACTAAAGCCTCTACTCTTGAGAATTCATTCCATACCTCTTCATACATGACACAACCTTATCTCCCAACTAGAATTAATGGCATATCCTAATCCTCCATGCTAAAATTCTAATCTACAGCTAAAATTTAAAATAAACTTTTCTTTTTCCTCATTTTATCCTTGATAATTCAAGGTTGTTACAAATATCCCCCTATAAAACTTATCATACTCAAGAAGTGCATATAGCTATCCAACTCAAATTACTTAATCCATTGAGATTTAATTTCATATTCACACTCCCATATATCCTATTGGAACCATCCATGCTACTATATTACCCAAAATAATGCTATTTTCTTTACCCCCAACACCTTTTTACTCAGTTCTATAATTCACATCAGGTGTTCCATAAATAAGGAATATGGTTCTAACTCAATGTCCTCACAATCAATCAAATATTTATAATCAAGATCATACCTCCCTAGTTGAGAGAAATGGATTTCATTCATACCTTTATATCATGGAGGAATATCAAATTGGTAATAAAATAATTTTATACATTTTATGATCTCAAGAAGTCCCATAAAACACGATGTCATCTTCCCTTGCCTCTGTAAATGATGGTTACCCAATGAAGGTGACGCCATCAAGAAAACTTGATCGCCCACAATGAACTCCAAAGGTTATATCCTCTAGTTGGAATATGATCATTTTATACTCCAAATGATAACCAACTAGTTCCTTATTAATTTCGCTCTATCAGATGTCTCTTAAACCATACTCATCCCAACAACATCTACCTTACCTTCCATGTGCCAACATAGTTGTGGGTAGTATAACCAACCATAATGATCCTCAAAAAAATCATCTATATCGATACCTATAAATTTTATTTTATGAAAAATCCACTAAGATTAGGTGATTATACAATGCTTCATAGAATTCTAGGATATATGTATGAATTTCATCCTCTAAGATCGGTATTATCCTCTCTGACTTTCCATCAGTCTATGGATGATATGATGTAGTCCAATTCAATTGAGTCCCTAAAGACTTCTACAAGACCTACCAAAATAATTTTGTAAAATGTGTTTCTTTGTCTGATATTATATTTCAAAGAACTCTATACAGTCATAAAATCTCCTAGAAATAAATTTTACCTCACTCATATATAGAGTGTGTCTCTGAAATTGATAATAAATGTGCCACCTTCATCAGCCGATCAACTATCATTGAAATAGCATCATGAATTCTTAGGGTACTGGGAAACCACATTACGAAGTACATCATCACCTCATACCACTTCCACATAGGTATAAGAAGTGTCTGAAGTAAACCTCCTAGTTATTGATGTTTCATGTTGATCCTATGATGGGTCATGAAACAAGAGACAAATATCATGATGCCTCCCTTCATTCTCAACCACCAAAGTATATCATGATATCCCAATACATTTTCATAGAACCTAGGTTCACTTAACACTGAGAAGAATGGTAGTACCTCATCAAATTTTCCTTCATGGAAGTAGGAACTACAACTCTCCCATAAACAAATATCACATCATCACAATCCATCGACCATCCTAGAACTATGTCACTTTCTACATATTATTCAAACATCACTACACACTCAGGATATGAATCCTAGTTGGTATTTACCATATCCAACAACATAAAAATAATTAACAATGGATTATATTTCATCACCCTATAGTCCTCAGATTAATCCACCATCTATTTAGTTAACAAGTGCATCAACCATCATTCCACTTATGGAGTTCCCTCTCCAAGTTCCTACATTTTTTTGTTGAGAGTGTCCAAAATGACATTACTTTTTCCTAAATTATAATTTATCTAAAAGTTTAAGTTATATAGATAGTCCACTCAACACCTTTATAAGATACTTAAATATCACCAAGAGAATATGTAGAACAAGATATTATTTTCCATGTATATGAAAAAATATATCACCAAAGAGATAATAGTTCCAACACTTCAAATCATGGACCACAAATAAAAACTCTAAGTCACATGTAGGGTATTTATACTCATGCGGTCATGGATAACATGAACCAAAAGTAAATACCTAATCTATATACATCAAAAAATATCCCAAACCAACACTAGAGACGTTGTAGTAGACTGTAAATCCAATTCCAATCTTGAGTAAGGTAAAAATCAGGAGTTGTCATCAATATCCTATTTAGAACCAAGAAGGCCTCTTCACAATGATATGTCCACTCAAACTTAATACCCTTATTATTAATCTCCTTAATAGGTGTTTCTAATCAAGATAAGTCATGAATGATCCATATTTAATACCCATATAACCATGGAAGCTCCTGATCTCAAACATATTTCTTAGGTGTTCCCAATACATCACTATTTGTACCTTCTCTAGGCCTATATAAATTCCCATATCAGAGATCACATGCCCAATAAAATTTATCTATTAGATTTAGAATGGCACTTTGAGATCTTGGAATAGATATAATGTGCTTAAATTGTATACCACACAATCTCTAGGTGTTTTTTATGCATCTATGGGGTCCATTAGTATATAAAGATGTCATTAAAAACACCACAATGAATGAGTCTAGGTATGGGTCAAATATATTATTCTTGAGATTCATGAACGATGTTGGTGTATTTATTAACTTGAAAGGCATAAAAATATATGTGTACAGTATGTAACTACTCTTGAATATTGTCTTAAGAAAATCCTCCTCTTTTTCCCAATTCTAGTGGTATCCAAAGAATAGTAGAATCTTCGAGAACTATCAAGCTCCCTACAACTTATCAAAAAATTCATTGATCATCAACAATGGCTATCTATTCTTCACAATCAATTTTTTCGTCTTCCTTTACTTCACACATAAAAAAATTATATCATCCTCCTTTTTTCAAACAATACTGAAGAACCCTAAGGGGATTTGATCAGTCTGATAAAACCCTTCACCTTCAAATCCTCAGGCTTCAACTTTATCTATCTTTGCTCAGTTAGTTCCATATGATATAGAGAAGTTGATATAGTTTGTTCTCCTAGCATGATTTAAATCTCAAAATTAATTCCTCTATTATAGGTAGAAATCCAGAGAAGTAATAATGGAATATATCCTGGCGAAGATCCACTACCAGAGGAAAATATGAGAGAAATATCTCTTGATCTACCACATGAAGTAAACCTTCCACCTTTTCCATAATAGCTTCAAAATGAATAAGTTATTAACTCATTATTCTTGACCTAACATCTCATTAATTTTTCAAAACAAACACCTCTCCCTTAAGAATATTAAAGGATATTGGTCTTATATAGTAGTTGATGTGCACCTGATAACTAGTTAGTCATTCCATGATGAAGATCACATCAAATCTAGACATATCAGGAATTATAAAATCCCATGGATTTTTATATATAGAAACTACTACAGGAAATTTTGTAATTCTCTAGAGATGATATAATTTATTTCCCAAGGGTGTATCAAGAGATATAAACTCAGAATACAACTTTACCCACAATTAAAGCCTATAAATAAATTGAAAAGATATAAATGAATGGAAAGATCCTATATTAAACAAGGGATAAGATAGCATAGATTTTATCAAGATCATACCTTCCAAAATCAAAGGTCTCTCTATACTATTGACTGTAATTTGGTCTACTGTGTATATCATGCCTACCCTTGAACCATGGCCCTACTCTTGTAGCATGTTACTCACCTAGACCACCAAGGTTAATGGAGTCCCAATTTTCTATTGGGGACCTTGGACTTCACCTTAACCCTCCATCCTAGAGTCAGAATGGGTCACTTTAGAATAATAACTTTATAGATGATCTATATTTCTACACTGATGACACTCCCTCGTTATCTTTCCACTATATCTATTGAAGTGGCCCTTCTTCCCAATGTTATAGAATCTTGCAGTTTTCCCTTCCACAAAAGGAATAGATGATCTCATTCTCCACTCCACTAACCTGTTGTATCCTTGGTTCTTCTCCTCTTCATTATTATTTCTACTACCAAAAGAGGCTCCCACAACATCACTAGAAAACCTACTCATCATACTAATTAAGTATGATAGAATTCCTATAACTTTAACCTCCCTTTAACCTTTCTTAATAATCAGGGACTTACAAAACACCTTAGAATATGTATTCATGTCAAAACTACCAACCTGATACTTTAACTCTATATAAATGTTAATCTTTAATTTTTGGTCCTTTTATGCCTCATTACCATCCAAGAGATGAATGAAGTGAAGAAACTCTGTGAAATAAGAAAAGTAAGAAAACACTTACATCGATCCTTACTAAAGTTTCATAAAATCATGATCACAATCCAAATTAAAAATAAATAGGAAGATCTACTCAAAGAAAGGATCCTTGAAGGTCACACATGTAAGACGCTCACACCTACCTCTGTGGTATATAACACCCCCACCACCTCCTGGTGGGTTACTGAATCATGGAAGCATCCAACTTTACCTATTGATACTCTGGAGTCTCTACTAGATTAAATATCCCCTCAATGAAACCAATGTAATGTCTCTTATTTTCCATATATTATTTTTAAATATTATACGGAATTATTTTGAGACCAAGCACTAAGATGAAATGTCATTCCGAGGCCTGGTGAGCCCAGAATGGTGGTTTGAACTTTTTTAAGTTAAGTGAGTCAGTGTGTGTGCGTGGTTTTGGAAGTTTCTAAACGGATTCCTGGATTAAAAATTTAAGGGCACCGTTGCATCTGGGGTGATGAATTTACCTAATAATGGGCCTAACCTTGACTGGCATGGGTCGAGGGAAAAAGTTAATTTTCGGACGTTTTAAGTAAAATAAAATGAAATAAAATAAATTTAAAAGTTTATTCTATTTTATTTGGAAACATTTGATGCAGAGTAACAATGGGGAAGTTGTTTAGATAATTAATGGCACACCATAATCACTCTGAAATAGAAATGCTGACTCATTAATGTTCCAACGTAATGGAAACGACTCAGTGTGAAGGAACGCTAAAACACGTTCCCTCCTTTTAAAGGGTTAATAGAATTTTGGTTGTTGGTAGAAGATTGAGAGAAACTTTGAATAATTCTTGGAGATTTGGAGATAACTCTCGACGAAGAATGATGATGGATAAAAAGTGTGAATCGTTGCACCAACTGAGTTGAAGGATCTTGGCGACGAACGTATCAAAATCCCTTCTTCAGCGATCAATACCTCCTAAAGGTAGTGGTTAGGTTTTAAATTATTTCTTCCCATTATTTAAATTAAAATGATGAACGTGAATCAACCCACGAACCGGTTGACCCGCACATCGTCGTTCTTGCGGGAGGGATTTTTTTATCGGATTCGTTCATGGGGATTCTTTTTTCATGTTTGGATGTTTTTAATTTTCCCCATTTAAACCTTATAACGAGAATGTATTAATGTCATGAATAATGAAGGTGGAGATTTATTCCTCCTTTTTGTTTTATTTTCTTCCTCCCTCTTCCCCGCGTTCTTTATGTTCTTCACAGGGATACGAACGAGGAATCGTTGTGCACCTGTTTCTTGGTGAAACGATCCAAAAATGGAGATCCGTCATCGTTATGACCCAGCATAGGTGCAATGGAGATAGTGGAGTATGAATCTACATGGTTTAGCAGTTCTCATTCTTCAATCATTCTTTATGCGGGTGAATTGGAACGTGTTTTCAGGGCCGATCGGAGGCCCAAAACTGACGGAATCGGCTTCTTGATGTCGAGGTGACCTAAACCCTTGAGTTTTAGGGTGATCAGACGGTTGGATTGAAGAATGGGGAATCACAGGAGGAATTTTGGTGAAGAAGAGTGATTGTGGAAATTTTTGAATAACACGGTGTGTATCTCGAAGAACACACCATGTGGGACCGGCTCAGCGACGGCTAGGGTTCTATGATGCAGGAAGTGATGAAACAACATGTTCTCAAAAGAAAACGGTGTATGGGTCCGTATGTGGGACTCGCCATGTATCTCGGATGATACACGGACATGGGGTAGAGTACACGAACATGTACTCCACTACACAGCCAAACCAGGCCGGCTACACGGGTTACCCCGTGTACTAGTTACATGGAATGACATACACTGGTTGAGGCCATGTATGGTCACACGGACATGCACATGGAGAAGACCCCAGTTACTCGGACACGGTGTGTTGTCCACCCTACATGCCATGTACTTACCTTTCTACATGAAATGTTCCCCATGACTCAGGTCGTTACACACGGGAAGTACCCGGAGTCACGAGACACGGCATGTGACCCCTTTTACACGCCATTTATATCCTAGAAACATGGCATGATATCCTTATCCACCATTATTTAGACAATTTTCCTTTGGGTTAGTGATCCTTTTTCTCATTCCCCTAAAGCTCAGTTATCATTTCCATCTACATGATTATGATCCCTTCAGCAGGACTTTCCGAGATTGAGTCAGGTATCCCTCCGAGAGGCCCGAAGTGAGATCGTCTATCCATTCTTGACCCTAGGTAGAGTTAAGTATTGGCATGACTAGTCATACAGGACACTAATCCTCTACCTAGTAGGTGAATCCGGATTAGTTGTGGTATCCACCAAGGCCCTGGTAGTGATCCTCATCTGTGTATCGTGATCTTTTCCCACTCAGGAGTGTGTTCTCCCGGAATGAGTGTATCTCTCTCTCATGGATTTTCCCAAAGAACAGTACTTCTTGGATGGATGTCATAAAATATATCTGACTTGTGGAGTGAGTTTTCCCAGATGAGTGCTTTGTGGAACCTTTGAAATAAATCCCTAGCAGGGGTATGTGGTTGTGAGACTTGTCTCTAGACTACGAGTATGGGTTTTGAGTATATCTAGACTTTGTTTCTCTTACTATATGTTCAATAGACATATATTGTGTAGATCTGACTATACCTTTACCTTGTTTATTTCTCTATGGTTTTCAAGGTCCCCTACTGAGTATTGTTATACTCACCCCTACATAGGATTTTCCCACACATGTCGTGTCTTTTGCAGATGAGCGACCTTTTCATGGAGTCTAGGGTGGACCAGGACTGGACTGAAATTTCTGAGTTCCCTACAACCTGAGGTGTTCCTATGGATTCAAGCAGCAGTCCTAGTACCTCTTTGTGCTTATAGGTTGGACTTTATAGTTTGTAGACTCTTGTTTTTTTGTGGGCTTGTATTTTGGCCCAGTTTTACTTTCCACACTTTACTTCCATTGTACTCTGTTGGTAAGGTTTAGTTGTATGCATGCATTTTGTTCCTTAGTAGTTTTTTTACATTTTAGCATTTGTGGTCTTGGAGATGTGTGCATGTGTATAGGTACTTAGGCAATGTCTACCAAGTTAGTGATATTCCTACTCGGTGCTACTCACTACCCCCTGGCCTATTGGAGGCAGGATTGAGGAGTCGCGACATGGGCCCCACTAGGACGGGTCGTAACAAAGTGGTATCAAAGGTGTTCGGTTCTACCTTAGGACCATGATTCTGTGAGATTGGTTTGGGGAAATAGTTTTAAGTGTTTTGAGTTTAGCTTTCAGACCAGGGAATTCAGTGTTGGTGTGAGCGGCCAACGTATCCATACACCAGGACTCTGATAACTAGCTTTTTAACTCAATGCATGAAAACACTAGTTACGGGGAAGTAAAATAATGGTACATTCATCATTTAGGAATGGGTTGTGTTTTCTATGTCCTTTGTGTCTTCTATCCATATATACTCATTGACCATGGTACATCTTGTTTCTTTACAGGATGCCTCTGCAATGCATACCTTCTAGGATTCAGCAGATTGATCATGAGGATGACCCCCTCAGTGATGAGGATTCAATACAGGGATCAGTTCCCCAGGCGTTACCTCTAGGTGGTGCACCTGTTATACCACCACCAGCGGAGTAGCCCATGGTACCTATAGTATCTAAAGATGAGTGGTGAAGGCTGAGAACACTACATGAGTTCCAAAGACAGAGTCCCATCAGGTTCTAAGGTGAGCATGACCCTCAGGCGGCTAAGGACTGGCTTGAGGTGGTGAGCAGATTTTTCCATCTAGTGAGGAAACCAGCAGACCATATGGTGATCCTAAGAGAGATCCTTCTTTAGGGATTAGCGGGATGATGGTGGAGTCTGACCACATATACTCACAATGAGGAGACTCTTTCTTGTCTGGAGTTTGAGTGACTCTTTAGGGAGGAGTTCTCTCTGGTTAAGCTGAGAGAAATGCGTATCCAGGAGATTCTTCAGCTCTAGTAGGGCAGTTTGACGATGGATGATTATTCATCGAGGTTCACCAACCTCGCTAGGTACTCGATGGATATAGTCAGGGATCTGTACTTCAGAGATCAGTCCTTTGAGAAAGGTCTACGATGGGACATCTGATCTAGTGTCATGCCTCTATGCATTTCAACTTATGCTAGAGTGATCGAGCGGGCCTTAGTGATCGGGAGCTTCTTGGTGGAATAGAGGCAGCTGATAGCAGTTAGCAGTAGGAAAATAGGTTAGGAGACCTCAATAGCAGGGAGCCTATGTCAGGCATAGGGTTTGCGATGTGAGAGATGTCACAGGAGTACCTAGGATAGGGGATCAATAGTCCAAGGCTCTTAGGATGGATCTAGTTAGTCTAGGGAGAGGCGATTTTACTTGTGTGACTATAGGGGACATCTTGCTAGAGGTTTTTTGACCCATCAAGTTGTTGATAGAGATGTGGTGGATGGACCACCGAGGTAGAGGTAGAGAGTGGAGCAGATAAACTTGCCAGGTGGCGGACGTGGAAGAGGATCAGGGAGAGATGAAGGTTATGGCAGACGCTTTGATCAACTTCCCCCACCACCCCCAGGAGGTCCTCACCAGGCTCAGGAAGCTGGGGGACAGGGGTGCGGACAGCTGCATGCGGTCAAGGCGTATGACCCAGGGACTCTAGGGATGATTCAAAGTATGATATAAGTCTTCTCTACCTTATCTTCCATACTTATAGACACGGGTTCTAGTCATTCCTTCCTCACCACATGTTTTGTGTTAAACCTTGAGATTCCGGTAGAGATGTTGACTCAACCCTTACTCTTGGAGACACCTATGGGAGGGGACTCGATGATCACACACCTTTAAAGACAGTGTGATATTATCCTTTGAAGTGAGAGTTTTGGTTGGAACCTCTTGGTGTAAGAGTCGATTCCTTAAGATGTCATTCTTGAAATGGATTGTTTATCTTTGGTCTATGCCTAGATTGACTAGGCAAAGAGTGTGGTGTGTATGCAGTGACGGGACGAGGTTTTCCTTTGTCGGTGAAAATGAGACTCAGGCAGCACAAGATGGGATCATGTATAGGAGGGTGCATCTGATCACTCAGGAGTTGTCTAGCCTTACCCTCAAAGCAGTAGATGTTGTAAGCTTATAGTTCCCAGAAGTTGTGGTGGAGTACGAGGATGTATTTCCTGAAGATGTTCTAGGACTACCTCCCCACCAAAATATCGACTTCTACATTGACTTAAACCTCGAGATGGCACAGATATCCTCACCATCATATCGGATGTCCCCTAAAAATCTTCACAAGTAGAGGGTGAAGTTGGAGGATTTGCAGGGTAAGGGCTTTGTAAGACCTAGTGTTTCACCCTAGGCAGCCCCAGTTTTTTTTTCAAGAAGGAAGATGGGAGTTTGAGGTTGTACATGGATTAACAGTGCCTAAACTAGGTGACAGTGAAGAAAAAGTATCCACTTCCAAGGATTGACAACCTATTCGATCAACTAAGAGGGGAAAAGTGGTTCTCAAAGGTTTACCTTCAATTGGGTTATCATCAATTACGAGTACAGAACAAGGATATACCAAAGATGGCTTTTATATGCTTCTATGATCACTATGAGTACTTGGTGATGCCTTTCGGCATGAATAATACCCTCATAGTGTTAATGGGACTTATGAACCAGATCTTCCAGCCGTATTTAGACTGGTTCATAGTGGTCTTCATCGAAGGCATCCTTGTGTACTCGGTGTTAGTGGAGGATCACATGAGATACCTTTGGATGATTCTAGACATACTCTGAGAGCATCATCTTTATAGGAAGCACTCAAAGCGCCAGTTTTAGATTCAGACGGTATACTTTCTGGGACATGTCATCCCAATAGATGGATTATATGTGGAATCATCCAAGGTTGAGGAATGTTAGCATGGGAGCCACCTCAGAGTGTGAAGGGGGTGAGGAGCTTCCTTGCGTTGGCAGGATATTTCTATAGATTCATTCCTGGTTTCTCTCAGATATCAGCATTGATGGAAGCCTTGACTAGGAAGGGGAAACCCTTCATGTGGATAGAGAAGTGTCATAAATCTTTCGAGCAGTTGAGATAGAGTTTGAAGAGCACCCCGATCTTGAGATTTCTGGAGGAGAGTGTTGAGTACATAGTTTTCTCCGACAAATCAGGGACCGTAATTGGTTGTGTCCTAATGTAGGGACATGTGGTGATTGCTTATGGTTTATGCCAACTAAGACCGCATGAGTAAAACAATGTTACCCATGATCTTGAGTTGGTAGTGGTAGTCTTCACATTGAATATGTGGCGACACTACCTTATGGGTGAGCGGTTTATCATCTACTCTGACTACAAGAGCCTCAAATAAATCTTCTCACAAAAGGATCTGAATCTAAGATAGAGGCGTTGGATAGAGTTCTTCCAAGACTATGATTTCAATTGATGTTTGTCACCCCTCCATTATTACAGTGAGTTAGGGAGTCACAGCTTGGGGATGTCGACTGTTAGGCTTTAAGTGATCAGGTATCCATAGGACATGCTTCTGATAGATATTCGAAAGGTGGGGAGCACATTTTTATTTTTATAGGATGCACTGTTGTTCCAGTGGTGTTATGGGAGGAGGTATTTAGGGTTTTTCATACATCCCCCTTGTCGGTACACCCTGGCATGGCGAGGATATACCAGGATCTCTGATGGCAGTTTCGGTGGTCATGCATGAAGAAGGTAGTAGCGGAGTTCATTTCTCGGTGCCTTACATGAAAATAGGTGAAGGTTGAGCACTAGGTTCCAGTAGGATTAGCTCACCCATTAGAGGTACCTAAGTGGAAGTGGGATAGGATATCGATGGACTTTGTGATGGGATTACCACAAATGTCCAAGGGGCACAATTCCATCTGGGTGATCGTTGACTGACACACCAAATTGGCCCACTTCCTAGCCATTAGGGAGCATAGCTCAGTGGAGGGTATGGGATGCCTCTAAGTGTAGGGGATAGTTCAGCTTCATGGAATCCCATCGATGATAGTCTCAGATTGTGATTCTCATTTCACATCCCGGTTATGGAAGGGATTACAAGAGGCATTTGGGACCCAGTTACTCTTGAGCACACCGTTCCATCCTTAGATGGATGGCCAGACTGAGAGGACCATTCAGGTTCTGGAGGATATGTTGCAGGCCTGTATCTTGGACTTTGGTCACAGTTTGGAGGACCACCTACCACTGGTGGAGTTTGAGTACAATAATAGCCAACACTCCACCATTGGTATGGCACCGTTCGAGGCTTTATATGGTAGACCCTTCCGGTCACCGGTATATTGGATCGATCCTATAGAGTCAACACTTATGGGTATAGAGATGGTGAGAGCTACCACCGAGAAGGTGCATATCATCTGGTAGGAGATAAAGACTACACAAAGCTGGAAGAAGTCTTATGCTGACAGATGACGGAGACCTCTGGAGTTTGAGGAGGGAGACCATGTCTTCCTTTCGGTCTCACCTCGACGAGGGTTACGGAGATTCGATTGGGGCATCAAACTACCTCTGATGTTCATCGGACCTTTCCAAATACTGCACAAAGTTGGCAATGTGTCATACCTCTTAGCTCTACCATCGTAGTTTCACTGGGTACATGATATCTTCCACATGTCACAGCTGAGGAGGTATGTGCATGACCCATCGCACATCATCGACTAGGGAAAGTTGGACATCGAGGATGGAGTGACCTTTGTTGAGTACCTAGTGGAGATCGAGGATCGGTAGGAGAGGATACTTCATGGGAAATTAATTCCCTTAGTGTGTGTCCAGTGGAAACATAGGAACCTTCAGGAGAGCACGTGGGAGTGGGAGGCTGAGATCTGTGCTCAGTACCCACATCTTATTGAGTAGCCCTTGTTTTGGATTTTTGAGGACGAAAATCCCTAAGCTGGGTAGAATGTAATATCTCAGATTTTTGGTGTATTATTTTTAAATATTATATGGAATTATTTCGAGACCAAGAGAAGAGACAAAATGTCATTCTGAGGCCCGCTGAGCCCAAAATGGTGGTTTGAACATTTTTAAGTTAAGTGATTCGGTGTGTGTGTCTGGTTGTGGCAGTATCTAAATGGATGCCCAGATTAAAAATATGAGGGCAACATTTTGTCTGGGATGATGACTTTACCAAAGAATGGGCATAACCTCGACTGGCATGGGTTGATGGAAAAAGTTAATTTTTGGACATTTTAAGTAAAATAAAATAAAATAAAATAAATTGAAAAGTGTATTTTATTTTATTTGGAAATGCTCGCTGCATCACAACGATGATCTAGTTGTTTCGATAAGTAGTGACACATCATAATCACTCTGAAATAGCAATGTTGACTCATTAATGCCACATCGTAATGGCAGCGACTCAGTGTGATGTAACACTGAAACACATTCCCTCCTTTTAATGGGTTAATCGAATGTTGGTCTTTGGAAGAAGATAGAGAGAAACTTTGGAGAATTCTTGGATCTTTAGAGAGAACTCTTGAAATCGAACAATGACGAATCAAAAGTGTGAATCGATGCACCAACTGAGTTAAAGGATCTCGGCGATGATGGTATTGTGATACCATCATCAATGATAAATCCATCTTCAAGGTAGGGGTTATGTTTTAAATTATTTCTTCCCTGTTATTTATATTAAAATGGCAAATGTGAATCAACCCACAAACTGGTTGACCCGGGCATCGTCGTTCTTGCGGGAAGGATTTTCTTTATCAGGTTCGTTCCTGGGGATTCTTTTTTCGTGTTTGGATTTTTTTAATTTTCCCCATTTAAAACTTATAATGGGAGAGGATTAATGTTGTGACAAACAATGGAGGAGGTTCATTCCTCCTTTTTTGTTTTTTTTTTATTCCTCCCTCCTCCATGCGTTCTTCGTGTTCTTCGTGGGGATATGAATAAGGAATCATTGTGCACCTGTTTATAGGTGAAATGTTCCCAAATGGAGATCTGGCATTGTGATGACCCATAAGAGGTGATATGGAAATAGTGGCTGATGAATTGACATGTTTTGGGAGTTCTCGTTCTTCAAGCGTTCTTTGTGCGGGTGAATCAGAACATGTTTTCAGGGCCGATCGGAGGCCCAAAACTGATAGAATCAACTTCATGATGTCGGGGAGACCTAAACCCTTGAGTTTAATGGTGATCAGACAGCAGGATCGATGAATAATCATAGGAGGTGCACTGTAGAAGAAGAGTGATTATTGAAATTTCTAAATAACATGACATGTATCCTAAAGAACACGCCATGTGAGACAGCTTAGTGGTGGATAGGGTTCCGCGATGTAGGAATCGATGACACGGAATGTTCTCCAAAGAACTCGGTGTGTGGGTCCTTATTTGGGACTCTCCATGTATCTTGGATGATACGTGGACACGGGGTGGAGTACACGGTCGTGTACTCTACCACACGGCCAGACCAGGCCAGCTGCATGGGTTACCCCGTGTACCGGTTACATGGGATGACATACATGGGTTGAGGTCATGTACGGGCACATGGATGTGCACATGGAGAGGACCACGGTTACTCAGACACAACATGTGGTCCACCCAACATGTCGTATATTTACCTTTCTACACAGCATGTTCCCTCTGACTCGATCCGTTACACACAAGCAGTAGTCGGAGTCGCGAGACATGACGTGTGACCCCTTCTACATGCCATGTATATCCTCAAAACTTGGCATGATCTTCATTTCCACTGTTACTTGGAAAATTTTCCTTTGGTTTAGTGACCCTTTTTATCATTCCCATAAATTTCATGTATCATTTCCATTCATAGGAGTATGATCCCTTCAATTGGACTTTCTGAGATAGCATCAGGTATCCCTCCAAGAGGCCCGGAGTGAGATTCTATATCTATTGTTGACCCTAGGTAGAGTCAGGTATCGACGTGAATAATCCTATAGGATGCTGATCCTATACCTATTAGGTGAATCCAGATGAGTTTTGGTATCTTCCAATGCCCTGGTAGTGATCCTCGTCTGTGTATCGTGATCTTTTCCAACTCAGAAGTGTGTTCTCCCAGAATGAGTGTATCTCTCTCTCATGGGTTTTCTCAACAAACAGTACTTCTCAGATGGATGTCATCAGAGCTATCTGACTTTTGGAGTGAGTTCTCCTAGATTATTTCTTTGTGGAACCTTGAAACTAAATCCCTAGTGAGGGTATGTGGTTGTGCGACTTGTTTCTAGACTACAGGTCTGGGTTTTGAGTATATCTGGATTGTGTTTATCTTACTATATTTTCAGTAGACATATACTATCTAGAACTGGCTGTACCTTTACCTTGTGTATTTCATTGTCATTTTTGGGGTCCCCTACTGAGTATTGTTATACTCACCCATGCACGGGATTTTCCCGAACATGTCATGTCTTATGCAGACAACAACCTTTTGACGAAGTCTAGGGCGGACCAGGACCGAACCGAGCTTTCTGAGTTCCCTATAGGATGAGGTGTTCCTACGTATTTGAGCATCAGTCCCAGTACCTCTTTGTGCTTATAGTTTGGACTTTATAGTTTGAAAACTCTTGTTTTTTGTGGGCTTGTATTTTGTCCCAGTTTTACTTTCCACACTTTACTTACATTGTACTCTATTAGTTTGGTTTAGTTGTATGCCTACATTTTTTTCCTTAGTGGTTTTTTATATTTCAGAATTTGTGGAATTGGATATGTGAGCATGTGTACAGGTACTTAGGCAATGCTTTCCATGTTAGTGATATGCCTACTTGGTGCTAGTCACCAACCCATGGCCTATTAGAGGCGGGCTTGGGGAGTCGCGGCACGGGCCCCACTGGGATGGGTCATGACACCAATCCAATCCCTTGATATCCTATAGGCCTCCAGTTTCCTAAAAGTTTTGGGGATTCTTGTAACATATTTAGATTTTTTAAAAAAAATCTATATTCGATAGCACATATATCACAAAACATCGAGCCTAAACAAACCATGAAATATTATTATTTAAATATAACCATTATAAACTAGCCGTTAAAATTTATGGTATGAATATAATTAACTAATTAATGAAATATATATAAATATATTACTCACTATAAATATATAGATAAATTCTTAGTAAATAATCACTTAATTTTTAGTGAATTAATTTTATTCTTCAAAAATATGTTTTCTTAAAGAATTATTTTTATTGATTTTTCTAAGAAAATATTATAATTAATTTATAGAAATTTTAGACATTTCATTTTATAAAAATGATATCATTTTTTAAATTTTCATGTCCAAATTATCTTAAAATTAATTTTTGATATTTTTAAAAAAGAATGATTTTCTATGGAATAGTGAAAAAAAATTTCATTGAAAACTATATTTTTATTTCAAGAATTTACAAAGTTTAATTTTGTTTTAAAATAATTTCAAAGTAAAATTATTTATATTATATTATAATTAACCCAATTTATTTCATTGTAATTAATTTTATGGTTGAATTTGGTATACAAACATTTTTATACTTAAAAAGTCATTTTTCTGAAAACGGTTTTTCATTTCATTTTACATTTTAATCTTAAATTAATTTCGTCCACTTATAGAAATTGAATCAGGAAAATTTTATTCTATGTTTGGAATCATTAGGTCTAGTTTTTATATATAGTTCCCTCTTATTTTTAGTTATTATGAATAGTAGCTGTAATAAATAATTGTCACCACGGTATTGGTAAATCGGGTAATTATGGTTAAAAATAATATGATAAGGAATAAAAATGACCCTAAAACTTTCTTTTATCCTATTGGGTGATTTATTTTTTCCATATAATTTTTTAAAATATAGAAACTTGGTACCATATTTCTTTGATTTTTACCTTTATATTATCTTTTGTATTGAAAAGTCAAAAATGGCATTCTCTTTGTTTTATTATCTCTAAATTTTTGAAATAGGGATAAATAGAGGATATATTCGGCTATAAAAAATTTATTTGAAATATAGATTTTTTTTACCATTATATTTTATTTATAATTTTTAGTGATGAAATAATTACCTTAATTTCATACAGAACACCGACACAACATTTATCCAATTAATAGAAAAATAAAACAAATGATTTTAAAAATATTAAAAGTAATATAATTTGAAAGAATTACTGTATAATAATAATTTTGTAGATAAAAATAACATATTAGAGAGTTTTTAATGGATTATATTCTAATTAAATTGTTTTCATGTTGTTTTTAAATTCAAATTAAATGAATAGTTCCAAAAATGAAATTAATGAAAGTTTATAATAAATAATATTTTATTTACTGATTTAAAATTATTAAAAATATTATATTCAACAAATTTATTTTAATATGGTTTAATATATCAACCATGGTCCATTTATGGGTCAATAGTTTTTTTAGTAACTATATTAACCCTTAAATAGTAAAAACATCCTTATCATAATAATTTTCAAAAAGGGTTAACGTAGGATAAAACAAATAGATAAGGGTAAAACCCTAAAATAAACTTGTAAAAATTTTAGGGATCATATTATTTCAATATATACTCATCATATATTCTAATTATATTAGTTTGGATCTTTTTCATGTAAATTAATTTATATTAATTTAATACTCAAAGTCATTCCAAGAGTGCCCCTCTCTCATAAAAGGTTACCTCCTCTCATATTTTATTCACACTTAAAAACATTTTGGTTCAGAAAATACCTACCCAAATACCTCACTTAAATCCCTCATTGCATCATATAGTTATTTTTTGATTAGAAATACAACCTAGAAATGCTTAAGGTATAATCCTAAATAGGTTGTCTAAAAAAGATGTATAGTTCTTAACCAAACGAGTTCATTTTATTTCTTATTCTGCCCCATTAAAATACTCTTTAACCATGTTGTTAAAAATAAAATTATTATATTCCATATACTAATATGTTATTAAATTAATTTCATAACCTACATCCATATACTCTTCCATAAAATGGGAAATGAAACCATCATTCGTGTGTACAGTGGACTACCACCTCATGAACTGATGTAATTCATTTTCCATCACCACATATCATGAATATTCATAATAATATATTTATTTATTAAATCATATAATTATGTAAAATTAATATATCATATATTTTGTTACCTTTTGATACATTGAAAAGTGATAACGTCATTCGTGCATAAGTGTGGATTACCACCTCCACAAAGCGGTGTGATTTGTTTTTCATTACTACATAACATGGATGGTATATATAAGTGTATTTAAATAAATAATATGATATTTATTATATAATTATAATTACTTATAGATAAATTAATAATTACCTTATTTTCATAATGATCATTGAAAAATGAAAATGTTACTCATGCGTACATACGGTCTACCTTCCTCCTGATTGTAACATAATTCATTTTTCATAACCATATTTCATGATTGGTTTTAAAAATATAATTAATGTATAAAAATTATAATTATTTCATAATAATTGTTTTTTATATTATTAATAATGACTTATGTGATCGTAGTCAACCTATCGAAGTCATTTTTGACATACAATCCAAATATCATTAAAATGTTTGGCGTGAACTTAATAGATTAAGTAATTAAATATAACTTGGTAATAGATAAAATTAAAGGAATAGTAAACTTTAAAATGGTACCTAAGAAATTAAATAATTAAAATACGTTTATCATTCAGGAATATAAATAACACATGTGATGATTCAGACACGAGATAAAGGATTTTCATCTCACTTTTTTTTCTGTGAGACACATGAAATATTCATCAATTGTTTATTTTATGTTGTGTATATAATGCCCATGAAAATATTTTATGATAATTATAATGAAAATTATTGGCATTTATATATCCATATAATATTCTTTATTTCATGAGTATTAGGCTTTAAAAGTTACCAAAGTGGTAAGAGTTTTATGTTACAATCTCATTGTTTATCCGAATTGTTTATGTTTTGTTTATAATGATGGAAATTCATGATATACCTCTCAAGAAATACATGTATTTTCCTGTACTCTAGTTATTTATATATAATAAATGTTTTCATTTCATTTTACACTCTTTATAAACTCAAGAAACTGAAATAATGTTTTTAAAAAAACCTGACTTTATTTCTCTCTTTATTCGAAAGATATTTTTTCTTCTATATCCATGTTTTCTAAAAATGTTTTCAAGAATATTTTTTTACAATTCTACTATGATATTTTAAAATAATTTTTACCCATGTTTAACTTTTAACAAAATTGTTTAAAATGAATCTTCTTATCATTTTCCAAATGAAGTGCTTTTTGACTTTTTAAAAAAAATGTATGAAAGGAATTTTTTTATTTTAACTTATACATCATGATAATAATTTCCCAACATCATGACCAATAAATACTTTAAAGATTCCCTTACAAGTTTCCAATTTTATTTTCAAAGAAAATTTTTTCCATAATATTTTTGAAATTTTTAGATTTTAAAGAAGTGATTTCAAACTAAAAAGAGTATTTTCCTCAACAAATATCCCAAGTGGTCTTTTAAGTAAATTTTCATATAAGATGACATCATTTTATGTTACTTATAATTTACTAGGGATGTGATCTAATGATAAAATCCTTATTATTTCTCTATATGATTTATGGTTATGATGAAAAGATTTTTATAAAACTTGTTTCTTTCCATAGGTTATTCCATGATGAAATATTTATGAAACCCACTTCTTTTATGTAAAAATCGTTTAAAATTTTCATTCCCAAATGAATACCTTATTTTTATACCTATGATTATATACTCAAATATGAAAATACATGATATTTAATTTCTTATTTTATTTATAATCTTTATGAAATTAAATTTGATCATAATATGAGGCAATATTATGCAACCCATTTCTTTCCATATGTAATTATTTTGATTATTCCTTATGATTGACTTTATTTTGTAGCACACATAATTATGAACAATTTATGATGGGTGTGCCTATATATAACTCTAATTCATTGGATAAATTTTTTTCTCATGATACATTATCTATGGGATTAAGTAGTAAACCTAATCCATTATGGGGATTTTTCCACTATGTGATATTGTCTTGGAAGTTAGCTTTGACTTATGATTATGTCATGTTTTATGTTTCTACCACATTTAATATATTGACATGATCATATGATACCAAGTTATTTGTGTTATTATCTCATGTGATTACTCATTAACCAACTCTTTTATGATATTATGTTATACCTTTGACTCACACATTATGCTTCCTTATCATGATTATTCCCTTACTGGGTTTTTTATCTCACCCATTTTTCTATGTATTCGTGAGGTTATCCAATAAATTTTTAGAAGATAAAAGGGATTTTTAAGCTCATTATGGAGTTTAAAATAAAGAGGTTTTATTTTCATATTGATTTTTTATATACCTATTCTTCCAAATACATTAGGCCTTTTGATCCTTATTTTGTGTTTAATGGATATTTATGTTAAAAATCATGTAATAATATGTGTAAAAAGGATTTGGTCAATATAGTTGGTATCAGGGAAATTTATAGTTATTTTTTTGTATTGGAACTATAATTATTTAGTGAGAACCCTAAGTATAATTCTAAGTATTGTAAAATATCATGGAAATTTTTTTGAAGTATAAAGTGAGTGGTTTCTAAGAAATTGAACCCGTGTCTATATACTATAGATGGATGATGTTTTGGAATAGATTAGTATAGGGGTAATAAAGTTTAAAAGTTTTTTTAAAATATATATCACCCATAATTCTAGTGCATGGTGAGTGTACCCTTACTATGAAACTAGTTTGACACTTCCATGGGATTTGGTTAGATAACTCACATTTTCTTTATGAACCATTATGAAGGATTTAAATAGATGATGACCTTGAATAACCTAGGTTAAAAGTAAGGATTCATAGATTGAAAATATGTTGTCATGACTTAGATATATTATAAAAAAATCATGATTATATGGTTTCTCACTATTAATATTGTTTTTCTTTCTTTGATTTTGGTTTTAGTCAATGGCTGGAACCAGGAGGAATTGTGTTGATGCGGAATGTGAAGGATAAAGTACAAATTTTCCTCATGAGAAACCAAAGTAAATGAGAGGTGAAACTTTATTATCATTCCAAATCATCTATCTCTTTATATCATTAACAATGGCATCTTGTGTGAAATTCCTAACATGTCTAAAAAGAGAAAAATGGAGTTTCATGAAGTCCATGGAGGAAAGAAGATTTAGTTTCATACATGTCATATATTTGGGAAGAATCACTCATGGAAATGTATCTAAGGAATGAGAAGAATTTTTATGTTTGTAAAATAAGGGAATATTACAATTAATTGTTGAGGAAAAATGAAGATTTCAATGGAGGGATATGAATTTCACCCTAAGGTACCATTTATTGTTCAATGTAATATATTTGTGGAATAAGGGTATTATCCTAGTAAATGACTTAATATAAGGGTTAAAATCTAAAATAAGGAAGGAAATATTCAATTAAAATCAATGAAGTGAAATTATTTAAGTTTTATGTATTGGGATTCAATAATTATGTTGTAGAAGTGTTATATTGATGATATTCTAGTTATAAGAATCATGAAACATCTAATGATTACGATTATTTTTGAAAGAATGTATATTTTCATGTGATGTTAACTTAATAGCTATGTATTTAATCATTGTTTTATATGTTTAAGGCTTATCATATGTTCAAAGGCTTAGAAAAAACTTTTTAGGTTTTAAGTGATGATATTTTAAGGTGACTGATGATATTTTTGGGAGATATTTTATTAGGTTGAGGTATATGTAACCCTTAGGGTTAATATGAAAGATTATTTTAAAAGAATGATATTAAATTTTTAAGGATTTTAATCACATTTTTTTAATTTTATTGTAATTATATTAATTTTGTTTTAGTAAAAATTACAACTCGTAGACCGGGTGACAAATTGTCACATCCGGCAAGGTTATGGGACTTGAACCCACAACATAATGGTGATAAGGGTGAAATTCCTATCACTATCCTATGTGATTACCTATTTATTATTACATTGTGATTTTTTAATTAAAGTTTTTGATAAATAATGATTGATTTGATTTTGGGAATATATGTTTTATCGTATAGATAACTATGGGATTGAAAAGAGATTTGGTGATTAAGTGATTAATGATATTTTGGAAGAATTTCACTATTTTGGGAACCTTATATGATTAAGTTTAACAAAATATTATGTTATTTATTTGAGAAATAAAGTTTGTATTATTTTTGGAATCCTAGATTATTTTAATGGTTTTATAAGTTATTTATGGAAATTATTAGCATATTTTGGAGAGTATATGATTATGGCATATGCATTTTTAGGTATATTAATTTATGAGTGACTAGAGTTGATTAGAGATAAATGTTAAATTAATATCAAAATAATATGTGATCAAATTATTATTAATTTTTGGTTTGTTAACTTGTTTGGTAATATTTTGAAATTTGAGTACAAATCTAAGTTAAACTTTGGGTGTTATTATTGAGTATTTTAAGATTAATGTTTTATTTATTTATATGAAGGTATATTTTTTGGGAAATTATCTTACCTTGTGCTAACCATTTTGGTTTTGGTTTATGTCTAAATACATAAGGAATATCTTATTATACTTTTTTAGATTATGTGATATGTTAGAATTTTATTTTACTGTTTTGGGCAATAAAATTCATTTTGAATACTCATCGTTTGGAGAAAGAGATGAAATTATGGTGGAAATTGATTAAATGATGAAAATATACTTCTTAAGTAAGTATATTTATTTATTTTATTGGTAAATATGGTAAAATAATTCATAAAATCTAATAAAGGGATCTTGAAACAATAATAATATCTTATTTCCTTTATTTCTGATGAATCGATGGAATTTTTCACACCTCATTGATTTATAGTCATTAAATTTCTCTTGATCATACACTTTCTTTTAATCAATGATCTCTATAAATATCCATCATTATTTTGAAATTAAATTTCTCCTCCATGTTTGTATTTTCACTTCCCACTAATTTTATTTGATTTGGAAACCTAATTATCTATTATTCTATATGACCTCCATATTTCATTTTCCCTCTTTTCAAGAGGAATTTTTATTAACCCTTTTTATGATATAGGATTTCAATAAAGGTGTTTTCATATGTCAAGCCCTCGATTACTAAGATCGAGTTCAAATTTTTAAGTAGAAATTTATTTAAGGGGGGTAATTTAACACCCTGAGATTTAAAAAAAATAAAACAATGTTAGATAGCATATACACATAAGAATTGGGGTCAATCCCCTTTATTAAAAAAAGAATAAAAATACATCAGAAACCCCTTTTAAACTGAGTAAGGAAAACCCATTACATGCCCATGGGGCCAAAGGGATTAACCCCCTGAAAGCAGAGAGGGATAACCCATTAAATTCCCGAAGGCCAGAGATAAGTCAATGATATGAGACCCAAGAGGGATAGAACCTAATACAAGTTATCCAAAGGTCACATAGGAAAACCTAGGAAACCCTAAAAAACACTGCCTTAAATTTTCCATCGTCTAGGTCCGCCGCCACCGCCACAAACCCGCACAAGGTCTCCACCGCAATTTTTTTTGAAATAAAATAGCCAGAATCAAATCTAGATTTTTGAACTGAGGTCACGAAGACCAGAAAACATCGGATCCTAATTCCACTAATGTTGTTGGCTTTGACGGGACCTTGGTTCGGGATTCATCAGATCTGAAAAAAGCTTCTCTAGAATGGATCTTTCGTCATGTTAAGCGTTTGCATCAGCACCTTCACCTCAATGGTGAGATTCGGTCATTTGAGACAACAAATAAACATTCAGTTTGCAAAGCAGCGGCTACACGAGACATGACATCTGGCTATCCGCTTAACCGCACCGCCCTGCCGCCAATCATGCCACGGTTAGGATAAATCGGGTAATTAAAGTTAAAAATAATTTGATAAAGACCAAAAAATAAACCTAACACCTAAATTTATCATATTGTATGATTTTATATTGGCTGTTTCCATCCAAGTTTTTAAAATATGGCAACTTGGTGCCATATTTATTTGATTTTTACCTTTGTATTAATTTATTTAAAGAAAAGTCAAAAAGGTCATTCTCTTTGTTTTATTATCTATAATTTTTAATATAGGGATAAATATAGTATATTTTCATTTATAAAAGGTTTATTTTAAATATAATTTATTTTTTTATAGTGATAGTTTATTTTTAATTTTTAGTAATGAAATAATTACCTTAAATTCTTATGTAATGTCGACGCAGCATTTATTAATTTAATATAAAAATAAAATAAATGATTATAAAAATGTTAAAAGTGATATAATTTGAATTAATTATTGAATCCCATGAATTTTGGAGATAAAAATAACATATCTTATAGGTTTTAGTGAATTATATTATAATTCCATTATAAGTGATATAATTTGAATTAATTATTATATCCCATGAATTTTGGAGATAAAAATAACATATTATATTGGTTTTAATGAATTATATTATAATTCCATTGTTTTTATGTTTTTTTCAAAGTCAAATTAAATGAATAGATCCAAAAAAATAAAATTAATGATATTTTATAATGTATAATATTTTATTAAATGATTTAAAATTCATAAAAATATTATCTTCAATAAATTTATTGGAATATGGTTTAAAATATAAATCTTGATCCATTTTCGGTCCAATTTTCCTTTTATACTGACCCCTAAAGAGTAAAAACTTCATTATCATGGTGATTGTCAGAAAGGGTTAACACGAGTTAAAATAAAGAGATAAGGGTAAAAACCTAATATAAACTTGTCAAAAAAATTATGATAGTATTTATATCCATACTTATCTTATATTTTAATAATATTAGTTTGGATCCTTTTTCCATAAAAAATAATTTATATTAATTTAATACTTTATGTAATTCCAAGGGTGTCCCTCCCCTCTCTTATAAAAGGGCACTTGCTGTCCTCTTTTATTCACACTTTAAAAACCTTTTGGTTCAGAAAATACCTAACAAAATACCTTCCTTAAATCAATCCTCGCATCCTATAGTCCTTTTTTATCATAAATTCAACCTAGGAAGGCCTTAGATATAATCCTAAAGATGTTTTCTAGAGAAGAGGTGTAGTTATTAACCAAATGATTTCATTTTATTTATTCTTATACCTCATTCAAATATTATTTAAAAATACTAATATAATAACATAATTTTATAAGATATACTTATATGTTATTATATTAATGACATAACCTACATCCATCTCCTCTTCCATCAAATGGGAAATGAAACCATCATTCATGTGTACAACAGAGTACCACCTCGCAAACCGATGTAATCAATTTTTCATCACTTCCTCTTACAACTGGTTATAATTATTTATTTAATATATATATATATATATATTATTCATGATATATTTATCATTCTGGAAAATTAATATATATCTATTCATTTAAAAATCATAACATCATTTGTGCCTACGTGTGGATTATCACCTCTACGAAGCAATGTGATTCGTTTTTAATTAAAAAATTAAATAAATGGTATATATAAGTGTATTTAAAGAAATAATATAATATTTATGGTATAATTATAATTATATAAAGGTAAATTAATCCTTACCTTCTTTCCATGATGATCGTTGAAAAATGGAAACGTTACTTATGCATATATACAGCCTACCGTCTCCATGATTGTAATGTAGTTAATTTTTCATAACCATATTTCATGATTGGTTTTAAAATAATACTTTGTGTATAAGAATTATAATTATTTCATTATTATTATTTTTTATATGATTTCAAAATGACCTCTTGGACCATATTCATCCTACCAAAGTCATTTTGGACATACAATCCAAATATCGTTAAAATATTCGATGTGTAATTAATTGATTAAGTAAATAAATATAACTTTGTAAAATATAAAATAAAATAAATAATAAAATTTTAAAAAGTTATTAAGAAAGTAAATAATTAACTTAAGTTTTTTATTCAAGAATATAAATAACATATGTGATTATTCGGACTCTAGGTAATGGATTTTTGTCTCACTTTTATTTTTGTGAGACACATGTCATACTCACCACTTATTTATTTTATGTAGTTTATGTATTAACATGAATTTAATTTATTATTATTATAATGAAAATTATAGGGATTTATATATCCATCTAAATTTCTTTATTTCATAGGACTTATGATTCAAATATTACCAAAGTGATTAGGTTTTTATGTTTCAATCTCATTATTTGTTGGGATTTTTCATGATTAGTTTATGATGATAAAATTTCATGTTATAAATATAAATAAAATCATGAATTTTCCTATTATATGGTTACTTATTGAGAATACTATTTTTCCTTTCATTTTTTCCTCTATGAATTCATGAGACTAGAATAATTCTTTTAACAAAAACTGACTTTATTCTCTCTTCATTTGAAAATATTGTGTCTTTCACATCCATGTTTTCTAAAAGAAAATTTAGAAATGGTTTTTTACTATTATACTATGATATTTTAAAATCATTTTTAAGCATGTTTAAATTTTAAAAAAATGGTTTAAATGGAATATTCTTTTCATTTTCAAAATAAGGTCACTTTTGACTTTTTTTACAGAGTTATGAAATGAAAGTTTTCTTTTAACTTACACAACATGAATGGAATTTCCCACCATCATGACTAATCAATACTTTTAAGATTTATTTTAAAGTTTCCAAGGATATTTTCAAAGAAAAATTTTTATATAATATTTTAAAAATTATTATATTTTAAATAAGTTATTTCAAAGTAAAAAAAGTGTATTTTCTTCAAGATATATTCCAAGTGATCTTTTAAGGGAATTTTCATCTAAGATGGTATCCTTTGATATTACTTATTCTTTAATAGGGATATGATGCAATGATATTATCCTTATTATTTTTTTGGATGGTTTATGACTATGATGATAAGATTTTTATGAAACCTATTTCTTTCCACAGGTTATGTCATGATAAAATGTTTATGAAACCCATTTATTTTATGTAATTCTCATTTAAAGTTTTCATTCCCAAATGACCACCTTATTTTGAGACCTATGATTGTTTAATAAGATATCAAAATCCATAATATTTAATTCATTCTTCCCTTTGGAATCTTTATGAAATTTTTTTTGATCGTGATATGAAGAAATTTTATGCGAACGGTTTCCTTCCATGGGTAATTCTAATGATTATGCCTTATGATTGATTTATTTTTATGGCACACATAATCATGAACATGTTATTATGGGTGCACCTGGATATATCTCTAATTCATTGTGTAAAGTTTTTTTTTATGAGATATTATGTATGGGATTAGGTATTAAACCTAATCCATTATAAGACTTTGTCCACAATTTGATGTTTTCTTCGAAATTATCCATGACTTATTCTTATGTCATGTTTTGTGTTGCTAATGAATTTCCTATGTTTTCATGATCTTATAACTCCATGTTATTTTTTCTATTCTCTCATGTGATTACTCATTAGCCTTATCTTTTGTGATATTATTTTATATCTTTGACTCACATGTTATTCTTCTTTATCATGTTTATTCCTTTACTTGGATTTTTATATCACCCATTTTGTCTATGTATTCCTCAAGTTATCCCATGTAGTTTTAAGAGATGAAATGGGTTTAGGAGATCATTATAAATTTTAAAATAAATACATTTTATTTTAATACTGATGTTTTATGTACCTACTCTTCCAAATACACTATCCCTTTCAATCCTTGATTTGTGTTTAATGGATATTTATGTTAAAATTATGTAATAATATGTGTAAAATGGCTTGGGTAACTATAATATTGAAGCTTGATGTCCTGAGTGTAATTGACCATTGTCTTGGAAACTCCTCCACCTTGAATAGGAACTATACGAAAGACTTAGAACTAGATTGGTTCCACCACCTAAACCACTGGAGTAGGTATAGGATCATCATCAACTCTATCACCTTGTCTATATGGTGGTGGAATAGGGTAATTCTCCCTTGCAGAAGTATTCTGACCTACTTTTGTGGATGGTCCCCTCAAATTACTTTTATGCAGTATTTCCTATAATTCCAAACATATTCTTATAATTCTTATAGAAATATTTTATAGGCACACACAAGGAATTTCTATAGAATACCTATCCTAGGAGTATACCTAGAACAATAAGGAATAACCCTCATATAACTAACCAAGGATCAATCCTAGTTCTTCATACCTGCACGTTAGTCACAGTCATATACATATAACAACAATAATTCTCATGTTCAAACAATATAAATATCAATATAGTATATAAAAGAATCAAAATGAAAATATCATGACATTTAATTAATTGAACTGCCATGCATAGAAAGCAATAGGTATATATGACATGTAATACTATGTGTCTAATCATGATGCACAAACGCACCCAAATATAATAAATTGTAATAAGACAAAATACCCAGTATCATTATGGAACCGTAAAACTACAATTTTAATAGCAGTACCAACTCCAGTAACTTGGAGGTCTATCACATAAGATCTGATCAGGAACTTACATAGCTCCCCTACCCAAGTTCCATAAAGCCTAACACTTTTCTACCTAACCTAAAACATAGTTAAGAATAAAATGAAAGGAAAACCTCATTTATTTTCACTATTCAATGACCTAACCTAAATCACTAGGTATAGGATAGAGTTTCACATGACCTCATGTGTGCTGCCCCATATGTAAGAGGTTGTTGACTAGTATTGAGGGTCTGAATGTCTTTGGTGGGAAGACTATACCCTCAGTATAAAAATTTATACATCATAATAATATCAATAAAATAATAATAAAATTATGGGGGAAAATATAAGTAAATAATAATAATGTTATAACAGATAACATGGAAGGCATCTCAAGACATACAAAGTAATAAACCAAGTACCCCCCCAATATGGCATCTCAAACTAGAATATAAGTAAGAAACTGATAAATAAATAAAGACACTACAGCATCACTTTAGACTCTGTCTTGATATCACCTTTGAACCCAAGACTCATCTCCCCACTTCCTTTTTTCTTAGCCCTTTCCCTTTCCCATATTTTGAATCATGAAGTATGCACATACATCGAGAGGCCCGTGTAGGGTGTGGGTATAAACCTAGTAGAAAAATAATAATACATCCATAAACATAGGTTCACATGTATATAAAATTTATGACATGATAAAAAGTTAAAAATACACATAGAAATTATTCAATCATCGAGTTATTGTGTGCTAACCAGGATACCATGAACCACAACCATGCTTCGACTCTAATCAGGAAGTGTAGTTACAACTGGTAGTCGCATGACACCAATCATGCCAAAATTTTACTTATGGATCAACTCACTATACTCTCAACTGTTAGTATTTATTCCAACTTTAAGAAACAAACTTAACCCACCTTTAATGTTTATTCATGATCCACCATTAAGGAGTAGTCACATGGATTATCAAACAATCCATGGTCATATAGTATTTGTCTTCACATAATGGTACATCCAAAAGGAACTCGTATACTTTTAATAAATATCTCAATATATAAGGTTCAATCCTCCATTTCCTCAATGTTTAAAAATATAGATCATACCATCATCATAGTATATATCTCACCCTTTCTCGTACTATTGTCTTAGTGATAATCACACCCCGACTCATACCATCGAGTCAATGTGCACCACATTCTGACACATGGATCCTTAACACTAATAATTTCTAACACCATCGACAATTCATTAAATATCACAACACTCGCCATAATTCTATCTTAGATTCATCGGTCTGTAGTCCTATACTCATGATCCCCCCTTTAAGGAGTCAACTAGTCATCCCTAAGAAACTTGTTATCTTGGTACAACAACAATGTTTCCAAAAAATATAAACCATCCAAAACAAATCAAAACATATAAAATCATAGGAATGATGTATCAATTAAAGGTTCTCATGAAAACACATGCACCCATATGCACATAAATAAATCGTAGGACTCACAGGCTACACACACATGCCAAGCATGAAATATCACACGAAAGTTCTCATGGGATACACACACATGGAATATCAAAACATGTCAACAACCATATATAATGTACCTATATGGTAATTCATTCCTACCTCAAGTGTGATGGAACCCAAAATCCAAGAATCACCATTTGTAATAAGCCTCACACACCAATTCTCCAATAAGAATCATTGGAAAAAACTATTCTCAAGTTGGTAAATAATCTATAAGAAAAGGTGTTTGGTGGGTCAAGATTGTACAAAGAAGATCTCGTCGACCTATAAAACATTACCCTTCATCAATAAATCTCTATAAAACACATGGTTCATTCATGGTCCATTTCCAAATCCCCTTCTCAGGTGAAGGTGGAGATAAAAATCAAGAATAAGGGAGGAAAACCAAATTTAATTAAAGAGAAACTCACCTAGAATCACTAACAGTTGATCATCTAATTTTATGGATTCATCCAAGAATTTGGGGAATAAATTTGATCCTAAAGATTCCCTAGAGTCACCCAAGGTTTGAGAGGAAAGGCTGAGAAATTAAAAGGTATGTGGGTCCTTGTTAATTTAGAGGTGGTCTGGAAAAATAGGTGTCACGATGCAAGGCCCTATACCACATCACAAAGGGGCTAGAATAGGATAAAACTATGGTGCAAGGGAAGGGACTGCACCAGATCCCACATGGTCAATGACTCATCCATAAAACATCGTAGGGTTCATGTCAAGGTTCTTCTAAACTAGGAGAAGAAACTAAACCATAGATATCAAAAGGTAAATAATAAGGTCATGCCATAGCTCATCTCCACAACATAGTGACCCTAAAATTAGAAGAACCAAAAAACCATCTCCTTCTACTCCTTCACATCATAGCTATTCATCCACACCATATCCTTATCTAACAACTATAATTCATGGTGTAGCATAATCCTTCACACTGCAACACTACTCTAAAGTTGAAATTTCAACTAAACTATTATTCATCCTCCTATTATCTATGATAATTAAAGGGTTTTATAGTTTCAAGGGCCAATATCACTACTAAAAAATAAGCCTTTTAATAGTGCAAAAATGGACTTTATTATTTCTAGTGAAGTGATGACTACTGAAGTGAGATTAAAAGTCCCAGTCTTTTATCAATGCTAAAAAATCTTTGATAAATGGGCCTTTTATCAATTCTAAAAAAAGTGCTAATAAAGGGGTAATTTATCATCACTTTTAAAAGTACTGATAAAGGACAACATTTATCAGTACTTTTATTTAGTGTTGATAAAGTTTGTCTTTATCGGTGCTTATAGGAGAACTGATAAATGGTACCTTTATCAGTGTTAGTTAAAGAACTAATAAAATACTCATTTTCAGTGATTTTAAAAGAACTAATAATTGAACCATTTATTAGTGATTTTAAAAATGCTGATAAAGGACCCATTTATCATTGCTTTTTAAAGTGTTGATAAAGGGGCATACTGTAGTGTTTTGTAATAGTACACTATAGCACTAGTGCAATGTACTATAATAGCACACTAAAGCATCAGAAACACCACCAGATATCAAAAAAATCAAGTACTGATATATAATTTAAATTAAATGAGATTTAAAACACAAATACAAGAAAAAAACACTATATTATAGACATTTTAAACATTTGTTTATACAATTACATAAGTAAAAATTATTACATACATTCAAAAACATCAATATTCCTTTTTATTTTTATCCTAACACCAAATCATTCTATTACCGAACAAAACACCCCTTATCAAGATAAATAATTCACATGTGTAAGAAAAAAATTCTTATGTTGGTAATAATAAAAAGAAATAAATTAACATAAAGTGTTAATTTTAAACTAAACTTTGATTCATACCAGGAATATTGTGTATCAGATTAAGTTTTTTTTTATTCTTACATGTCACACCAATTCTTAAGGTGAAGATGATTCCTACATGTCGCAAATGACTTATGGATCATTTTCCTAAAGTATCAAAATAATTCTAATGTGTTTTCTTGGTTTTGAGTAGGTCAGTTATCCTTTCTACAAAAATTGATGTCAATTATAAATAAAAAGATGCACTTAGAGTCATGTTAATCACACCGTGAGTCAGATTGAAGTTCATATCTGAGCATGTTTTCTAGGTTTTTAATGAGTGAAACTTTTTGAACTAATTAAAATGACAATTTCAAACTAATAACGGACACGTTGAGTCATAATAGGCACATCGTATATCAGATTGCGGTAATGATAATTTCTACACATCAAAAATGAATTTTGTATCATTTTCCTTAAGTATCAAAAAAATATGAATGTGTTTTCTTGGTTTTTAGTAGGCCATTTGTCCTTTTTACTAAAATTGATGTCAATTTTAAATAAAAAGATGCACTTGGAATCATAATGGTCACACCTTGAATAGGATTGAGGTGTGGATGATTCTTACACATATAAAATGACTTATGCATCATTTTACTAAAGTATAAAAACAATATGAATGTGTTTTCTTGGTTTTGAGTATGTCACTTGTCTTTTTTACAAAAATGTCATTTTAAACTAGAAACACACACTTTGAATCATACCGATCACATGATGTATCAATTTTACATGATACTAATTACTAAACATAATTAATGACTTATGAATCATTTTCATAAGTTATCAACAAAATATATGTTCATTTTCTTTGTTTTTAGTGAGTGACACTTTTCGAACTAAAATTTCAATTTTAAACTGATAATGAACACTTTGATTCATACCAGAAACATTGTTTATTAGATTGAGATGTACCTAATTCCTACATGTCAAAAATTACTTATAGATCATTTTCTTAAAGTATCAAAATTATATGAATGTTTTTACTTAGTTTTGAGTAGGTCATATGTCCTTTTTATTAGAATTGATGTCAATTTTAAATAAAAAGACAGACTTTGTGTCATAATAGTCACACCATGCATCAGATTGAGTTACTAATAATTACTACACATCTTAAATAAATTATATATAATTTTTATAATGTATAAAAACAATACAAATAAATTTGATTGGTTTTGAGTATGTCACTTGTATTTTTTACTAAAATGCCATTTTAAAGTGGAAACATACACTTTGACTCATACTAGTCACATCATGTATAATTTTGAAATGAAACTGATTCCTAAATGTCACAAATGAATTATGAATTGTTTTCATAAATTATCAATAAAATATGATTATGTTTACTTTGTTTTTAGTGAGTGATACTTTTTGAACTAAAATATCAATTTTAAACTGATAACGGACACTTTGAGTCATACTGAACACATAGTGTATTGAATTGAGGTGAGCCTAATTCATATACATAAATACGAAATATAGATATATTTTATAATGTATAAAAACAATATTAATGTGTTTTCTTGGTTTTGAGTAGGCCATTTGTCCTTTTTACTAAAATTGATGTCAATTTTAAATAAAAAGACGCACTTAGAGTCATACTAGTCACACCATATATCAGATTGAGGTGAAACAGATTCTTACATGTCTACAATGACTTATGAATAATTTTCCTAAAGTATAAAAACAATACGAATGTTTTTTCTTAGTTTTGATTATGTCACTTGTCTTTTTTACTAAAATGTCATTTTAAACTGGAAACATGCATTTTGACTCATACTGATCACATAGTCTATCAATTTGACATGAGAAAATTTATACATGTTAGAAATGAATTATGAATCATTGTCCTAAATTATCAATAAAATATGAGTGTGTTTTCTCAGTTTTCATTGAGTGACACTTTTTGAACTAAAAGTCGATTTTAAACTGATAAACAGTCACTTTGAGTCATATCGGGCACATCGTGTATCGTAATGATGTGTGTCTAATTCCTACACATTAAAATTGAATCATGGATAATTTTTCCAATGTATCAAAACAATTATAATGCATTTTCTCTATTTTGAGTAGGTTAGTTTTCCTTTTTACTAAAATTGATGTCAATTTTAAATAAAAAGACGTACTTGGAGTCATACTAGTCGCACCGTGTGTCGTATTGATGTGAGTATTATTCCTACACATCTCAAATGACGTATGGATAATTTTCCTAAAGTACGAAAATAATTCAAATTCATTTTCTCAATTTTGAGTACGTCACTTGTCTTTCTTACTAAAATTTCATTTTAAACTGGAAACATGAACTTTGAATCATACCGATCACATCATATATCGGTTTGACATGAGACTAATTCCTACACATCAAAAATTATTTATGAATTAATTTCATAAATTATCAAGAAAATATGAGTTCAGTTTCTTAGTTTTTAGTGAGTGACACTTTTTAAACAAAAAATTTGATTTTAAATTGATAACGGACACTTTCAGTCATACCGGGCACATCATGTATCATATTGAGGTGTGGCTAATTCTTTTACATAAAAAATGAATTATGGATCATTTATATAAAGCATCAAAACAATTAAAATGTGTTTTCTTGGTTTTGAGTAGGTTAGTTGTCATTTTTACTAAAATTGATGTCAATTTTAAATAAAAAGGCGCACTTAGAGTCATATCGGTCACACCATGCGTCGTATTGAGGTTCATCTGATTCTTACAACTCTCAAATGACTTGTGGGTCATTTTCCTAAAGTATAAAAACAATATGAATGTGTTTACTTGATTTTTGAGTATGTCACTTGTCTTTTTTACTAAAATGACATTTTAAACTAAAAAAAACATTTTGACTCATACCAATAACATTGTGTATCAGTTTGATGTGAGATTGATTCATACACATCACAAATGATTTATCAATAAATTTCATAAATTATCAAGAAAATCCAAGGGTGTTTTCTCGGTTTTCAATGAGTGGCACTTTTTGAACTAAAATGTAAATTTAAAATTTATAACGGATACTTTGAGTCATAATGGGAAGATCATGTATCGGATTGAGGTTAGAATGATTCCTACACATCATAAATGACTTATGGATCAGTGTATTAAATTATCAAAACAATCTAAATATTTTTGATCGGTTTTGAGTATGTTAGTTGTCATTTTTACTACAATTAATGTCAATTTTAAATTTAAAGAAGCACTTAAAGTCATATCAGTCACACCATGTATTGGATTGAGGTGTCATTGATTCTTAAATGTCCCAAAGTCTCAAAAAATCCTAATTATCAATGTTACAATGATTTCAATTTCCTTTCTTTATTTAACTACCAACACAGCATATTGACTCGGTGTTCTTAGCTGAAAAACCTTTCTTATTGTTGAAATACAGAAGAGTAGAGAAATCTCATGTGCCCATTATATCATGATAAGTAACCAAAATGGGAAAATGAGATTCATATAATCTTTTGGATTTAAATGAGAAAGGTTTTTCAACTAAAAATATCAACTCAATATACAATTTTGGTAGTTTAACAAAGAAAGGAAATGGAAAGCGTGGTAACATTGGTAGAAAGGAACATTTTATCTCTTTTGTGGCTTGTTGAAAATATTTGAAAGAAAAATATGACTTCCCAAAAGATCTATGAAAAAAATAAAAAAATTATTATATAAAAATTATAGTTAAATTATCTAACAAATAGTAGATAAAATGATGACAAAATTAATTAAATAAGTATTAGGAATTCACCTATTCATTATAGTTGTATGCATTCTCGATGCATTTACTTTTTTCATTATCTCAATTGCAGGATCAAAGTTCAATATCTCATGATCATGATAATATTTGAATAAACCACCCAAAATTGAACAAAAGAATCCACCTGTATAATAAAGAAATTATTATATGAGTAATACTAAAAATAAATAAATAAAACATAAATATGAAATAATTCATTAATTATATGGATAATGATTTTACTGTGGAAAAATCAAGATTACCTCTATTATTGACTAGTGTAGGTAACTTGAACGAAATTTATAAATATCAATACTATAGGGGTGAAAATGTTTTGAGGGACAAGATGTTTGTGGAAGTTTTGGTGCAAAAAGGCATGAAAGATTGACAAACCACCCCAACTCGAACAAAAGAATTCACATGTATAATAAAACAATTACTATGTGAGTAATACTGTAAATAAATAAATAAAACATAAATATTAAATAATAAATTAATTCTATGTACAATTATTTTACTTTGAAAACATCAATATTACCTCTGTGATTGAGCAAAGGCAGCATTGTTGCTCTTCCTATAAAGGCAATGGAGGGAACGTGAAGAAAGTGATAAATGAAACACTTTAGGGGTGATAAGGTTTTGAGAGAGAAGAAGTGTATGTAATTTTTAGTGCATAAAGGCATGAAATATGGACAGAAAACTTCTAAAATAAATGAAAACTACAAGGAATAATGAAAATTAAATCAATATTTCATTATATAATTTTTTGGTAAAATAGAATAATTATGTCATAAAATTACCTTTACATATTACCAAAGGGTTTCCTTCAATATAGATTATTCATTTGGTGGATTGGTAACATTATCATGTATAGAATAAATTGTCTGTATGAGTATTCAGACATTTAATTAATATTATGTTAATTTAATAGGGAACATATAATATGATGAGTAAAACATAGTATATTAAAAAACACTTTTACCTTCTCATTGAAATATCTTTATTTTTTTAAAGGTTTTTGGGATTTGGTTACTCTATAAAGAATCCAAATCCCCTATTTATGGTTTCCTCTAATATACAAGACTTTTTCTACGTTGGGACTTACATGAACTGGTTATAATCTCCCAATGAAATGTTTATACTCAATTAAATTTTCATTTGTCCCGATATTTTTTTTACTCTCCAGTAGGACAATCGAATAATTCTTGTTTGTTGGATCTAAGACATAAAATATTCACACTTTTTATTATTCCATTATGAATGGCTCATATGTTTCCCATTCCACATTGAAATTCACCTTCACGAAGCCCATTTCATCAACTTTCACTATACTCATATTATCAACCCATTTGCAACGGAAAATCAGCACTTGAAATTTTGTATAATATAAATTATATATCTATTTGATAATGTAAAAAATATGAAATATTTTCAAAAATTGTATTTCTATCCTTGGAACTAGATATGTTAGTAACTTCTTCCATAAGAATAAGACCACTGTTTTTCATCGTATTGTAGTCATTGTATTCTTTTTTATAGAACGTATAACCATTGATTACAAAACAAGTGTAAGATATAACATTTTCTTTCAGTCCCATGGATATCCGTTGAACTCATTCGGAAATTGAATTCATATTTTCAGATAAATCCTTATAAATTTGATCTCTGAACCATCCTATAAATAGTTAATTATGTGTATTTAATATCCATACTTCATCCCTTTATAGATTCAAATCTCTAAGAATTTATTTTTGAGCTTCAATGTATGGATAAAAATCTTCACTATTATGTAAAATTTAAAGCTACACTTTCTCCCTCTCTATTAAGGTAATTGTAACACCATCTATTTTAGAAATCCCTTCTCCCATAAGGCATTCGTTGTGACAAAAAATTGGGAGACTGATGTTTTCAACATTTGATAGGTAATCAGTATAGAATTCAATAGCCTCTTAAAAAATATATATTTATGAAATAAAACATTCTGGATGATTTCTATTATTGATATACTCTTTCAAAATATTCATATATCGTTCAATGGGGTACATCCATATATAATGGATAAGACAACATAGTTGAACCTCTCTAACCAAGTGAACCTTTAGGTGGACCATTATATCAAAGAAAGATGGTAGGAAGAATGTATCTAATTTATATAATACGGTTGTATCCTCCTTATTCATGATTGGAAACTTCATCGAGTATATAACTTTACTGCATGTGGATTTGAAAAAAAAATATGGTTAATGTATGTTGTACATTTTGTTCAGAAAGTAATGAAAAGAAACAGGCATAAAATCTTGCATCAAAACATGAAATTTTTATGATTTTAGCCCTTGTAACTTTTAATTAGTCATTGACACAACATTCTTGATATTTTATGAATACCCCTCGAGAACTTTTATACCAGTAAGGAAGAGACAAAATTGAATTTTTTTCCCTATCTGGAAGGAGAGTAATCTATTAGAGGAATAAAATTCCACCCTTTACCCTCCACTGATGTCAACTCTTCCCTTATACCCATATCAATCTTGTCCAACCTAGCCTTGATTCCATATTTCGTTTTTCCAGGAACATTTAGTAATGTTCCAATAACACTATCAAATACATTTTTTTCTATATTCATGACATCAAGAAAATATATGACATACAAACAATTCAAATATTGTACTTCAAAAAAATATCTTCTTATAACCTAATTTTGTAAGGTTCTTCAAAAATGGTTTACCAAAAATAGTGTCAATATATTTTACTTTATTGAATAGTTGATCACCCATTATTGGAGACTATGTTGTTCCTTTTTCGATATTCTCATCAAGTTTTATAATCTAGGATTGGTATTTATGTCATTGAGGTAAAAATTTATGATGTCCTAAAAATGCAGTCTTTGAAAAATGTTTCAACTAAACTAAGTGTGTGTGTTTTTCACAATTGGGATACCCCAACATTACTTTAATGTTATATCCTGAAAAATTTACATAAGTGGGGAATTCATTTATCATCCCATACAATATGACCCTCAATGTGAATTCTTCACTTCTATGAGCATCATACATTGTAAAACCTATATCTCATATCAATTTTATATCTTCAATCAATGGAGCCAAATAAACATCAATATCATTACCAGGTTGTTTTGGTCCAGATATAATCAGATACAACATAATGTATTTGTGTTTCATGCATAACCATGGTAAAAAGTTTTTATTTACCAACATGATAGACCATGTACTATGAGTATTTCTCTATACACCAAAAGGATTTATTCCATCTATAAATAATGCAAGATGAAATTTTCTCAGCTCATTTCCAAATTCAGGATACTCGTAATCAATTTTATTCTACTAAAGAAAACCAGTTGGATGAAGTAGGTTCCCATCTTTAATTCTTGAATTTGCATTCCATGTCAATTTTCTCAAGATTTCATGACATCCATATATTCTTCTAAAATTTTTAATGATAGTAAAGTACTATACATATTTCAAAGGACTTTATTCATTTTTCTTGTATTCATATGCACCACACTTAGGGAATTTTATGAGTGATTTATGGTCCTTGAAAAATAATATGCAATCATTTGGACAAGCATGTATTTTTTTAGAGATCATTTCCATTGAACATAGCATTTTTTTAGCATCATATGTTCGAAATGTTAGTTCATTTTCTTCTAGTATCACATAATTTAGGAGACCAAGTAGCTCTATAATGCTTGTGTCACTCCATCCTCTACCAGCTATGAAATTATATAACTTCAATACAGCTGACAATATTTTGTATTTAGTACAATCGATATAAAATGGTCTCTTAGAACATCTATTTAACTTCTCAATAAACTATGTACAATCATGAAGGTCATATTCAATTTTCATTGTCATTTATTCCATGAAATATCCATCATCATTTACACTGGTATTCATATCAAATGATCCATAAACCGCAATATCATCCCAATCAATGTGCATGTTTAGTTTTTCCCCATGTTTAGTCTAACATTTATAGCTCTGATATATTCCATGACAAATCAAATTTTCTTCCAACTCTTTTGGACTAATTTTTATTGAATAACAACAACATAAACATGGAAAAAGGATTTGAGAAGGGTCTTATAGATGCTTTATTGCAAACTTGATGAACTATTTAACTCTATCTTTATATTATTTTATCAAATGATTAGTGTGCATCCATTTTCGATTCATATCCATCCTATTGGGTTAATAAAATATTAATTTTTTACAATAAATAAATAAATACACATAAGATATTCATTATCAAAAGTGAAAGTTATGGATAATTCTAATAAGGGAAACCCAATATTTGATTGTTTCAAAGAATTTCAGTATGCTTTGAAGAAAATGGGTAATTGAATTTAAGAAAATAATTAATTCACTATGGTTGGTGTTATCCTATCAATTCATTCAAAGGTGAATGTTATATAAAATTTTCATCCTCCTCAAATCATCTCTCAAACATTTATCATTTCATTTTGTTGTTTGACACACATCCTCCATCTCTTGTAGACATTCACCTATGTTTCTTGAAATACTCTAAGCAGTAGTCATCCATGGGATGACTAATGCTCATAGTATTACAAGAAATATAAAATATATGGGGGATGATTCTAAAGAAACAAATTGGAATAATAACTGTTCGGGAGATGAAAATGATGAGGATGATAGTTTTACTACATTGTGTTCTCTAAAAGGGTTAATGCCTCCCATTTTTAATAATTACACCATTGTCACTTGTTATTAACTTGTGACTTATTGAAGGTGAGATTTGGGGGGCATAAACATTCTTATCTATGATTTAAGGGGTCTCAGTAGGGACATGTTATGATATATAAATCTTTGGGGCCCCTATGAATTATATATTTATAGAATAAATCCCACTTCTAATACTTTAAATCCTCTAACTAAGACTAGTCTTACCTCTATTAAAATGAACCATCAAGTCTTTCTTAAATACCCTAAATCAATAAAAATATAATATTGGCAATTAAGGAGTAATAAGAAACCCAAATATTATAATAAGAATAATAAACTATCATTCAATCAACTAGACGATATAAAAATGTATTGATAAAACATTTTAATAAATAAATAGTTATTTCATATACATGGATGGTAATCAGAGATTCCTAGGGGTGGAACCAATACATGTAGACTTAAAATGATGAATATCTAGAAATAATTTCTAATAATTATTCCAACATATATAGAATTTTATAACCTCCATTCTATTTTTTGGAACAAGTGATGTAACAACCTAAGGAATTATTACATTTAATATTAATGGTATATCAAATATTTGAAAACAACTCAAAATTATAATTTCAATTAAAAATTGATAAGGAATGGAAAAAATAATTTTAGTAAAAGAATATACCTAATAACAATAAAGGTTTTAAACATCTCAAATTTATTAGTTGATAAATTAATTCAAGGATTATGAATAGACAGGTTGAAAACAAGAAGTATTTTCATGTAGATGAAGGGAAAGATTTATAAGAAAATATCATTTCTATGGCCATTATAGTACTATGTAGGTGGTGATGTAGATGATGATATGGGCAGACAATGATGCAGACAGGTGGTGATGCAGGCATGATGTGGGCTTGATGACATGGGTAAGATGATTCAAGCATGACAGTGCACTGGGCTTTCGTGCCATGTTATGGGCTTCATTCCCACTGGGTCTACGATCCATGTATTAAATAAATACGGCTTGATGGGTGAGCTATCCCTTGGGGGCTATGGCTTGCCTTTCTTGTCTGTGTGTGTGGTGTGTGTGTGTTTGAATATAATTGTACCCCCAAGCACCTAATATATATTTGTATAATATTTATTTTTGTATTGTATTATATATATTTATTTATTTATTTATTTATTTTTGAAATATATATCTTTATTTGTATAATATATATTTTTCTTTTATATATTTTTGTAATATAACATATATTTATGTTTTTATAATATATATATTTGTATAAAATATTTTTATAATATATAAATATTTAATATTTAATATTTATTTATTTATATATAAATATAATATCAAATTTTTATTTTTTAATTGTATACATATAAATTTGTATAACATATTTGTATAACATATTTTTATAATATATATTTTTATAATATAATTGTATAATATATTTATATAGTATATTTGTATAATATATTTGTATAATATATTTGTATAATATATATTTGTATAGTATAATATAAATATTTTCATAATGTATTTGTATAATATATATCTATATTATATTTATTTATTTATTTATTTATTTATTTTTAGAATATACATGAGTGTGTTTGTATGTATGTATGTATGTATGTATGTATGTATGTATGTATGTATGTATGTATGTATGTATGTATGTATGTATGTATGTATGTATGTATGTATGTATGTATGTATGTATGTATGTATGTATGTATGTATGTATGTATGTATGTATAATATATAAATATATAATATATAATATAAATATTTTTCTGTATTTTTTATATATTTGTATTTTTTTCTAATTTATACATATAAATATTTAATATATTTATATATGTAATGTGTTAAATCCATTTAATACAAAATTGTAAATATATATATATACACACATATATATTTTTACATACATAAATATAAATGTATTTATAAACATGTGTATGGGTCTTTGTGTGTATGTAAATATAATTATATTATAAATTTACCATTATATATATATCATTATATTGATATGTGACAGGTGAGGTGGGCATGCACCTGGGTTTCATTCCATAGACCTTATGGTCGAATCTAACAGGTATAGAATTTCTTGTTTGGTGTTATCTATGTGTAGAAGGGTGGTGGTCGCCTTTGCTGGCAGGTCTGAGCACTAGAGGGGGGAGGCGGTCATGTGCAGAAGGAGGGAACAATGAAGATGATATTTCTTTTATTTTAAAATTGTGAAAAAAATTAAGGGATCGGTGATCTCATAAAGCAAGAGTCAGAGGCATTGGGGTGGGCGGGTTGCACAAAATTGGCAAGCAGTGATGGTGGGTGAGTGCAAGGAATGATATCCCTATATCCTTTCAACCAAACATCCCTAATAAACATTGTTGACCATAGAAATATATCGACGGTAAAGAAATAATTATGATAAAAATGAAAATAGATATTTCCAAATAAGCAATCAATGAGTGAGGAGGAGGTGGAGAAAATAAGATACCTTGGATTGAAGCTTTGAATCATTCGAGAGAAAGTAGAGATATTGAAAACCTAGAAAACATCTGAGCCTTGGATTCGTTTGACCCTTGAATCGTTCGAGCATTGGATTTGAGCCTTAAAATTGTTCAAGCCTTGATTCAAGCCATGGTTCGAGCTTCGATTCACTGAGAAGGAGCATCGGTAGATGGTGGCTTCTGCGAAAAGCTTCGGATATCGCGACGAGTTCATGACTAGTTAGGTTTATTTAAATAGATCGGGACACTTTTATCAGCACTTCCAAAAAATCACTGATAAAGATCTCTTTTATCAGTGTTTAAGTAATAAGCTCTGATAAAAGAAATATTTATCAATTCTTTTTTAGCACTGATAAAAATTTCTTTTATTTATGCTTATTACTTAAGTGCTGATAAAGGATTTATAATTATAATTATAAATAACAAAATATTTATATAATTATAATTATATATATATATAATAAATATATATAAATATAAATATAGTAAATATATTCTTCATTTCAATATATTTATTATAATTTTATAATTATTTAAATATATAATTATTTATTTATAATTATATAAATACTTTTTAAAAAATAATATTTATATCATTATATATATTTATATAATTATGTGTATATATATATTTAATATATATATATATATATATTAAATATATTCATTATTTAAATAAATTTATTATACTTTTATAATTATTTAAATATATATAATTATTTATTTAAAATTATATAAATACATTTTAAAAAAATAATATTTATTTATTTTTAATTATAAATATATTAATGTATAAAAATAATAAATATACATTTATAAATATATTTATTTATAAATAGTTTTTTACAAATATATTTTTAACATTATTAATGAATATTTAATCTTAAGTGCATCTAAGTTAAAAATGAGTGAAATTGAGTAATTAAAAATGAGCACACTTTATCAATATTGAAAAAATTGATATGTTTTATTAATTAAATATAAATTACTAAAAAATATGTATATATATTGAAATAAATATGAGTACATATTGAAAATATAATAATATATAGTAAATAAATATATATATAATAAATAATAGAAATTGATTAAATCCCCAAAAAAATATTTTTGTTTGTGTCTTGTATATAAAAATTCATTAATTGCATATATGTGAAATCAATATAACACACATTTGATCAATGTTAAATTGAAAAATCAAATGATATTCAAATATTCCCATTACTCAATGCAATTAGTCAGTATTTTTAATTCATATTAATTTTTAATTATAAATCATTATTCTCTAAATATATTACTATTTAATGTAAATCATAAATATTTGGTATTATATAAATCATATTTATATACATTCATATATATCTATATATTTAATAGATACTATTTATTAACATTATCAATAATTATTTAATTAATAAAATATTTAATATTTTTCTCAATTTACTTATTTTAAATATTTATTTGTTTAATTTTCATTTTACATATATCTATATATTTAATATATACTATTTATTAGTATTTATAATTTATATATAGTATAATCAATTTATTCATTTTTATCAATAATTATTTATTTAATAAAATTTTTAATATTTTTTAATAAACTCATTTTTATTTTTTGTTTATTTAATTATTTCATTTTATTCAAACCTTTATTGGCACTAAAAAAGTGTTGATAAAAGATCCCTTTATGGGTACTAAAAAAAGTGATGATAAAGGGTACCCTTTATCAGTGTTTGTTTTATCACTGATAAAGGGCACCTTTATTAGCCATTTTTTCTAGTGCTAATAAATGATAGATTTGTTAAAGACCTGTTTTTTAGTAGTGTATTAACCCTTGGACACTAGTTAGTGCCTTGTCCAACACTGGTTGAGGTCTTTATCATAACTGTGAAAGTGTAGATGTAGGACCCTATAGGGGTGTGAATTAAATAATTTAATAAACATAGTGGCCCTTGGTGTTAGTGACTTTAGACACCTCCTTGTAGAAGATAGTGGTGGACTAAGAATTATCATCCCAAGTAGGCCATGATTGAGTTGTGAGATACCTTATGGCCTTTGGTTTAGTTGATAAGAAAGTGGGGAGAGTGTTTTTTTGGTAGTGTGATATTCATTCTTTAGTAAATGAGATTAAGACCACCATAAGGAGTAGAAATCTGGTGGACTTATTTATGATGATTTGATGGGTGATTGAGAAACAACTACTGGAATCAATTCACAATATGTTTGGACAGATAATAGCGAGTGGGTGAAGTAGAAAATATCATTAGAATTTTAGATCATGGGTAGATTTGTTGGACTTAATATCTATGAATATCCTCAGATGGAGAAAATTTCACTAGAAAATACAATTAAGGAAGTGGGAGTCCTTGATCACTTGGAGGCTCTTTTGTAAAGGTCGACTGAGGTAGACAATTTACCCGAGAAGATCGGATAGTGGTGGAAACAAGTAGCACTAGCTGGTTTATTATATTTAAGTATATTGTAATCCCATTATGATATATATAGATTGAGTGAAATTTTTAATCATTGTAATCATCTATAATTTCCTGAATATAGTAATGTAGCATTCCCCCATGGATTAGGTCATAATCCTAAATCACATAATCTTTATTTTTCTTATACCTTTGTTTTCTTTTGATCATTGCATATGTTAGTTTTTTTGTATCATCTAGTGGTTTTACATTATGTTATAGTATCTTGGGTTCAGTTGTCTTCCAAGATATAGACTTCATGTAATGGGGTTAATTTTGGGTCTTCTGTTCCTACCTATTGAAGTTTTAGTGGTTTCATTCTGATGATTTATGAGAAGGTGTCTAAGGACTCAAAAAGTAGTATCATAGCTGAAGGTTGGAATGATTTTGAGGAACAGGCCCTGGTGAATTTGTTTTAGATCTTGATTCAGTAGCATCGTTTTTTCCTTGGAATTATAGGATAATAATAGTCTTCAGTTCTTCAGATATCATCTTATGTTTACCAAAAGTAGTGGGATTTCACAAGTTCTAAAGGGATGGATTCATATGAGATTAAGGTATAAATGTAGAAGTTCAATAAAATATATTTTGGGTTTAGGAACATGCAGATAGATGAATTCATTTTGTAGAAGGACCTTAATATTTTGTTGACTGGAGCCAAGCCAGAAGAGATGAAAGTGAAAGAATTAGAGACACTGAAAAAGTAATCACTAGGGTTGATATGGATATCAATTTCCTAGAATGTGGTGTACGACATATATGAATTGAAGAAAACATTAGAACTCATAAATACTCTCACTGACATGAATGAGAATCCCACAACAATGAAAAAAAAATTCTTTCTTTGTAGATTATTCAGCCTGCAAATTTTGGAAGGTGATTTGTAACTAATCACATAAATGGATTCAACGCCATTAAAATTTAGTTAGATTTAGTGAAGGTAACCTTTGGAGACCAAATCTAGGAAATTATTTTACTCTCTTTAGTTTAAGATTCAATGGATGTTATGGTGACTGTTATGAGTAATTCCAATGGAAAGGTAGACTTGAATTTTATGGACGTTTATGACCTAATCTTGAATAAATAAATTCTTTAGAAGGATATTCAGGTATCTTATGGTAATTCATAAAATTCCTAGGGAATAGTATGAACCAAAAAAAGTAAAATTCACTAAAAGGTAAATGGAAGGAGGATCTAGAGTAGGAGTAGCTCGATAGATGGTTCTCCCCTATGTAGGCATTATGGATAGAAAGGAAACCTCAAGAAAGATTTTAGTGAATACGGGGAGAACTCCAGAAGAACTATACCTCCAAAATTTATGGTAAATTTCATCTTGAATATGAAAATTCTCTTGTTGTTGTGAGGAAATATGATGTTTTAATCTATAAAATGAAAAAAAATAATGCTAGAGCTTAAGGATGTGGGGTATATTCTAGGTCTCTTAAAGAACATAATTTTTATTAGGCAATAAGATGATATATATTTTTTATAATGCTCAATGATAGTGTGTAGAATGTTTCATGTGAATCCATGGTCATATTTAGAGGAGTGAAGGATGGGATAGTCTACCTCATGGATTCACTAGAAGGAGAATTACATGTCGAAGAGTTTAGTTCTACAAAGTTATGGTATGAACACCTTGGAAATCTTAGGGGGGAGGTAGATAAAATATAAGTTGCCAAAGGATTGATAAATGTTGAAAACAAAAATATTAAACATGTGAAGATTGTATCTTTGTAAAGAAACAGAATGTTTCTTTCCAAATTAATGAAAAAATGCAAAATCATCTGATGTTGGAGCTAGTTCACATGGATTTTTGGGTACTTCCACTAGTGAATTATCTCGAAGGTTCACTCTTATTTGTGAAATTCATCAAAAATTCCACACATAAGGTGTGGGAGTACTTTATTGGGCACAATTCTAAGTTATTAGAAACTTCTATTAGGTGGAGTATTATGATAGAAAATGAGAATGAATTAAAGTTGAAGTGCCTAAGGTCAAACATTGGTAGAGAGTATGGATATAGAGATTTCCAAATATTCTACTAGTGGAAGGGAATTCATTTTGAGAAGATCATTATAGGGACACCAGAACACAATAGAGTTTCATAGTGGATAAACAAGACTTTTTGGGTGGGGAAAGAATTATGTCAATTTACATGGGGTTCCCTATGGTTTTTTGGGTGGAACCTATGAATTACACCTCATACTTAATCAACTAGAGTCATTCATTTCCATTTGAATGAAAACTTCTAGATATTTATTGGTTTTTAAGGAATGTTGACTTAAACCACATCAAATTCATTGGAGTGCTCTCTAATGTCCATGTTGATGAAAAATAATGAGGAGATATGGAGGCTAAGACTTGAGCATGTTACTTTTTTGTATATAGTTATGAAGATTTTTCATTTTTTTTCTCTAGTAAAATGGATCTTAGAAAGTCATCATAAACTAAAATGTGATCTCAAACAAATAAATTATATAGAAGAATTAAAAATGAGAAGGAAATTCTAATGGGAGAAAATTAGAATCAAATTTTTTGGTTTAGATGGAGATATAATTGTATGTTTTTGAAGATATAGAGAATCTAGTGAGAATGTCTAGATCATAAGCACCATCTCATCTTGTGTATTTACCAGAATAAATGTGTCAAATTTTGATGGTGCTTCCCAAGAAAGATGTACTAAAGAGTTCAAGGACTACTGAATCTTGAGAACCAGATGTTCATACTCTGGAATTTAAAGTATCGAAAGGATATTGTCTATAAATATAGTTTAAAATATCTAATAAAGATATATTATTAATGTATAAGTATGGTGATAATTTTCATTTTTTAATTCTAATAGATGATAGAGATCCAAATATCCAATAATAGGAATAGAGTTTAAAGGAATCTTAATAGTTGGATTTATCCATGAGGGATAAAATTGATTCCTTCCATATGTTTGGAATAATGGATATAATGGATATACCCACTAGGAAGAAGTTTCTTAAAACCGAATGGGTTTATTTTCTAACTGAATAGGCAAATGGTGGATAGATAAATGAGGCTAGAAAATCCATGAATGGTTTTCAAAAAATTAAAGGTGTTTATTTATCAGAGGTTTTTTTACTAATAGTTAAGAACATGACTATTATAAAAATATTTATTATGGTTTCTTATGAAGTAATTCCTCTAGAGGAATTATATATGAAGAGAACATTTCTTTATGGGGAATTTTGAAGAAATTTTCATAGAGATGCTAGTTGGTTTAAAAGTTCATCAAAACCATGGACTTGTGTATAAGCTCAAATATATCCTTTATGATTTGAAGCAAGCACCAAGGTGTAGGAACATGAATCTTAATGACTTAATAAAGGATTGAAAAATTTTATAGCTCAATGCTAATCATTTTTGTTTCCATAAGGAATTTGGTGATGGTATTTTTGTGATCCTAATTCTCTATGTTGTTGACATACTAATTACAATTCTGGTGAAGGAAAGAATAGATGATATGAAATATAAGTTCTCTAAAGAGTTTAATATAAAGAACCATGTTCTAAATAATATGGTTTTAGGGATGAGGTTCATGAGATATATAGGTTCAAATACATTTTACTTGACTCGGAAAGATTAAATATGGATGATTCTAGAGTGGTTCAGGATATCAGAGATAAATCCAGTATCCAAAACCCTAGACAGACACTTTAAACATAAAAAATATAATTCACTATGAATGGAAGTTAAAGTCAAGTTCATGAAAAAAGTTCTATATGTATCAGCTGTTTGAATTATGATGTAATATATGGTTTTAACTCATAAGAACATTGTGTAAGTATTTAGAATCATTAGTGGGTTTATATTGAATCCTGGAAGAGAGTATTGGGAGGATATGAAGTTGATTCTCTAGTATTTTAAAGGTTACAAAATCCTGGAACTTTGATTTATAATAGATGAGTCTTTACATGGTTTTCCATACTCTAACTTTGGCTGAGATTCAAACACTTGGAAGAGAACCTCCAATTATGTGTTTACTTTTGGTAGAATAGTAGTGAGTTGGATGTTAGAGATTTAATAAGTGGTATCACTCTCAATTATGGAATAATATTATGTCTATTTGATGAAAGTAGGGAAGAATGTTGTGTGGATGAAAGGGTTATTAGAGGATCATGAAATAGTATCGAATGTTGGGATGATGTTTTGTGTTTAACATAGAATGATTCACTTGGTCAAAAATCCTATGTTTCATTATAAAATGAAGCACATTTAGAAAAAGTACCACTTCATCCAGAAGCTATAGGAAGATGGAGTGTTAGACCTATAGATGATCAAAGGAGTTCGTAATCTGGTGAATATGTTGAAAAAGGTGGTTTCAAAGGAAGGGTTGGGGTGGTTTTGTGCCTCAATATAACTTGGTTGAATGGTAACTATAGTTGGGTAACCATTAGTTTCTTAAATTAAGTTTGAGGAAGGAATTCTGTAGAAGCTTCTAGTGGAATTATTCAGGATAAAACCTTCAAATGAATCTCAATATGGATATTTTTAGGAGTTTGAGATTCATTATCTAGTGTAGGGGATTAAGACCACTAGAAGGGGTGAAAATATGGTGGACTTATTTTTGATGATTAGATGAGTGATTGAGAGATAGTGGTTAGTGTTAGTTCACTGGATATTCAAAAATATGACAGTCAGAGGTTCTAGTGTCACAGATCACCAGAAATTTTGATCACCAGTAGATACACTGGACTTCATATCTAGAATATCATTAAAAGGGGAAAAATACACTGGCATAGCCAATTATGTTGGTGGGAGTCCTTGAGTACGTAGAGGCTTGTCTTTGAAGGTCAACTATGGTGAATGATTACTTAAGAAGATCAGATAGTGGTGGAGACTAGTAACACTGATTAGATTACTCTATTTAAGAAGAGTGTAATAACATTATGATATAGATATATTAAGTGATATTATTAAGCATTGTAACCATTTTTAATTCTTTGAATATAGTAAAGTAGTATACCCTTGTGGATTAGGTCACAATCCTGAATCATGTAATATTTGTTATTTGTATGACTTTTTTAATTTTTATCATTTCATCTGTTAGTTCTTATCTACACTATCCAGTGGTTTTATGTTGCATCATGGTATCTTGGGTGCATTTTTCAACCAAAATATATATTTCATATCATGGGGTTCATTTTAGGGATTCTATTTCCACCTAGTTAAGTTATAATGGTGTTATTTAAATGGTTTATTATAAGGTGGTTGAGGACCCAATAAGTCCCCCCCCCCCACACACACTTGTGTTTGAGTATCTGGATTGCTATACCCTAGATAAATTGTGATAAGTTCATTTTTAATAGTATTAACCTATAATGATTTTGGTAAGTGATATGGGAATTATTCCATCTCTCTAGAGTGATATTGGCTTTCCTAGGAGTCCAATGAGGGATTTACATGATTATAGATATGTTGATAGATTTTATTCTCTTTTGGTGATAGGTTTTGATCCTAGAGTTGGGAATGGGATAGAGGATCCCATATGTGGTTTTTGGACTATGACATGGACTTGGGGACCTCAGTGGGTTCTTCATCCTTATGTTGACCCTAGAGAAGGGTAGTGAATAAGAGTTTGTATCATAAATTCCAAGTTTCACATAAGAACTTAGTAATTGATAGAGATGGTTTAGGTTTTGAAATTGAGAGGACAATCTAGGAGATGTGTGATGGGATCGAAGTGTGGTTGTCCCTTATGATGAAAATAATATGAGATGTTAGGGGGTGAATGTTGGTCCCCAATTATATTATGAGATGGATAGCATGGATGCATGTCCCTAGAATTTTTTATATGGTATTCCTAGGATATTTTATATGATTCAATTATTAAAATTTATACTATATGGGATGTATGGGATATTTCCTATAATCTAGTTATTATGCATGGCCCTATAAGGGATTCATAGGATATTTCATAAGATCTGGAAATTACATCTGACACTATATGGGATTCATAGGATACTTCCTAAGATCTAGTGATTATTCCTAATACTATATAGGATGCCTTAGATATTTCCTAGGATCTGGTTATTATGCCTGATACTATATGGTATGCCTAATATATTTCCCAATATCTAGTGTTTACACCTAAAAATAAATAAATGAGATGATCTGGGTGGGATGATCTACCCCCCCAATTTATCATATATACTTCAATATAAATTTTCATAATATTTTGAGGTAGGGAATGTATCCCCCAATACCATGTGACATGCTCCAAGACATTCAGCATTGGTAAAAATAGGTATACTCAATCTCAAGTGTCGCCTTATAACTTGAGGACCAAGGGTATTTTTATTTATGTTTTATTGTTAATTACTTTCTAAGAATTTTACTTGTATATACACTACTTCACTAGTTATTTTTTGGACCTTATAGGTGGTTCAATAATGAGTTGTACTCACACCCTACACAAGAATCCATGGAACTTGGGTACCCAAGAAGACTTTATTGTTTACAAGTTATGGTAGGGATGAGGCTAAGTATTTCATGATCGGGCTAGAGCAGCTCGATAGGGATTTGGAGACCAGGATTTGAAGAGGATTAGTAATGGTAGTAGATCCGACTATGTTTATTTATTACATATATTTTGTATATTTAGTAGACCTAATGGGAAACCAGTCATGATGTATGATTGTATACTACATTACATTTTTATATAATGATTCTTATTTATTGATTATAAGTGATTGGATTGTTTATTATGCATGATGCTTGATTATTTTATCTATTATTTCGTGTTCTGGTATAAGGGTATAATCTCTCCATGGTAATACCTTAAACCCTCATTTTTAGTCGATAGCCTCTATCATATAGGGAGGTGTGCTTGAGTTCATGTGGAACTTTGACCCTGTTACTAGAGAGTGAATCGGGGTGGGTCATTACGAAGTGGTATCATAGTGACTTTTTATTTTTCCTTAATATTTGGTAATATATTAAGAAGTAGATATAGGAATGTGTCAAATACTGTGATAGACCTCTAACTAGTGCATCACGAACACCTTTTTTATGGGAATTCCAAATTTTTAGGGATATGGGATTAAAGTTCTTGGTTTTCATTATTATGGTTGAGATATTTATTTAAATATGATGTGTGTGTTTGAGATTTTTATTTATGGTCTTACATATTGTCTCATCAATAAGAGGCATGTTTAAATGTGTCATATTTATCACATAGGACTCACATTACATTTGTATGATTTTATGTGATTGTTGTCACGCACGATGAGGGTTTAACTATTTAAAGTGTCAAAAACAACTTATATGGAATTTTCTTATATAATTTGTTGGTGGAGCTATACTCAATTGAACCACGGTATATTATTTATGAGGAAAAGTCATGTGGATATTATGGAGGTATTCTCTTTGATAGTGACTATGAAGTCCCTCTATATAAGGGATGTGTAGTGACCCCTAGTGGGTCAGTATAGGCACTTGATTCCTTGATACTGACTTAGAAAAGAAAATGATTTTGGTTAATTAAAGTGTAAAAAATAATCTATATGATGTTTTCCCATATATATTCTTGGTGGAATTATACTTAATATAATCATACAATTGTAGCTCACTTGACATGGTTTGTCGTAGGGTGATGTCGTTTTATGTTTGTGGATGAGATCATGGTCCCTAAACTGGTATCCTGTAATGAAGATGCTCAGTGAGGATTAGTTTTTGAGTGGGATAATGACTTGGAATATGATGTATGATATGTATATATATACAATAACCTTAAATTGGGCATTTTGACAAGTGATTTTCCTTATGATATTTAAAAAAGGAGCATATATGTGGCCCTATGAGTGGTGACCTATGTGAGAAATGATTTATGGACTGGGTGGGAGATACTAGTACCTTTAGGATGCATCTTAGAGTATTGGTGAGATGAGTTCTATAATTTATTAGTAGGACATATTATTTTTATTATTGAGGTGAGTTGTGATATATGATGATAACTCAAGAGACGAGTTATCCTAGGATTGTGAATTCCTTGGAGATGGAAGCATGGGAAGATTTTTCAGATTATGAGTTTGATTCATGGGAAGTGCTTCCATATACATGGGATAGGCATGGAGATGCCTTTCCTATTATGGATGTGTATATCCGGTATTAATATCATGATTTGTGTTTGAATTTAAAGGGAGATATTAGTTATATGTCTAGCCTTATTAATATGGGACTTGAGGTGATCTGATCTAGATGATATGGAAGGTTATTAGTGGTGTGTACTTCTACTTGAGTATTCCTTATTTTATCAATGAAGAATATTTATAACCATTATAAATGATGACTTTTGTAGAGTCATGAGGTTTGTTTGAATGGTTTTATAAGTCGATTTCACTTGAAATAGATTGTGGAGATAGTTTTTTTAAAAGGTTGTTAATAGGAATGGTTTCTTGGGGTTTTAATGGAAATGAGGGAATCCCTATGTGGTGAAAGGTGATACCAAAGATGGATTAGAGTGTTTTGGTATAGCCAATCCAACCCTACATGGTGATAGGGATTGAAAAGATAGATGAGCATGGATTAAGAGGAGAAACACATGTATAATAATGGGACTCTATTGGTTCAGTGATCAAGGATTGATATGAGGCAATCCATATGGTATGGAGTGCACCATTGGAAATAGAGGGTGTGACCCTTGTTAGGGATGGAATTCCAGTTGATTATAAGGATGATGTTCTTAGTGATCCTGAAACAGGTAATGATTAATGCGTTATGTTGGTTCTTGGGTATGAGAGGGGTTTCCATGTAAAATAATTAAATTAAGTAATAGATAAGGAATGGAATATGGATGTATGGCCATCATGTTAATGGAGTCATCATTGTGGTGAAATAAACCATTGTATGGTCAAGATGGAACTAGGATTCTGGTGAAAAGATGGAGTTGATTTTATCTAGTACTTCAGCTAATACCAGGTTTCTTATTTGGATGTGGAATTGGATGGAGTCCATTAACTGTCATTAGGATCAATATGGTTTTGTATGCAACCCAAGGATGAGTTGGGTCAATGGTGTGTTGACTCCTGGGGTGAAAGAATGATGGTTAGTTTGGTTGGTTGAGGATCCAACCATGGATTTACATTGAGTGGTGGGTTTAGACTTGTGTGTGAGTATTTTAATGATCATGTGATGCCTCTGAGGATTTAGGCATCCTGGTCGGTAGATGAGTTAGTGTGTTAGAAAATTCAGTTGATCTTTTTTAGGAAAGGTTGGGTATAGGAGGATCAGTCGATGTTTTTTCATGGGATTGGGTGTGGTGAGATGGAAGTATTATTGAGCATGTCTATGGATCACTAAAAATGTTTTTTTAGTAAAAAAATCTAATGGTGAGTAAGAATATGGATCAAAATTGGCCTTTATGAGTAGATTCTTATGGTGGGGAGCACCATAATATTAGATATGAATTGAATGAGGATATCGTGGTCTTAGGATAGATAGGTACGGCTGAGAACCATCTTAGTTTTCATGATAGTGAAAATTCAACAGCCTAATTTTTCATAGATAATAAACCTCATTCTTGGATTTTTGAATTGGAAGCTTGTTCATTGTTTTGATATAGAATTCTGTGAGTTAGTGATGAATTTATGACCAAGGTAGGTCTATATTGATGGTTTAAGGACCATAGAGGCTTATTGAGGATGAAAATTCATATGTTAGGGAAGTTTTAATTATTCGCATATTTATGAGTTGTGAATTTCATAGGGAATTTGAATTTTGGTCCTAGAGTCGAGTTCATTTTGAGAATTTGGATTAGGATCGATATTATGAAGGTTGGAACATATCTAGGATATGTTTTTTATATAGATCAAGTAAAAGGTATTGTTTTGGGTGATCGAGTGGATATCAAATTAGGGTTGAGGTGACCCTACTATTGAATTTTAGTAGATGTAGTAGGTCATGCCATGATAGTTTCTGGGTAGGAGGATGGCCCACTTCCTAAGGGAGGTCACGTTGCACCTCTAGAGGGTCATGTCATGATGGAGGCATGTCGAGGGTCGATCCCTCTACCTTGGGAAGTCGTGTCAGGATCTAGGAGGGTCGCATTTTGAATTTATTGGATAAGGGGTCATGTCACACTACGACCCTCCAAGTCACTCATTGATCGATTCCAGTGTATTTTTTTATTAGGGGCCAGTCCCCTTTATAATTTATGGGGATGAGGTACATGTGGGAGGCCATCTCGATCGATCCTCCCCCTTACTCTTCCTCATTTGATTCACATTCTATGTAGGTGTTCTTGGTGGTGATTTAGAAGTAATTATAGGTAGTTTTCTTCCCCTACTTCCTTTTATTTTGTCTCTCTTCAATCTCTTTAAATTTTAGTGTGATTCAAATTGGGTTTTAGCGATGATTTCCACTAGAGAATGGGTAAAATAATCTGGGATGATGGGGTTTTTTCTCAGTTTGGATAGAATAAATCCTTAGAATATGATTTCACACATTTTTTCACCATTTAGACTAAGGTATGTTTCCCTATATATTTTTCTAAGGTCTTTGATTAAATTGGATGAAATTGACCATTGAATCAAGCATATAAATTGGAGATTTAGTGTGACTTAGGTCTAGGTGTGTTTCAAGAGTGGACTATATCCATTTCTCTAGGTTTTAGTAGGAATATTTTTCTCAATGAGTTTTTAAAAGATTATTTAATTTTGATTTAAATTGATTAATTAATTATAAATTGTAATAATTAAATAAATTGGATTTTATAGCTTGAGATAGGGTCCCAATAGATTATACAATCATGGTCGAGGCTTGGATGAGCTTGGGAAAGATTATTTGGGATATTATAAAGGAAATAACTATAAATTAGGTAGGTGTTACCTTGAATATACCCCATGGTATGTGCATTTTGATCTTTCATGTGACATGTGGTCTCTCCATCGATTAGAGATTGAAACTAAATATAAAATGAATCATTTTATTTAAAGTGTCATGAAATAAAAAAAAAGTTTCAAGGGATAAGATTCACCCTTGGACACTAGTTAGTTCCTCGACCATCAATGGTCTAGAGATTTATCATAACTATGTAAGATTAGATACAAGACCCTAGAGGGGTGTAAATGAAATAAATGGGTGAATGTAATGGCCCTTGGTGTCGATTCCCTTTAACACCTCCTTATATATGATGGTGTTGAACTATGAATGATTGGATCAAGTAGTCCATGATTGAATCATAATAAAACTTATGGTATTTGGGCTAGTTGATGAGAAATTGGGGCAAGTGTTCCTCCCCCACTAATATATGAGTATCTGATTAGGTATACCCTAGATAGATTATGATAAGTTTGGGTATAGGATGGACAACCTAGGAAGAAAATGAGAAGTGATATGTAAATTATATCATCTCTCCAGAGTGATGTTAGTATAGCTTACCTAAGAGGCTAATGAGGCCTTTACATGATTATGGTACTGCTAAGGGGCGTTATTCCCTCTGGGTGATCGGCTTTGACCCTAGATTTGGGAATGGGATAGAGGATCCCATGCAAGATGTAGGGATTGTGACATGGATTAATGGACCTTGGTGGGTGTCTCAACCTTATGTTAAACCTAGATAGGGGTAGTGAAGAAGAGCTTGTATTGTCAATTTTGGGTGGCTCCTAAGAAATCGGGAATTGTTAGTGATGGTTTAGATTGGGCACCTGAGATTCCAACCTAAGATATGTGTGATGGGATCTATGTGTGGTTGTCCCTTGTGACATTTAGTCATATGATATGTTATGGGGTGGATGTTGTCCCCTAATTATATTACAAGATGGACGGGATGGATGCACTACCCCATGAATTTTATATATGGGGCGGTTAGGATATTTACTAGGGTGTAGTGATTGCACCTGATACTATATGAGATGTTTGGGATATTTACTAGGATTCATCGAATATGCCCAGCACTATAGGGGATGCCTAGTGTATTTCCTAGGATACAACTATTATTCCTAGAACTATATAGAATTCATGGGATATTTATAAGGATTTGGAGATTATGTATGATACTATATGGGATGTTTTAGAGTCAATCACATGGATATAACCTTATAAAAATCCAAGTTCACATAAATATTATAGTATTTTGGTCTAAAAAGATTTTTAGAAATAAAGGAGGAACAAGCGACAATCATGAGAAATCAATATGATAAATAAAATAAATAAATAAATAAAGGACATTGGTATTTAATGTGGTTATAATTACTTTGATCCTAGTACATGGAAAGAACAACACCCTATTCATTCCTTTTATTAATTCTCAAAATAGACATGCAAGAAACACAAGAGAACAAGCATGTGAGACAATAAGAATACAATACCGAAATTAGAAAAACCCAAAGAAATGGAAAGCATGAAAATATTAAACCCATTTGGATTTACCAACTGACTATAAAACATAGGATATTTGGGTATCTCTAGAAATGTTGACAAGAGGTGAGCATCGGCTCCTCATGATCAGCAGCTACAAGTCTCCTCCGGAACATAGCACTAGAAAAAGTGACCTATATATCATTGAATATAGGAAAATTCATTATTTATTTCCCCATAAAGAACTAGTTTAATAGTAAATAGGATTCTATCCATATGAAAGGACTAAAAAATTGTGTGAATAACTAAGAAAAAAAGTAAAAACACTCAATAAATAACAAGAAACAATCATAAAAATCAAGTCAATGGTATGACAGTAGCGATAAAGCACAGATGATGATGAAAAAAATGAAGAAATGATTATTAATGGTTAATGTGGAAGTTGAAATGAAGAAACAATATCAATAGATAAGAATGAACAGTATTTTATTGAACAATGGAATTCAAATTGTCTGTTTGAAAATATTTTCCTTCATTTTGGATAAAAATATGAGAAAAATACTAAGAAATGAGATTAAACTACCCTCTCATTAGGTTCACCTATGGCTGAATAAACCCTAAAGTTCATCAAATAAATATTTTATTCAGTCACTAGAATGGAAAATTCAATTGGAATCGAGATCCAACTATCATTTAATATTGATGTGTAACTCTTCTTCAGAACATCTCCTCTCATGTTCATTTAATGAAAGATTTTGGTAGTTGAAAATTCAATCAAGATCAAAAGTAATTGATTCTAAAAATTTTGAAAAAAAAATATAACTATCAGAATAAATAAATAAAAGAGTAACAATCAGCAAGAAATGATCAAGAATGATGTAAAAGTAATAACCAATGTAATATTATTCCCCTAAAAAATTATCCAAAATCTATGTTTGTGGAATGAAGATACATCAATAAGTTTATAAAATAAATGTAAAGAAAATTAGGAGTTCATAAGAAACATATCTTCTTTAATGAGATGACTAATCTTCCTCTGAATCTTCTTCGTACTTTCATTGTCTCCTAATGAATCTTCCTACTCACACCTAGAAAAAATCCATAAGTCCTTTTTTTCTTTCCTCGATTCCCCTTTTACAAAATATAATCCATATTTTTATCTCATTGCCTCCTAAATTCCCTCATAGTCACTTTTTCCAAGTTGCTATAGTAGGTTGACTTTTACCTACATTTCCCCTAATAGTCAAGTGATAGTTATTTTTCCATTAAAACTGATTAATTCCCTACATGTGAATCTATCTTAGAAAGAACCTAGACAACCTATTATTCTTCATACTATCCATCACTCTACATCATCTTGAAACAATCATAAGTAAACAAATATTGTTCTCCTAACTTCATAAAACTAAAATATTCAATACAGTAAGAGAAAAATATCTTACTAAACACTTGATCTGAACGACCAATATTTCAAAGTAATGACACTCAAACTCTCTTCAGCTAGACTGGGAATCAAAACTTTAATATTGAAATAGATTTTGGAACCCATGTAGTTGTGCTTCAATCAATATAATTGTGGTATTTTCATCAATGATTCATATTTTTTCCTCTTCCTTGGAACATTCATATCATACAAACAATAATTTCTCTATTAAATAAATCCACGACCTCCTCTTGTTCATGATAACTTGATAGAAATGAACCCATAATATGCCTAAGATTTATCAAATCTAACCTAAGGTCACTATGAAATTATATCAAGCACATTGTGTACAACTATTTTTCAATTCACAATCACACCATTGAGAAACTTGATGGCCCATTAACTTTGATTAAAACTTACTCAAGGATAAAACCAATGCGTAAAAACTATTAGGTACATAAACTTTGGTTCACCACACTTTGGAATTCAATCCCAGTTTCAAGCTTGGGTTCTTTGTTTTACTGGATTAAATTACACATCCAAGGCCCGTTGAGTATAAAATTCAAAATCCATTATCAAAAAACTCAAAACAATCATCTTAAACATTAAAACTTTAACCTCTTCTTCCATAATTATGATGTTGTATTCTTCTATCGATCTTATCAGGACTCTTCCAGATATTAAGTTTTATTATTATTCAATCATGAATCATTTTCTTCACTTGAATTCAATATCAGTTTGTTCTTGTTGGGTCATCATCCAACCACATTGATCTCCTCTAGAGAACCTCATATCCATCTCCAAAGTTAAATCTCATCCTACACCAAATCCTAAGCTCATCCTCAGTTAATCATCAATTAGTACTCTTAGGATTTGGTGAAATGGGTTATTACATCATATCCTCAACAAGATTTGTAATAGAAGACACATATTTAACCTCAATTTAGTTCTCAAATTTAGTTAGGATCAAGCTTTGTTCTTCCTTGGTTCCTTCTATTTCACTTTCTCAGACTTCCTTACAAAACTGGTTTGAAGAAAATTCAATTGAAAATTTTACAAATACTTTAATCCCTATGATGGGTTGTTTAAGCCTTATGATATAGAACCTAAATAATTATATTCTCAAAGCCTTATGTTTAGTTTTTGAATCCTTAAACTCGTTAACCCATGTATTTTCATCGGTGCCTTTCTACCATAAAATTAAAAAGTATAAAAACCAAATAAAAACTTGTAAATACTAACAATAAAAAGGATTACACAAAACATGGAACTTAGAACATTAAAATAAAAATCCCAAATAACTTAAATAAACTTGATTAAAAATTGTTCCAATGAGAATTATTTAAGTTGGAAATATTGGAATTTAGAAATTAAGACTGCAACAACCACGATTGTTAAAAAACACTTCAAGAAAATAAACTTCCATTAAAATTTGAAAATGCAAAGAGAATATTTGTTCTTAGAATTTTAAGAGATTAAAGAAGGAATGTTCAATCAATTAATAACCCAAAAATTCAAATTTTCTTCAATATATTAATAGAATAAAAAATTCACTTTAAATATCAAAAATCTAATAATTCTCCATTATAATCATATTTTCACCTGAGAATGAAAAAAAATTCCTTAAAAATATGAGGCAAAAAATTTATCCAATGAAGGTCGCATAAAATTACCCCATTCTTAGAATTTTTCTTTTACTCAAGAAATATATTAATCTGATTCAATAGAAGAAAATTAATATCGAGATTGAAAAATAGAAATGTCACGAATAATTTATATTCAAAAATATTTTCCTCTATGAACATTATGAATTAGTAAATGTGATCACCCTCTTAAAATTAAATTATTTTAGTGAAAATTTGGTTTATTGTTTTATAAAAATTATTAACTTTGAAAAAATTTAAAAGAATTTAACACACTTCAATTTTCATCCAACTAAAACCTCCAAACTTCTCTTTACCTCCAAGTGAATAGACATGTATAATCTAATAGAAAATAAATAGACACAGCTGAATAGATGAGAAATTAATGTAATTAAAAATAAATAATAAATAATCTATCCATTGGTAAAATAATAAAGAATTAAATTTTAAACCTGAATTATTATTTTCATTTTATAGCCTATTTGGATGCATATCTTATGAGTTGAATTCAAATCAAAAATTTCATAATCAATGATTATTATAAGACATTCCCCAAAAATTTAACCAAAATCAAATTATTTTAAGAATAAAATAAAATGATATGCCCAATTAAATTCAAGGAGTAATATAAATTAACCACTTCAAAGTGGAAAAACATTTTTCATTCTTCAGAGAAACAATATCACCCACTGAAAGTGATAAATGATGCTCAGTGACAATAAAATTTCAAAAATTTAAAGGTATTTTTTATGTGAACTACTTTGAAATAAAATTTAGAAAAAATTAAGACCCCTCCCTCACACTTAAAACTAAACATTATCCCCGATGTTGAATCCTAAGGTATAAGACACAATTCTGAAACTAAATTTTAAAAATATTTGGAAATTTTTTATATCAAAATTATTGTTTAAGAGTCACAATGAGGTTCAAAAACATAATTTACACTCATAAAGTAACAAAAAATCCATAATATGCATAAATAATTACATTTGTCACTACATATATATTTCAATGCAATGAAAAGTATTTCCATAAAATAGAATTCTTAAAACTTGAAGCCAAAAATTATTTACAAAAGAAGTACAAAAATAAGAATGTGATACCATGATTTTATCAAAAAAAATATTAAAGAGTAATGGAAACTAGCAGTAAGTTTTACAAATAATTTCATCATGAAACCGTACTATGAAATCAATTTTTTACCATTTATTTCAACCAAAAAGAAAAAAAAATTATCAACTAATGACTACAAATAAGGTTCATAATTTAAACAAGAACTCCTCTGATATTGAAGATTCATGCCTTAAGGTTAAATGAAAGACTTACCTTATTTAGCCTTTGAGTGAAACCTCTTATTGTCTAGATTCATTACCTATAGAATGAAAAAAAACGAATAAAATATCATGAATTTAAATCTCAAGAAGATAATTAACCAGATTTTAAGTGAAGGAATTAGTGTTTCAAGGTTGATAAAACTTTAAAATCCTCTTAATCTTTTAAAATTTAATTAGTTCATGTCACAAATAGTTCTAAAATTCTGTTCTTTAAGTAAAATGCACAGAAAGTTCATATTTACCTCAAAGCATTAAGGAAACAAGTGAAATCCAAACAGACACACAAGTGGTTTGATAAGTATTAAAATAATGAAGTAAAAGAAAACAAGAAAAAAAAAGACAATGGTTTGACTCCCATGAAGTAATGAGTTTTAAGTCCTCAATTAGACTCAATGAAAGTTCATCTTTCAAGAAATTTAATAACCTCCTCCCTAACAACCTTCTTTATGTTTGGATTTAAACTCTACTACACATTAATTCTAGGATTTTAGTTGGGCTCTATAGGTATCTTAAGTATAAAATATAAAGGACTTATACCCTTTATATCAACTATGGTCTAACCAATGACAAATTGAAACTTCCTCAAAAAATTCAAAAAACTCTCCTCTTAACTTTTTTATAGCTTAGATCAAATGATAACTAGTAATGAAAAGAAATCACCTAGAAATGAATATTTTAGGTGGGATGGAAGGAGATTGAGCTCTAGATTGCATGATTTTAGGTTTAATGGAATAAAATTGGTAATAAGAGGTCCAAGATCATTAATTTGAATCTTAAATAAGGAAATATGGAAAGATTCTTCTTAATTTCTTATTTTTAAAGAAAACTTCTCTTCAAATTCTAAAATAATGACCATATTTATAATTTTTTTATAGAGAAAATTCATCTATATGTTCTAATAACTATCCCTCATACTCATCTAATTATTTATCCTATTTTCTTGAGTATATTACCCTGAAATTTTCTAATAGGATTTTTTGGTTATTAATTTCACCTATCATCCCCAAAAACTCCTCATATTACTCATTAATAGGTTCTTCTAATTATAGAAGCCCATATATTGAATAGATTTTACTTTTTATGGGTTATTTAGTTATTTTAAAGACATTTAATTGTTATTATTTTCTTCTAAATTGAAATTTAGTTTTTATTTTAAGGCATTAATGACATATCCCCCAATGGAAAGAAAGGGACTAATAAAGATGATAAGTACCACCCAATCACACTTCATATTTAAGATAATAAAGTCATCTAAAAAGAACATATTCTATACTCAACCTAGAAAATCATCAACCCTCCCAATTATGTGAGTAATGGGTTGGTCTTATAACTACAATACAACCATAGTGGGTTGTGGAATTCCTAATTTTATGTGTTGAAATAATGAAAATGGGATCAAAATTATGCTCACACCAAGGTTATATAAGTAGTTAAATGGGCCACTATCTCCAAGAGTATATGGAATGATAAATATTAATGAATCCTAAAGTTTAGGAGGTATCCTATTTTAAAAGATACCACTACACTTCTCTGTGATATTGTATGTAAAAAAATCTTCTAAAGTTTTTTTATTTGAAAAATTTTTCTTTAGTGATTTAAAATAAGAAGGGATTTTAAATATGGATTCAATAAAATGAATATTGATTCAAAGTTTCTTAAAGATATTTATAAATTTTATAAATTCAAGTTCCTAATTATTATTCTTTATTCTTTTAGGGTATGGAATAGTTTGAGTTAAATTATTCAAAATGGTTGGAATTCCCTCTATATATTCTTCTACATTTTTATTTCCTTAGTTATTTTTTTTCAAGTATTTTTTCATCTGATTAACATCTGAAACAAATAGTTTTAAAAGTAATTCCAATGTTTCTATAAAAATTTCTAGTTTCAAAGGTTTCTATATTTTATTGTTCAATTTCATCTAAATTATCATTTTGAGTAGGTTTAGGTTTATTTATAACTTCTTGGTGAGTTTGAAGAATGCTCCTAGTATTAATAATCATTAGATTCTCCTTGGGATTCACTTTAGTAGTGTGAGGTAGCTTAAGTTTTCTTTATTGTTTATTCCTCTAGACATCTACCTCATTTTCAAATCAATATTATACATTTTATCATCTGATTTATCTTTATATGCTTTTTTTAGTATTTTTATCAAATTTAAATTTAAATTTTTCATCTTGAGAATCCATTATGCTTAAAATTTGATCAATCTATGAAAATATTTGACCCTAAAAATTTCCAAGGGAGTGAGGAGACCCACCCTTGGGTCTAATTTTGTAATTTTTACTTAGTTTGTTATTGAAATCTAGGGGACATAAGGTTGAAACAATCCTTTTTATTTCAAAGATATATTTATATGGTTTCTATAACCTTAGTTTAAAGTGTTGGAGAAAGGATAATCCCTAGGTTTCATCTTAGGTTCATACCCAAAAAAATTAGTATTTTCAAGAGCTTGGGTAGGCATGTCGAAGTTGGGATAGCAAGAGTTGGAATGATCAAACATACCACAGTGGTGGAATTTCTCCCTGAGTGTGTTTTTTGTATTTTCATTACAATACCAAGCAACATATATTATTAAAAAATATATTTTCCTTCCTAATAATGGATCTCCTTGAACATTTATGTTGAAAATTATGTGCTAGTGTGTTAAAAATATATTTCAGTTCTTCGGATGTTTTATCACTAAAATCTACTCCATAAGGCTGATCAACCAGTTCTTGGTGATATTAGGTGAGGCTATTATAAAAGGTGTTCATGAAAAAAATGGATTGAATCGATGTTTTGGACACTGCCTGAGTAAACCCCTAAATTTTTACCAAGCTTCAAGAAACATATAACCCTTATCTGGTAAAAATATAGTGATTTTATGTCTTATCTTAGCAGTCATCCTTTTCGGAAAAAACTTTATAACAAAAGAATTGTTTCCATTTATCAGGGATATATTGGTCAGTATATTGGAAAAAAGTTCTAGAATTTACATTGACAACAAATGGTAAAACTTTATTTTTTAATTCACCACTCATCCCTCTAAGTGGTAACTATTTCACCACACAATATATTTCCCTAATGAAGTCAAGAGAGTTTTTATTAGAAAATTCATTGTATAATGGAAACATTGAAAAGTGTAACTATTAAATATAATAGTTTTGAGACCTAAGAGTTTTTCTAATACATAAATGGTTACTAGATATAGTAGGAAATTGAAAATTTATAAGTCTGAGTCTCTCTATCATCTTATTCTTAGGTGGAGGTGGATTGATAATTTCATTTTGGTTATTATTCATATTTAACCTATTTTCTTCCATTTTAATTTTATTTTTCTTCTTAAGAGCACTCAAATGCTTGTTTATCTAGGGTATTAATGGCTATAAGTTTGTGTAGGCAGACCTAGTTTTCATACACTAATAATTTGTTTAGCTAAAAAGAAAGTAGCAACAATTTTTTGTAGTTTTTTTTTACAATAGATTTGATGTCAGTTTTTTTGAAGGATTTGTTGAAAAATATATCTTCTGTTCTCACATGCCTTCCCCAAAAATGTTTCCAATATTTAATCTGTATGTAATTGAATCTAGAAAAAATAATTAATCAATTCCCTATCAAAATATAGTTTATCAGTGAATAGTATTTGATCTATATAGGAGAACTAAAAAGTTTGTAAATGACTACGAAAACAAGAAACACTCAAGAAATATCTAGCAACATGCATGAAAAACAAGGCAATGGCATGACAGTAGTGGAAAATCATAGATATAATGAAACAATAAATAAATATTAATGAAGGGTTAATAAGGAAGTTATAATGAAGAAACAATAGAAACATAAAATTAGGAATAATAGTTTTTGAACAAGGGAATTTAGATTGCCTAGTTGAAAATATTTTCCATTATTCAAGCTAAAAATATGAGGTAAAAACTAATAAATGGGTTCAAAATGAATTTTTAGTAGGTTTTCCTATGGACTAATAACCCCTATAGTTCATCAACTATATATTATATTATTTCATAAGAATAGAAAATTCATTTGGCATTGAAATCAAATTGGTGTTTAATCTTGATTTATAACTATTATTTAACAAATATATTGTTAGTTTTATTTAATAAAGTATTATAGAATTTTAAAATTTTATCAAGGTTAATATTAAATTATTCTTGAAATTTAAAAAAATAAAATAGTTAGAAGAATTAAATAAAATACTAATGATTAGTAAGAAATGATAAAGAACAAAGTAAAAGTAATAACCAATGCAATCTTATTCCCTTTACAAGTTTTAAGCTAAAAATAATGTTCTTAGAATCAATATAAATCAATAAGTTCCAAATAAATAGCATAAATAAAATGAAAAGTTTATAGGAAACATATTTTCTCTAATGAGATAACAGATCTTCCTATAAAGCTTCTATGTATTTCTATCATCTCTCGCTGAGTCTTCCTTCTCAATCCCAGAAAAAATCTATACGCCCTTTTTTTATTTCCGTAAATCTTCTTTTCAAGAATATAAACTATATTTTCATCTCACTACCTACTAAATTCCCTCACATTTACTTTTTTTAAGTGGTTATAGTAGGTTTAATTTTAGCTGTATTTCCCATGATAGTCAAGTGACAGTGATTTTCCCTTGAAACTGATTAATTTTCTGTACATGCATCCAACTCATCAAGAACCTAGAAAACTTCATATTCTCCATATAGTTGTACATAAAACTATAGTAGCTTAAATTAATCAAAAACGAACAAATATCCTTCTCCTAACTTCATATATATCAAATCTTTAAAGTAGTAAGTGCTAGTGGCCTTACTAAACACTTTATCCCTCGTAGAAATTCATGAATGAAGCAGGACTCATACTCTTTTTATTTAAACTAGGTATCAATACTTGAATATTGAAAAAGATTTTTCAATACACATTATTGTGCTTCAGTCAAGCTCGTTGTGGGTTCTACACCATCGATTCATGTTCTGCCATATTTCTTGGCACAGACAACTCATAAAAATAATAACTTCTTTGTTCAAGAAATCTATGGGCTACTCCTGTTCTTGATGACTTAGTAACAACGAACCAACCATGCATGTAAGATTCTTATAATATAACCTAGGATCACAAAAACATTCTATCAATCACATTGCGTACAAACATCTTCGACTTTTAAAACATAGAATTGGGAAACTTGTGGCCCCATCATCTTTGATCTAAACTTTCATGGGGAGAAAACTAGCGCATGGAAATCCTCACGTATATTAGCTTTGGTTCATCACACTTTGGTAGTTAATCCCAATTCAATGCTCAGGGTCTTCATTTTTCTAGATTCACGAATGAATTACAAGGCTCATAATGTATAAAATTTAGAATCCACTATCATAAAACCTGAACCAGTCTTCTTCAACATTTATACTACAACCTCTTCTTCCATAATCATGATTTTTTCTTCTTTAATCCATCTTATCTAGACTCTTAAAGATTTTGGGCTCAATTCTTCTTCAAGAATGAATCATTTTCTTTACTCGACTTTGTTCTTGGGTTTTTCTTGTTATATCATAGTCCATCCTTATTAGTCTCCTCCAGAGAACCAAAAATCCATCTTCAGTGTTAAATCTAAACCTACACTGAATCCTAAGCTCGACCTCAATTCATCATTGATTCATACTCCTTGGATTTAATTAAATGGGTCCTCTGATAACATCCTCAGCCATATTTTTAGTATAAGACACATATTTAATATCATATTGGTTCTCATATCCAATTAATATCGATCTTTATTCTCCTTTCACATCTTTGCTTTCACTTTCTTGGACTTCCTTATAAAACAATTTTGGATATCCTTTGGTTGAAAATATTACAAAGATCCAAATCCTTACAATGGGTTTTTGAATCCATATGATATAGATCCTAAAGACTTATGTTCCTTTCCAAAGCATTATATTTAGCTTTTAAAGCCTAAAACTCACTAACCCATGTATTTTGATCACTACTTACTAACCACCAAATTGAAAAAGTATAAAATTTAAATGAAAACTTGCAAAGCCTTATGATAAAAAGGCTTATGAAAAACATGTAACTTATAACATTGAAATTAAAATCCATACTCACTTAAAAAATATGTTTAAAAATTGTTCCATAAAAAAATATTTAAAATAAAAATCTTAGAATTTATAAATTAAGACTACAACCGCCGCACTTTTTAAAAAACACTTCAATAAAATAAAATTACATTAAAATTTAACAATGTGGCCAAAATATTTTTTCTTAAAAATTTAAAGAGATGAAATCAAGAACATTTAATAAATTAATCACCCAAAAATTTATTATTTCATCAAGATATTAAAATAATTACAATTTTCACTCAAAAATAACCAAAATCCAATAATTCTCCATTATAAGAACATTTTCACCTCAAAAAAAATTAATTCCTTAAAATATGTGGAAAAATGTATCCAATAAAGGCCATAATGGAAATCTCTAATCCTACTCAGTGAGGTAAATGGCGTGTCTAATAGTAGACAACACCTTCAACTCTAGTTGACCTCTTCTAGCTCAAGATTTCTCTCTTTCTAGAATAGTAGCATTTTCCTTACACAAAAAACCTTTAAACAAATTTTATCTCCAATCAAGAGATGGCTAGAGTAGATATAGATCTTGTGAGATAAGTTTGTTTTAATGGATCAATGAAAAACAAAAATTAATGGATTAAAATAGATCATCTATAACTGAACAAAACCTAATGAAAACCACGTAAGATTCATATGAAAATGACCTCATAAAGGGATCCAAGAAATAGAAGGGAAATTCATGTAAGTGTAAAGAAAAATAGACATATAAGAATAATCCAGACTCTACATAAGGATAATTGATAAGTATCTATGTAAGAATCAATCAACCAATATGTAAATACTAATTAAGATCTATGTATCCATCATCCAACGGCTGTGTAAAAATCATCATACCACTACATAAGCATCATCCAAACACCATATAAGGATAAATGGGGCCAATGTAAGTTTCAAACATCCTTACGATAGACTGTTTAAGTGTAATATGGATCAATATACGGATCATCCAACCCATGTGAAAAGATCAAAAAAATGAGAAAAATAAAAAAAAAAGGTAGTAAAAATAAGTAGATAAGTATAGTAAAGATCTAAACATGAAAAATTCAAAAAAAACTAACAAGATATTAGTTTCATTTATAAATCAATAAATATGATAAAATAAAAAAAACTCACCATTTACAAATAAACTAAAACAAAATAAGGGTGATGTATTTTCATCTAATTTTATTCAAGTGGAAGGGATAAATTCTTCCTCGACTTATCCCTTAATAACAATTCAATCCTGACGCACCCAACATACCTTACTTCCCACCAACATATGGCATGAGAGTTTTTGTCAGTTTAACTAAGTGTTCAATTCATGACATGCATTAATAATAATATTAAATTCTAAGGACCATTACACACACTTTCATATAATAATTTTCAATGACACCAAAACATGCGTAATTCCTACTAGTGGGTATCTTCTCATAATCTCCTGTTTTGGATATTGCCATGTGAAAACTTCATGAGAAGAAGGATTATCCATTTATGATTACTCACACCTGACAATCTAGATACTATGTGTCCTATCATATTATGTTATCCAACCGTAGAACTATATTAAGAATATTTTCATATCACTTCAAGGTTCTCATCATAACGGGGAACTTCCATAACCTTATCAATGCCACAAATACTCTAGAACATTATTAAATTAAAGACATATAGAAAAATGAAAAATATATAATAATATGTTTAATTAATATTTACTACATTGAATATACATGTAATCAGAGTAAAATAATTTGGTACTAGGACACCAAATCTAAAAAAACTCCCACTTAGACTAGATCCAACTGCCAATGACTTTCAGTCCATTAGACCTCACATGATAATCATGTTTCTGCTGAGTCAAGGCTTTAGTCAAGGTGTCTTCCACATTTTCTCTTGTGTAAATACTGAAAATTGGAACCTCACCTCTCTAAGAAAAATCCCTCAAGATATGATACTTCTAAATTATGTGCTTCATCTACTGATATGAACTTTTCTCTTTTGTGAGATCCACCACTACATAATTATCACAATATAGTGTGATAGGATATTTAATGCTAGGTACCACGTCAAGATATTAGATGAATTTTTGAATCCATACTACTTCCTTAGATACCTAAAAATGTGAAATATACTTTTAATCTACTATAGAATCTATGACCATAGCCTTCTTTGAGCTCTTCCATCTCACATAATCTTCATTCAAAGTGAAGATGTATCACGTTTGTGACTTCATGTCATCTTGATTAGTTTGGAAACTAGAATATACATATCATTAGATGACTACTTCCTCATATCATCCATATACCAGGAACATATCCTTTCAATGCCTCAAATACTTAAGGATAGTCTTGACTATCATCCAATGACAGTCACCTAGATTATCTTGATATTTTCCTACAACACTAAATGCATAGGCAACATCTAGACTAGTACATAATATAGAATGTATGATCAACCCAATCATAGATGGATATGGAATCATTTACACTATGTTTCTTTCCTCATGTGTTTGGGGACACATTTCTTTAGAAATATGAATTCCATATGACATTGGAAATAGTCCCATATTGGATTGTTCCATACTGAATCTCTTTAGTATCTTGTCAATGTTTGTACTTTGACTTGGGCCGAGAAACCACTTGGATCTATCATGGTGGATCTTGATCCCAATAATATATGTTTCCTCAACCAATCCCTTCAAGAGATTTATTTATTCTATCATGCCTTAACAAACTATAAGATTGGTATTTAATTTCTAATAATTAATATGTCATCGATATATACTATCAAGAAAACAATTTCACTCCCACTAAACGATTTATAGAAACATGTATCACATTAATTCTTTATGAAACAAAATTTAGTTATGGCCCCATAAAAATGAATGTTACATGACTTGTATTCTTTCTTTAATCCATAAATGGATCTTTGTAACTTTCATACCTTGTTGGAATATTTTGGAGTCATAAACCCTTCTTGTTGTGTCATATAGACATCTTCCTGAATGTTCCTATGAATTAAATATGTTTTGAAATCCATTTTCCAAATCTCATAATCATGGAAGGCATCAATGGAAATTTATAATTCTGATGGATTTCAACATTGAAACTAGTGAAAATGTTTTTTCATAAACAATGCATTGACACTATTTAAACCCTTTTGCAACCAATCACACCTTATGGGTACTAAATTTTCCTTATGGTTCCATTTTCTTCTTGAATACCTATTTGAAACCAATGGGATTTACATCTACTAGGGGATCTACCAAAATCCAAACTTGGTTTTGGTACATGGAATTTATTTCATAATTCATGGATTCTTTCCACTTGGAAACATTTGTGCCACTTACTACTTCCTTGTAGGTTATAGGATCATTATTATCAACCAATAATGATTCACCATCCTCAGTGACTATAAAACCATAATTTTATGTTTTTCTTACCTATCTTGTACTTATATGTTTCACTTGTGTCTCTGTAACAGTTTCTTCTTCCACAGGTTTTTGTGGAATCTGTTCTTGTACCAACTCTTGTGTGTCTTGAGCCTCAACTTCATTGAAGTCTATCTCACTCACAATATCTCTTTTAGATATGTGATTCCTCTTATAGAATATGGAATGTCTTTCCACTATATCCTTATTGTCTAAGGGGTTGTATGGGTAATATCCTCTTATTTCCTTAGGGTATCTGAATAACCTTTTTGATAAATCGTTTTAGTAGAGTTTTTTGTATTTGTTGAAAACGAACCTCTTTAAAAAATGAATTTTTTTTATTCAGTAATTGGACCCATATCCATAATAATGAATATTCATTGGAATAAAAGTATCATATTTATCTAAATCAGATTTAGATCATCGGATCTAGAAGAATTGGAGGCAGAAATATTTGATTATTGGAAGTTTTCTTTTTCCTTAATCAAAGAAATACAAAAGTTGATGAGTGATGAATTCATAGTGATGTTGAAGAGTTTTTTTAAAGAAATTGAAGTCTAGAGTTAGAAAGTTTTCAAACTTTATAAAATAAATAATATGATTCTTTTATGATCAAGAAGTTGTCACAAATTATGAAAACTTTCAAGATAAAATATTTTGAAGAAATAGTGTAGAGGTTTGAAGAAATTAAAAATTGTAGAGTGAATAATTCCATCATAATGGGAAATTCCATCGTGATGGTAAATTCTATCATAATGATAATTTCATCATAATGGGTATTCCATAATTATGAAGAAACCCATCAAAGGAATAATGTTTAAGAAGTTCAGATCCAAATGTTAAAATGTTTTAAGAAGATAAAGTTTGAATAATTTCATAGTTGAAGTATGGAGATTCCATTATAATGTGAATTCCATCGTAATGGGAATTCAATTGTAATGATAATTCAATTTTTATGTGAATTCCATCATACTATGATTATAAATAAAGAGATTTTAATGAGATGAGAAGGAAATAGATCGTAATGAGCTAAAAAGGAAACATATCGTAATGAGATGAGAAGGAAATAGATCCTAATGAGTTGAGAAGCAAATAGATTGTAATGAGCTAAGAAGGAAACAGATCGTAATGAGATGAAAAGGAAATATATCATAATGAGTTGAGAAGGAAATAGATTGTAATGAGATGAGAAGGAAATAGATTGTAATAATCTGATTAGGAAGAAGACTCTAAAATAAAATTCCAGAAGTTCTATAATGATATTAAGTGGTCAAACTTAAATTTAAATTTTGTGTAAATCTCAAAGAAATCCAAGGAGGATTAAATAATTCAAATGTAAAGTTTAAATACAAGAGATCTTCGAAGATTTTGAGATTTTAGGAAGTGGGTAAATTTTTCAAGTTTTCTTATTTTGTTTTATGAGTCACCTATAAATATTTTCCCAGATCATTTATTCATTTATGATTTTTTATGTAACCAAAAAAGGTTGAGCACTAAAGAAATCAAGTGAAAGTCATTGTCGTCTAGAGATCTTGTAAGGAGGATCTGACAGCTGAATATTTGTTTACCAATTTAAGAAAGATCATATTGAGAAGATCGTATTGAGTTTATTGGGATGAGAAATATCATATTGAGAATTTGAGCAGAGTTTGATTTTTTCATATTCATAATGGGTTTATCATATTGAGTATATTGTATTTATAGAATCAGATCCAGACTCATCGTATTGAGATAATCGGATCCAGACTCATCGTATTAAGAGAATCAGATTCAGACTCATCGTATTGAGAGAATCAGATCTAGACTCATCATATTGATAGAATTAGATGCAGACTCACTGTATTGAGATAATCAGATTCAGACTCATTGAATTGAGAAAACCAGATCCATACAAATCAGATTGAGGATTCAGTCTGAGAAATTGTGGAGAAGTTTCAAAAAAAACTTTATTATTTTGTTTGGATAATTTTTTATAAAAACACATTGTAAACTGATAGGATTCAGTATAATCATTTCTATCAGGATATAGAAGGTGTCTAAAGTGATTTGGCACAAGTTGTATTCACTTCTTCATAATAATGGATCTCTATGGACCCATGGGAGTGGCTATGGTAGGGATGTAGGTTCTCACACTGAGGTTGAACCTTGTAAATCATGTGTTCTTTACTTTCCTACTTTTTCAAGCATGAGTATTTACTAAAAGTTTATAAGTAAATAAATCTTAATAGGTTGAAAGGGTTAATTTTTGAAAATTATTGAAACTTATAAAAACTGAGAAACTTATTCAACCCCCCCCCTCTAAGTTGTTATTCAATCCTTTGGAACTTCAATTGGTATCAAAGTTAAGGTTACCTTGTTGAATCCTTATCATGGATAATATCAATTCTTTCAATAGTAGAGTAATTCCTATATTTTATGGAAAAAAATTATTATGGATGGAAAAATAGGATAATATATCCTATATCTTTTCCTAGAAATTGTTGATGCTACTAATATTGGTTTTACACCTATTGATAAATATGATCTTGTGATGTTTACTGATAAGAGAATTATAGAATTTGATGGAGAGGATATAAATGATATTCTCATGTCCTTATCAGAAATTTTTTATCAGAAGGTGATGGGTCTCAAAACTTTAAAAAATATGTGGGACAAGATAGAAAGTATTTTCGAAGGGAATACAAAAGTTAAGGAAGCAAAGCTATAAATATGGCATAGTAAGTATGAAGACATTAAAATGAGAGATGAAGAAACAATTTATGAATGCTTTACCTAATTAAATGAAATTTTTTACAATGTCAGAGGATTTAGAGATGTCTGGGAAGATTCTAAAATTGTGAAGAAACTTATGAGAAACTTTTCAGACATGTTTCATTCTAAAATTTCTTCTTTAGAAGATAATGATTATTTATCTCTTGATGAATTGCATAACTTTCTTGTTGCTTATGAAATGAGTAAACCTCCAATGTTTAAAAGTAATATGAAAGATGAAATGGATTTTTAAGCTATAAGAAATTTAAAAAATTCAAGATGTTGAAGATGTTGATCCTTGTGACTCTGAAGATAAAGTGGATGATGAGTTGAATGAAAAAATCATGTCTCTTATATCCAAGAACTATCAAAGAGGAATAGGAAAGTATGGAGTTAAACTTCCTCTAAAATATTTTTAGTGTGGTGGTATTAGACACTTTACTATGAATTTCCACAATAACAAAGTTGGAGAATATCAAGATAATTCTAATGGAAAATCTTAATGGAATAATTTGAAAAAAATGATAAAGAAGAAAAGTCTTCCAACATATGCAAGAATAAGTTTATAGAAAATAAAATAAGTATGTTGAGTGGGAAATTTTAATAGAATTCAATTGAGAACAATTCTTCAGAAGATTAAAGTTTATAAAAAATTATAACCTTTATTTCAAAAGTTGAAACAAAAAAAGATTCGTCAGAGAGGTGGTGATGAATCTTATAGAGAGTATTAGCTCATAATAGGTTGCATGTCTTGATAAAAACAAAATTCTAAAGAAAGAAATTATAGTAATAAATAAATATTGTGAATAAGTTATTGATGGAAGAAAATATTTCATCAAGTAGGAGGATGAATACATTTAGGAAAATTTAAGTTACAAGCTTAGAATTGTTGAACAGGGAAATATGATTAAAGATCTTTGTAAGAAGCTGGAATATAAGGAATAAGAGGTTAAAAAATTTCAATAAAAACTTTTTGAGTCTGAAATTACCTTAATGAATATGAATGAAAACTTTATCAAAGCTTCATAAGTAAAATTTGAGACTTCTAAAGATGCTGAGAAGGTACAATACGAGAATAAAGTGAAATATTCTCTTACCAAAATTAATGTTTCATCTAATTCTTTTAACATTTCAAGTTCAAAAAAAATTATTGGAAAAGCTTTTGTTGATAAATTATGTTAGAAACCTATCAAATCTAAAAAATTAGAAAACTCAATTAAAATAAAATATGGTCTACATCTTAAGTATGTTAGAGTTGAAAGATGTTACCAACCTCAACAAAGTTTCTACAAAGAAAGATATTTCTTAAATAGAAAATAAAGATTTGATGGATATTGCGGGTGTTTTTGAATCTATGGGAAAAGGGCATATAATTGTTTTCACAACTTATCTCCACTTGGAAGAAGATTTTAGAAAAGTAAAAAAATGGTGTAAGTGGAATGAGTAACTTTCCAAGATTATAGAAAGTTGAAAAAATGAATTATCAAGATGTTATAATATTTATAAAAAAAATAAATTTGAATGTTTGGAAGGATTTTGTAAAAGATGTGATCAATTTTTTCATCATGTCGAAATATGTATGACACTCCTTCTATAAAAAGTTTCTTATTATAGAAAAGAAAAGAAAACTGAAAAGAAAAAAATTGAGGAAAGAGATTTTGTTGTTGAGAAAGCTTTGAAAGCAAGTAAAAGGAATAAACCATGGATTCTTGATAGTGGTTTCTCTTCACATGTGAAAAGTGATATAAAAATCCTGAATCATGTTAAAATTCATGATGGAGGAGTAGTTACCTTTTGTAATGATAGTTTCATAAAAATCAGAGGAATCAGAATGGCTGAGATTGAAGCCGAAAATTTGAAATCTAAAGAAGATTAATTTTTTTATGGGATAAAACATAACTTACATAGTGTAAGTAAACTTTGTGATGATGTAAAATAATTTTTTTTAGAAAATATTTGTGTATCATCAAAATTTTGAAAGATAGAAAAGTCATTACAAATGGAGAAAGAACTAGTGGGAATCTCTTCCAAATAAAAGAATTCAATAACTCCTATTACTTGAGTGTGAAAGATGAAAACAAATTATGACCCCAAATACTTGTCCACAATGGATAAAAAAATATAAAAAAACTTTCTAAAGTTTATGTAATTCGAAACTTTAAATAATTTAAAAGAGGAGAAGAAGATGTTTGTGTAATTTTTCAAAAAGGGGAGATGACTAAAAATCATAAAAGAGTTGTGATTAAATCTACCAAACCACTTGATCTTATTCATTATGATTTATGTGGTATGATGATACATCAATAAAAAAAAGTATATTTATACTTTATCACTTTTATTTATGATTTCACTCAGATGAAAAACATCATGTTTATGAAGCACAAGCCAGAGGCTATTGAAATGATCAAATTTTTCAGAAAAGATATTGAGAAATAAATTGGGTTTTCCATAAAGAATTTGAGAACGGATAATGGTACCGAATTCAAAAACAATACTTTTTAAACTTATCTGAGAAATCATGGTATCAAACATCAGTATATTTATCCCTATACTCCACAACAAAATGAAGTAGGAGAAATAAATAATAGAAGTTTGGTGGAAATGGGAGAAGTATGTTAGCAGAATACAAACTTTCAAAATTATATTGGAGAGAAGATGTTAGTACTATCATACATGTACAAGATATGTTATTTTTGATACTAGAAACCAATATGAATATTTATGAAATGAGTTATAACAAAAAACTTCATTGAAATACTATAAAGTTTTTGGAAGTCCATGTTTTCTCAAAATCAAAAATCTAGATTTGGGGAAGTTTGATTATAAAGCTTAGGAAGGAACTTTTATGGGTTATTCACCAAATGGAATAAGTTAAAAATATTGGAATGAACGTTTACAAAAGTTCTTAGACTCATATGATGTGAAGGTAATTAAAAATCAAATTTCCTTAAAAAAAGTTGTTCAGAATGATGAGGAGGATAAACTGGAGAATTCCAACAATGGTGAAAGTAATGAAAAACATACTTATCAAGATTAATAATAATAGTGTGTTGAGGAAATTTCATCTGGGAAAGAAACTTTGAAATTTACTACCTTAAAAAACATATTGAATCTGAAAACATTATTGGGAATCAGATTTCTCTAGTTCATACCAGAAGGAAGTTAAGATTAGAAAATCAAACGTTACTTATCTCAAAAGTTGAATAGGAATTAGTTTCAGAGGCTATTAATCATAAAGAATGGTTGGATGCTATGAATGAAGTGTTTGATCATATTGAGAATAATTAAACATAAGAACTTGTTTCACGTTCAGAAAATAAAAATGTTATCGGAACCAAGTGGGTTTACAGAAAAAAGTTAAATAAACAAGGATAATTTTTAAGAAATAAATCTAGGATTGTTTCTAAAGGATATTCATAGGTGTAATGTGTGGATTTTGAAGAAAAATTTTCCCTTTTTGCAAGATTATAAACTATTAGAATGTTTCTTTCAGTGGTCACACATCGAAATTACAAAGTTTATCAGATGGATGTAAAGTTAGATTTATTAAATGTTGAGATTGAGGAAGAATTTTACATTGAACAACCTTTTTGGTTTCTACTTTATGGTGATGAAAAAAAAAGTTTTTAAACTGAAGAAAGATTTTTATAGGTTAAAACAATCTCTACGTTCTTGTTATTCAAAACTTGAAAATTGTTTGAGAATGTTAAATTTTTCTAAAGGAAAAGTTGATAACAACACATATGTGAAATATGTTGACTCTGGATCTCTAATTGTAATTTTTTATGTGGATGATATAATTTTTTCTAGGGATATAGAAGATGTTTGTAAAACATTTTCTTAATAAATGAAGAAGAATTTTGAAATGTCAATGTTGGGGGAATTAACTTTCTTCCTTGGATTACAAGTTCACCAAAAAGAAAAATACATTTTCTTATCTCAAGAAAATTATTTCAAGGAATTATTAAAGAAGTTTGGTATGGAATAATACAAATAAGTTTCTACTCCTATTTTAGTGAGCATAAATATGAGAAAAGAAGAATCTGGAAAAAGTGTGAATCGAAAAGATTTTTGGAAGGTGATAGAAAGTCTTCATTACCTTACAGCCTCAAGGCCTGATATTTTTTATGATGTGACTTTTTTTTTCAAATATAAAATTAATCCAAAAGAATCACATATTTTGGCAGCAAATAGGAATCTAAGATATGTCAAAGTAACAACTTCACATGGGTTTTTATATAAAAGAAATAGTGATATGAAGTTTCATGGTTATACTGATACTGATTGGGATAGATATTGTAATGATATAAAATCAACCTCATGAGGAAAAGTTTTCTTAGGTGAATGTTTTTTGAGTTGTTATAGTAAGAAATAAAGTTCAATAACTTTGGGCATAGCTGAATCCAAATATGTTACAGCTACTCAGGCTTATACTCAAATGTTATGGATGAAAGCTCAGTAGGAAGATTTAAAAGTAAAAGTTTCTAAACCATTGAAGATACTTTGTGATAATCATAGTTCAATTTATCTTTCTAATAATCATGTCCAACATTCAAGATCAAAACACATTGATATAAATCTTCACTTTATAAAATAAAAATTTGTTGCTGGAGATGTTTTTCTGGAATGAATTTCAACAAAATATCAGATTGTTGATATCTTTACAAAAGAAATTTCAAAATAAATTTTTGTGTAATTGAGACTAAAATTTCATGTTCATCCTACTCTCATTTCTTCCTAAACCTCATAAGGAATAACCCCCACTATGCTTTGGATTATGTTGAAAAATGGGGACATAAAGTAACAACGTTTACTTTTTAAGAAGTTTTTACTTTGTAAGAATTTTTTACTTATCTTCTTAAATGAATCTAAAGTTGTGGTTATCATAGAATGGGGAGAAAAAGAATAGTGAGGGGAAAAGATAAAAGTTAGGGTGATTTTATCTTTACATGGATTTAAAATTTACTTTCCACCAAGGGATAGAATTCCATCAAAAACATTACTTTATCCAGTATCATGGTGTCAAGATGATCTCTTTTGAGAAAGTCTATTTTTTATAATAGTCAAAAAACTTGAGTTGTTTACAAAAGTTGAGTTGTGAAAAAATTATGAGAGTTGGAAAAAAAGTTAACAAGGGTTTTCAAAAAATCCAAAGGGGTGGATTTAAGAACCTTTGTGATAAATTTTTTTTAACAAAGTTTTTTTATTTTTTGACAACTAACCTCTTTAAAAAAAGAATGTTTTTATTATTCATGAATCGGAATCATATCCATCGTAATAAAGATTCATCGGACCCAGAGTATTGTATTCATCTGCATAATATTTAGATCATCGGATCCATAAGAATTAGAGGTAAAAATTGTTGATTTGTGTAAGTTTTCCCTTTTCATAATCAGTGAAGGAAAACAATTGTTGAGTGATGAAGTTGTAGTGATGCTGAAGAGTTTTATTGAAGAAAGTGAATTCAGAAGTTAGAAAATTTTCAAACTTTTTGAAATAAATTAGACAATGATTTTCTAATCAAGAATTTCTCACAAATCATGAAAACTTTCATGATAAAATATTTTGAATAAATGGTGGAGAGGTTTGAAGAAATTAAAAATTTCATAGTGAAGAATTCCATCGTAATGGGAAATTTTATTTTAATGATAATTTCATCATAATGGGGATTATATAATTATGAATAAATCCATCAAAGGAATAATGTTTAAGAAGATTGTATTCATATGTCATAATTTTTTAAGAAGATAAATTTTGAATAATTTCAAAGTTGAAGTATGTATATTCCATCGTAATGGGAATTCCATCGTAATAGGAATTACATCGTAATAATAATTCCATCATTGTGAGGATTCCATCAGACTAAGATAAGAAATTAACATATCATAATGAGTTGATAAGGAAATGGATCATAATGATCTGATAAGAAAACATACTATAATGAGGTGAGAATAAAATAGATCATAATGAGCTGAGATGGAAACAGATCGTAATGAGCTAAGAAGGAAACAGACTGTAATGAGTTGATAATGAAATAGATCGTAATGAGATGATTAAAAAGAATACTCAAATAGAAAATTCTATAAGCTTTATGAAGATATTAAGAGGGAAAACTTGAATTTCATTTTTACATAAATCTCAGATAAATCCAAGGATAATTGAAGAAGCCAAAGTTAAAGTTTAAATATGAGATATCTTCAGAGATTTTGAGATTTTAGGAAGTGGGGAAAGTTTTAAAGTATCCTTTTTTGAGTCACCTATAAATAATTTTTTAGATCATTCATTCATTTTTAATTTTTTTTATGCAAGTGGAAAAGGTGTAGCACTAAATAAATCAAGTGAAATTCATTGTCGGCCATAGATCTCATAAGGAGGATCATATAACTGAATGTTTGTTTACTAGATTGAGTAAGATTATATTAATAATATTTTATTGAGTCGATCATACTGAGAAATATTGTATTGAGAATTTGAGTAGAGTTTGAGTTTTTCATGTTGAGAATGATTTTATCATATTGAGTCCATCGTATTGATAGAATCGAATCTAGACTCATCGTATTGTGAGAATCGGATACAGACTCAACGTATTGAGAGAATTGGATCCAAGATCATCGTATTGAGAGAATCAAATCCAAACTCATAGTATTGATAGAATCATATCCAGACTCATCAGATTGAGAAAATTGGATCCATCCAAATTGAACTGGGTATTCAGACTGAACAATTGTGGAGCAGTTTCAAAAAAGTATTTATTCTTTTTTTAGGCTCAATTTTTTTATTAGAAAACATTGTAAACTAATATGAGTCAATATAATTATTCCAATCAGAAGATAGAAGGTGTCTAATGGGAGTTATAACAAGTTTTATTCACTTCTTCATAATATTTCATTTCCATAGACCAGTGGGAGTAGCTATGGCAAGGATATAGGTTCTCACACTAAGGCCAAACCTTGTAAATTTTGTGTTCTTTACTTGCTTTCCTACTTTTCATGCATGAGTATTTACTAAAAGTTGATAAGGAAATAAATCTTAATAGGCTACAGGGGTTAAGTTTTGAAAATTATTAAAACTTATAAAAAGTGAACAAATGAATCAAACCACACCCCCCTATGAGTTGTTATTCGATCCATTGGAACTTTAGTATCCTAAAAAGGTACACTTTATGCCTTGGGGTCCAATTTATTTACCTGAAGAGGTTTTAACAAATGATTTTCTTCCCCATACATGTAAATTTGATAACATGGTTTTTTTTCTACTCCAAAACTCGTATAAAATAGAATTTGTCGATTTATTTGGTACTTTTTTTAGTATATGTGTTGTTGTTTGTAACTTGTATCCCTAAAAGGATAATGGAAGACTCGCATAACTCGTCACTGATCTCACTATTTCTAACAAGGTGTGGTTCCTCTTTTCACTTGCACCATTCCACTAGGGTGTGTAAGGAGGAGTGAGTTGAGATTGGATCCCAAACTCCTATAAATAATCAATGAAGTATTGATTAAGATATTCAAAACCACATTTTGAGTATTGTTTCTTAATCTTCTTACCAAGATGGATCTTAACTTCATTCTTGTATTCCTTGAATTCATCAAAATAATTTAACTTATACCTCATTAATTATACATATCCATATCTACTAAAATAATCAGTAAAAGTTATGAAGTATGTGTACCCTCCCCTTTCTTCAATAGGAAATGGTCTACACACATTAGTATGAACTAATTCAAGAAGATATTTATCCCTTTCACCTCTCCCACTAAATGGGGATTCAATCATTTTGCCTTGTAAAAATTTGTGACATACACCAAGTGGTTTTAGTTCAAAAGAATATAAATGTCCATCTTGATGTAATTTATCCAAGTGCTTTTCATTTACATGACTAACTCGGTGATTCCAAAGTTAGGAGTAGTTTGAGTCATGTGAGTTAACTTCTTTATCAATTTCCATTACTTGGTTTGTGTAATAAAACACATAAAGATTGTTATTTAAATGTGTCTTACCATAAAAATGTTATCTTTATAAAATAAGAAACATTTATTTCCAAATTTAAAAATAAATCCATCAGTATCAATACTGGAAACAGAAATAATTTTTTGGTAACATACGGAACATAATAACAACCTTTCAAAACCAAGATCATTCTGGTCGACAATGTGAGGTGGTATCTCCTGATAGCTATAACATTAATTTTATCTTTGTTGGGTTCTCATATATCAACCTCCCCTTAGTCAATCTTTCTGAATCTACTTGGTTCCTATATTTTAATACATATGTGAGTACCACAAGCTGTATCTAATACCCAATTTATAGAAACAAATAAATTGAACTTGATAATAAATGCACTTGAAGCTTCCCCTTGCTTATTTTTTTTGGGTGTAGTTTTTCTTCTAGTGTCCCTTCTTGCCACATGTGAAATAGATAGAATCTTTTCCCCTTTCTTTCCCCTTGATCTTCCTCTTCATGGAAGGGTGTGAAGAATATTTGTTCTTAAAGATCTTCTCTTTCCCTTTCCTTTTTTTCACTATTAGGATGGAAGGTTTTGACACTTAATATCCTTATCTACTTGGTGAAGAAGAGTAATAAGATCTTTTAGAGACTTCTCGATGTTTTTCATATTAAAGTTAATAAAAAAGTTGGAGAATCTCTGAGGTAGTGATGCCAGAATGAGATCAATTCCCCATTATTAGGGGAATTTAAACTCTAGAACCTCTAAGTGATCAATGTAGTCAATGATCTTGACTACGTGAGGTCCATATGGGGTACCCTCTCTAAGATTTATATTAAGGATCACCTTGAAAATATCAAATTCTTCCTATCTAGATCTCTCTTGGTAAAGGCCATAGAGGAGCTCAAGAAATCCTATATGAATTCATGTTTTATGAGACTTAATGATTTCACTAGACATATATGAAAGCATCAAAAATTTAATTTTGACCACATCATTCATATATTTCTTGTAGACTAGGATCTCTTCATCACTCACCTCCTTAACAAGAGGATCGGGAAATGAGGATTCTAGTATGTAATATTTTCATTCATGAATTAGCACAATCCAAAGGCATTTATACCATTCCTAGAAGTTACTTCTATTTAGTAGGTTTACTTTATCCAATATTGATCGTAGGTATAATGTGGATGATGATATTTCTATTTTATTATATAATTAAAATATTATATTATTAGTATTTTTCTTGATTACAAATTGGGTGAGATAATAAATTAATTGATTTTATTAAATCTCTCACTATTTTATCAAGTACCAATATCCCTCACCATTGAACTTGGGATTTCTAGTTGCTCTGATATTCTAATGGAAAGGTTCCATATTCCCCTTCACATAACCAAGGTTGGTCAAGCTACTTGAAGGTATTTAGGTAGGTAGATTTTTCCAACTGTGGGTTTGAAGCTCCCTGGTCTATTGAGTGGATTCCCCTATCCTGAAATCCTGACTTGGATTTCCTCAACACTTACCACCAAATTACACCAAATCTAGAATTGGATACTCCACTTGATATAAAATGGTTAATTCAACCCAAAACCTTTATAATAACGCCCCTTATAAAAGTAAGTTCCCCAAAAATGGACATTCAAACACTTAGTTTTATTGAGTTTCATTCTCAATCAAGTAGTAGAAGGCCAAGTATGAATTAATATTTAATTAAGGAATTTTTTAATGTATTATGCATAAATTTTATATTTTTTATCCTTTACTTATCTTTTTAATATTAAGTGTGTATTAATTAAATAATTAACCATGTTGTATAAAACATTTATGCATAATTCATTTATTTAATTTTCATTTTTGCACATTAGTTCATTTATTTGTGTCATCATGAACTTGTACAAGTACAAAAAGTATTTATTGCATCAGCCTTTTCATGTCAGTTATTTATAAACAATGTGAAAAATCCATGTATATTTATTTATCACATCAGTTATATGATAACCGATGTGAAAAAACTAGTATCTCGCTTTATCACATCGGTTATTATATAACCAACGTGATAAAGCATTTTTTCACATTGTTGATATTATATAACCAACATGATAAACCATTTAAAATTTTATGAATTGCCATTTTGAATCATTTTGGTGTTATTCGATATCTTGAAAGCAAACTTGTTTCTCTCACATAGAATCCCTACCATATTTCATCAATCTAGTGGAATCCAATCTTAGTTTTTCATCTTTATACATCATCAGGTTTCATCATCCTCATTTTTGTGTATTTGATATGCTCGTCTCTCAACTCTCAAGTAAACCTCAAGCATTGATCCTCACTTTCGTTTTTTCAATGTAGTGGATGTCCTAACTCTTGTTTTTTCGATCCCATTTACTCAAATCTTGCATTACCATATTTATAAACCCTCAGGTTTCGTCAACCTCATCGTTTCATGTTTTTATATTGATCTACTCATTGTGAATCTTGGATTACCATCTTTATATACCTTAGTTATCCATTAATTTAAGTGAAAAGGTGTGGATTTCATTATATCTTAATGTTATATGTTAGATCATAAATTTAGGCATTATATATTAATGTTTTGGTGTTTATACTATATGGAATGGCGTTTTCACTAAATTTTTTCATGGATATTTATATCGGATCTCATCTTAAGTTTCCACATTGAATCTCTAAATGTTACTTATTTGGATGATGTTTGTGAATCATTCAATATTTTTTCATACACTACCATGTATATAGATAAATTTCAATTGGAATTATGAATTTATTAGTGACTTAATCATATTAAAATGTAATGTATACATACATTAGAATTTGCCTACAGTTCAATATGAAATATCCTATAAGTAGTGTATCACGACCCGTCCCCCGAGGTCCTTGTCGTGACTACCCCAAGCCCGCCTTCTGAAGGCCAGGGGATGGCGACTAGCACCGAAGGCATCAACCTACAAGTAGGAGGCATTTTCCTAAGTACCTATACGCACACACATACCCAACCACATCCCAACATACTGAAAGGGGGAAACCAGTACCACTAAAACAAGGATAAGTGCAAGTATAACAGAAAGTAAGTGGGACATAATAAAAACCCAACAAAGAACTGAAAATAGAAAAACACAAAAAGGGAAATCTAATGGCCATCTAAAGAAAATCCCACCTGATCGTGAGAGTAGTGAAGATACTAAAAGATGAAGTAGTATGTCTTGTCTGCCCAGTCCTATTGGGCCCCACCTGGTCCTGGGCCACCAAGTCCACCATTGTAGCGTCCATCAGTCCCGTATCCCTGAACAACTCTATCAAAACATTGGTCTTATTCACCATACACAACATGTGCGGGCGAAGCCCGTGCAGGGGTGAGTAACAAAGTACTCAGTAGGGACCCCAAAACAAAAAGGAAATACCACACAACAATTTATCAAGTTAAATAATGAAACACAAGAAATCTCACACCAGGTATATTCTAGGGTAGTAACAGTAGCATCGTCAGTCACATCATTGAACACATCAACTACTGGAGAACTTATCCTCTAGCGAGTATAGTGGGTCTTCCAAGTCACAAAGAGGTGCTTCCCACTAACCTTGGACTCCTTAGGTACTTATCCCCCATCACGTACCGTGAGCCTACAAATTCATAGAGAGGTGCTTCCCACTAGTCATGGACAACTGAGGTACTCATCCTAATCACGTATTGTGGTCCTGAAAAGTCATAGAGAGGTTCTTCCCATTGTGGGTCTGCCAAGTCACAGAGAGGTGCTTCCCACTTGGCCAAAAGTCGGAAGTTTTTAGGTCTAATCCAATCGAAGGGTTTTGTACATAGTGCGCTTGGGATAACTGATCCTCAAAGCCTTCTTCACATCTCAATTATCACAAAAATCACTATATAGAGTGCCAAAAGATCTGCCTCATCGAGAGGGTACCAACGCCATAAAGAGATCATCAATCAGACACGCGGTTTGCAAGATACGAGCATTTTAGTAACCAGGGGGCTGGATGGGACAGGGCCCGGTCCAACCCAACCGAACCAGCCTGGGGGTCCCACATACCATGGTTCATTAAGACGGAATCAACCTGACCTGGTGCAGGTCAAGGTCGGTCTAGTCCGGCCTGGCCAGTGGGCCATGCCCAATAGGTCTTGCTGGACCCGGCCTAGTTGGCCGAGGATCTAGCCCGATGAGTTGCCCAGTGACCCAGTCTAGTCCATCCCGGCTTGAAGAGGGCACGGGTATGGCATTCCAGTGCAGGTCTAGTCCGCTGGGTATGGAACCGGCCCGCTGGGCCGCGGGTTTAGCCCGTCAATGTGGGTCCAGCCCGCCGGTGTGGGTTCGACCCGCCAGATGAGGACCAGTCATGCAGTGCGGCTGGTGTGAGCACCTAGGACATGGCAGCCAGCCACATCCCCTCCCTATTCGAACGCGGCCCGTAAGAGGCGGGTCAAAACTCCTGCGCAGCGCCAGCCTGGCATCGCGTCCATCTCCTGGCGCAGCCGACGGGTTGCGGCCTCCCACCTTTCCTGCGGATGTGCGGGGCTCCTCAGACTACCATGGTTAGAGACCGCAGCTACCAGCTCGTCCGAATAGCCTATACGTGGGCCATCCCTCCACGTGGCGCCCCACCTGGTGTCGCGTCCTCTAGAATGCCACTGTGGCTAACGAATTGAGGCCTCCTGGTCAACGCGGCCCACTGGTGTGGGCTACCTCCTCTATGCAACTGGTGTGGCTGGCCACTTCCATTTTCGCTGCTTCCACACCGACATAATGTTTAGTGGACCACCAGATGCGCTCAGGTGGTCCGTCCTTCGAATCATCTGCATCAGTGGCCTCTGGGGAGCGCCCTCTTCACCACGAGGATTCCAAATCTGCCTTACCATCATTTTGAGGGTACGACCACCAAGAACACCCATATAAAGGTGCTCAGTATTAGTTTGTGTCAGCCCGAGGCCTCCATGTTAGAGTTTTAAAGTCGGAGGAGGTTCGGGTGAGTTTCTGTTCAATCATTCCATGCCAAGATTTGAACCCGAATAAATAAAACCCCAAGAATAAAAATCACCCTCCCACATAACGCATGAATCGCGGATCAACTTGTCCATGGGTTGATCCGTGTACATTGTTTTTAGAAAAGAACAGGGAATAAAATCAAATCAAAAACCCTTACCTCTTATGATTTTTGATGCCACGGCGTTCTTCCTCGAGTGATTAAGACATCAACGTCGCTTCCCAGCTCCAATATTCGAAAGGCATTGAAGATGATGAAGTTATGTCGTTCATCATTCTTCGCTGGGGTGGATGCCCGTTAGAGTTTCGCTAGAGAATCCTCCAAATTTTTAATCCTTATTTTCTCAGCATGCCGAACTATAAATAGGATCATTTTGCACCATCTCCATTATGATGCGGTGTCTCGTTGTTACGCTGTTTTATTTAAAAAACAGTGTCATTGTTACGTGTCATTAAATCGTTGTTACGATGTGGGTTAATGAGTCATTAATGAGCCTCATTAATGCGCATCATTTTCTCCTCGTCACTGCCTCATAGTGTCGTCGTCCGCCACTCAATGGTGAGAAAATAAATAAAATAATTATTTTAAATTATTTTATTATTTTTCTTGAAAAGTCTGAAAAATAACTTTTTCTCTCAGCCCTTGTTGGCTGATGTTAAGTCATTTCTAAGAAAATCCTAGAATTTCGAATTCAACAGTGCCCTCATATTTTTAATCTGAACACTGGTTCAAAAGATAGAAAATCCCGCTAGCACATTTACTGAACATACCTTAAAAAAGTTCAAAAAAAATTAACTTTCACCCTCGACCCATGTCGGTTGAGGTTAGGCTCTACCTAAGGGCAACATGCCCCCATGAGTTCAACAGTACTCTCAGATTTTCAATATGAGTTACCATTTAGGAGTTATAAGGATTTGGAAATAAAATAATTGTTAATTATTTTATTCATGACCAAAAACTAACTTCCACTGTTGGCCCGCGCCATCTGATATTAGGGTCTTACTAAGGAAATCATACCCTCACAAGTTCAGCGGTGGTCTCATATTTCTAGTCTGAGTCACCATTCGTGAGTTATAAGCATTTGAAAAATAAAATAATTTTATTTAACTATTTTATTTATGATTATGCCATTTTTGGGTTTTCTTACTGGAGGCATGCGCCGACTAAACTTAAGTTGCACCTAGGGTAAAGCCTCCATCTTGAATGCAATAGTTCCCTCAGATTTCTGATTCGAGCACCCATTTATGAGTTATTACACTTTTTCAATAAAACTGCCCACGCATGTTGTTTAAAGCTTAACATTTTTTGACAGATCATTCCAGGCACTCCGGGCCTCAGAATCACGTACCGTTGAATTGTAAGGTCTTGAAATAATTGCATATATATAAAGAAAATTACACAGAAATTATGGGACATTACATAGTGTATATTCATATCAACACCTTTCATGTGATGTGAGCATATTCTTATCTTTAAAAAATATATATTAAATATTCAATTTTCATATTATGAGTTACTATCAAGATAATTTTAACATTATTGGTGAATACACAATATGAACTGTCAATTGGTTTCTTTTTATGCATTTTTAATATTCTGATAGATATATTTTAGGTTTTGACTCTATTTAAACTAATTAATCCATTTATAATTGTACTATTAAAATATGCTTATATTTTTTAAAAAATTCAAAGTTTTGTTACTTTCAAATTATGAAATCATTGATATAAAATTAAAGTTAGTTTGAATTGAATAATTTATTATCACATTTATCACCACTATATTCTTTTGAAAATATATTTATTTTTAATATTTTTTATAGATCATAATGATTCAAATTTGGATTATGGAACTTTGAATAAGTGATGAATATGAGGAAGGTGTTGATTATTTTTTGGAATTTTCTAAAATAAATGTTTCAAACAATGACATGTTTTTTATCCATGACTAAAATGTTTAAATATAAAGGATTTGAAAATTAGATATATCAAAGATCATTTAATTTTTCATGGTTTTAATTCGAGTTACATCCCTAGGATTTGGTATGGTGAAACTGGGTCAAATTTCAGATTTATTGATGTTGATGATTTTCAAGATGATAAATTTGATGAAATTAAAGAAATGATTCATGATATTGAAGTAGATACAATTGATAAAGAACCAAAAATTGAGTGTCTATATGGTGATGCTGAAAAACCATTGTATTCAGGTTTTATGGAAATTACGATTTTATCGTCAGTGTTAAGATTGATTAACCTGAAGGCGAAACATGGTTAGATGCCAACAGTTTTACAGATTTTCTACAATTGTTGAAATATATTCTTCCCAAAGAAAATGATCTTCTTGATTCGCATTATAAAGCAAAGAAAATAATATACTCGATGGGATTAGGGTACAAAAAAATACATGTATGCCTGAATCATTGTGTACTATATAGGAAGGAATATGAATTTCTATCAAGTTTTCCTAGATATAGTATTTCATGGTATAAGTTGAAAGAAAAATTACATGTTGATTTAGAAATTATAGATACCCCTACCAAGGCATTATGGTATCTTCCTATAATTCCTTATTTGAAACATTTATTTTCAAATTCACATGATGTAAAAAGGTTAATATGGCATGTAGATGAGAGAATATGTGATAGAAAATTATAGCATCTAGATGATTGTCCTCAGTAGAAGAAAATTTATCAGCAGTTTCCAACATTCGAAAATGAAGTTAGAAATATCATACTTGGACTGTGCATGGATGGAATGAATACATATCAAATCCTTAGTAGCAGGCGTAGTTCATGGACTATTTTATTGGTAATTTACAACTTATCTACTAAATTTTGTGTGAATAAAAAGTATGCCATGTTGAGTTTAATGATCTCTAGACCAAAACAGCTCGTAAATGATATTGATGTTTTCTTCTCACCATTAATTTATGATTTAAAACTCTTAGGGGAGGATGTTATTAGAGTGTATGATTCTTATAAAATGGAATATTTTAAACTATACGTAATGATTATATTCACTATAAATGACTTCTCAGCATATGGAATTTTATCTAGATACAGTGTTAAGGGGTATAAAGTGTGTCCAATTTATGAATAATAGATTTCATATTATCAACCACTTCATGGGAGAAAAATATTATACATGGTTCACAGAAAGTTTTTGTCAATGGGTCACTCTTCTATAAGATTAAAAAAGGAATTTAATGGCTCACGAGAATTTTATATTTCTTCAAAACCTTTATCCATTGATCAATATTTTGAGAGGGTTCAAAACATGGATGTAACATTCAAAAAGACACATAAATCTAGTGATGATAGAAATATTTAGAAGAAAAGGTAAATATTTTTTGAGCTACCATATTGGGGATATCATGAGGTCAAACATAACATTGATTTCATGCATGTGGAGAAGAATATTTGTGACATATTTATTGGAATATTGTTATATATTAAAGGAAATACTAAAGATGGGTTGAGTGAAAGATTAGACTTACTCTAAATGGGAATACATTTGGATTTAGATCTCACTTCTTATGGAAGGAGAACATTCCTTCCCCTGGTTTTTCATGCATTATCCAAGAGGGAGAAAATTAGTTTATGTCAATGTCTTCATGATATCAAAGTACTGTGGGGTTATTCTTTAAATGTAAAAAAATTGTCTTTAAAGGATTTGAAGTTTACAGGTATGAAATATCATTATTTCCATGTCATGATTCAATAACTCCTACCAATTTCATTGTATGGAATATTTCTCATCTATTTCAGAATGACTATAATGAAGGTGTGTTATTTTTTCAATTCAATTTTTAATAAGGTGATTGATCTGAATGCTATGAAAAAATTTGAGAACAAAGTGATTTATATACTTTTCAATTGGAAATGTATTTTACTCCATATTTTTTGATATCATGGTGTATTTTAATGGTTCATTTAGTGTGAGAAATAAATATTTTTTGACCTATATATCTAAGTTGGATGTATCCTTTTAAAAGGTATATGAATATATTGAAGGGGTATGTTAATAATCCATATCGACCTAAAGCCTCCTTTTTTGAGAAGTATATTTCTGAGGAGGTTGTGGAGTTTTTTACAAGATACTTTTCTACATTGGAGCACATTAGGTTGCCTCCATCTTTCCACGAACAAGTTATTTATAAGGGAAAGGGGATCTATGGATTTAAACTCAAATTATTGATAGGTGAATAAATAAATAAGGTATATTTATACATCTTGAATAACATAGATGATGCTCAACCATATATAACAATTCATATTAATGTGTTGAAATAATGTTATCCAAAGAAGAAAGATACATAGATTTTTAATAAGTATAACAAAACTTTTCTTCCATGTTTTAAAGTGATTGTGCTTGGTAGATCAAATGAATCAAAAATATTGAGATTGTTAGTGGGTGGTCAAAGTTTAAATTTGATAACATGGTCTGGGTATGACATTAATGGCTATACATTTCATATGAAAAATCATGACAACAAAAGTGAATTTCAGAATAGTAGTGTATTGGTGTTCACAGAAGCAATGCATTTTTTGAGTGTTAAAGACAAAAAACCAATTTCCACATCAAGTGCATATTATGAAGTCATTGAAGAAATATGGTAGGTTTATTACATTAAATTTCAAGTTCCAGTGTTTAACTAAAAATGGTTAATCGGTAAAAATAGTTTTGTACATGATGAATTTGGAATGACACTTATTAATCTGAATATATTGGAATGCACAGTTGATCCTTTTATAATGGAAACATGTGGAAAAAAATTCTATATTCTTGATTAATATGATATGCAGTTTTCTATTTTTCTAAAGGAAACAAAAAGTATGTTGGTGATGATAATATTGATGAAGATGTTGATTTATGTAAGATCCCTACTTTTATGGAAATATTAATAGATAATATTGATGATAACATCATAGGCATGGTTTGTGTCATATGGGAAGTTCGGGATGAAGGAATTTGGGCAAACAATCATTTAGTACATTCCTAATATTACAGGTTACATATTTTTTTTTCTTTTTTTCTTTTTTAAATTTCATAAAATGTTAGATATTTTAATTTTATTTTCTTCATTGAAACATGTATTTTAATTAATATGTTAAATTGTTTATTTATATTATTTTAGTTTTGTTTATTTTACCATGTTCACCCTTATTTAAATTATCTATTAATTGATTTTTTTGAAAAAAAATTATTTTAAATCTAATATGTTAAATAAAAAAATATTTTATAAGAGTATATTGAAAAAATATTCTTTTTTGTGTAAAAATGATTGATTGGGTTGGAGTGTTTTTACTATTCACACACCATTTTTTGATTTATTTTTATTTTTTTATATGAAATTGTATATCTCATTACTATTGTTAAAATTTTAGTTAACTATAACAAATACGAATAAAAATGTGTTAAGTTTACTTAGTTTGATTTTTTTTTTGATAATTTTTTTGTTTTTATTTACATTAGTAGTATAATAGTTGAATTTGTATATTTTTGTACTAATTGTTTATTGCTTTGATTTGTAGGATAATGATAGATCAATCAACTGATCCACCACATACTTTTGGAGATGATCGTACTCATACCTCTAGGGAGGAACATACACATGGTCCTCTTGATGAGCCTCATCCTTCTTTATAAGATAAATCTACTCCCACAGGGCTAAAGAATAGTTTGAGGGTTGGTAAACATGGCATCACACATTTACCAAAATTATTATTTTCACGTAGCCAGGACTAGAGGATATTAGTAGAATTTGATGATAATGATATTCCAAGAGGTCTAAATTCAAAAAAAAAACAATACTTTTATATCATTTTGGTCTAAAATAAAAGTTAGTATTTTGATTGATGATTGGAGAAGTGTTGAAAAATTGACATTATCTCACTTGTGGGAGACCATTTTGGTAAGATCATTTGTTATTATTTTACTTATCTTGAAATTTTTGTAGTAATATATGTTTTCCCCCTTCTTATAAAATGAAATATGATATGCCTTATAATAGAGGATATAAGATATCCTCACTCAAATATCTTTTTACACCTTGTTTCTCCCATGTATAACTATGGAATAGGTCCTTTTGTGACTTGGATGTTAGATTTACCACATAGAATAGTGGTAGAGGTCTTGTGACCTGGACTATTATGTGTATTGTTGTTAACCCCGATCTAGGATGTGGATCAAAGTTTTATATATATATTTTTTGGTGGAAAGTGATCACCAAGTGGAGTGTATTAGGTCTTGACTTAAGACTGAACCACTTGTTTTATCTATTGTGTCTTTCAATTTAGACTTTCTTTATTTTAACTCATATTTTAGATAACTAAATTGTAATTTGATAGTTAGTCGTAGATAATAGTTATAAATATTTTTACTTCTTAGATTAGTTTCAAAAGTTGTATCAATATCTCATATTGTTATAACTGAGAATTAATCAATCTTCTGAGAAACTATTTGAACAGTTAAGCTATTATAATTTTACTACCTTGGTTAACTGGCTAGTTTTATTTTAATTGGGGGAATATTTTAAATAAAATTTTCAACATAAATTTTTATAGGAACTCAATTCACCCCCCTCTTGAGTGTCATACTCTAACAAAAATTTGGTATCAAAGGTTGTTTTCAAGTTGCTTCTTTCAAAATTTTAAATCTGTTTTAAAATATTTTTCAAATTTTATTTTAGTTTTGTTTTAAAGATATTTAAATTTTTTTAGTTCTAAATTTATTATTCTTTAAAAGATTATTTCTTTATCATGTATAATATATTGGAAGGTGTTGCTACCAACAGACTTCCATTCTTTAATGGAACAAATTATTCACAATGGAAAATTAAAATGAAAATACACCTAGAAAGTATGGGTTTTGATATTTGGTCTTCAATTATAGATGAATATAATATTACTTCTATTTCTAGTAATACTTTGGATAACCCAACTAAGGCTAATTATAACAATAATTAAAAATCCATTAATTCCCTATATTATTCTTTAGGATATTAAGAGTTTAATAGAATTTCTACATGTAAAAACGCCCATGAAATCTAGGACATGTTATCTGTTTCACATGAAGGAACATCTAGTGTTAATAAAATGAGACTTAACACATATAATATTAAATATGATAACTTTAAAATAAATCTTCATGAGACTATTTCTGACATGTATCTCAGGTTTAATGAAATTGTGAATACTATGATATCTTTGGGAATATATGTTATATCCAAGGAGAAAATCATGAGAATACTAAGATGCTTACCAGATAGATAGAGAGGGACCTCTGTATCAATAAGAGAATCATGTGACCTCAATACCCTACTAGTAAAGGAAATGATAGGGAAACTAATGATGTATGAGGAATAATTAAAAGTCAACAAGGAAGAGGAGGATGAACCAAAGAGAAATTCAGTGGCTTTCAAAACCACTACTTCCAAAAATAAAGAAAAGGAAAGCATACAAACTCATTCTGACAGTACAAGTAATGAATATTCACTATCTGATAGTTATGAGGAAATGGCTCAATTATCCAAAATATTTAAGCAATTTTATAGAAGGAATAAATTCTTCAGGAAGCCTAACTACAAAGGTAAATATGACAACAAGGGAAACTATAAAAAGGATTAGAAGAAAGGTGATACTTCCAGTGAAATAGTCTATTATGAATGTAAGAGAAGAGGACATGTAAAGTATTACTATCCTAAGCTAAAATATAAGAAGATATATGAGGACAAAGATAGAAAATACAAAAAGTAAATGAAGGCAACATGGAGTTCTTCTGAGGATAGCTCAAGTGACTCAAAATCTTCACATGATGAAAAGGCTGACAAATCCAATATGTGTTCTATGAAAAAAAACATCTGAGGTAACCTTTGAGTCTCCTGTACAAAATTATTATTATTCTGGAGATGAAATTGATTCTAAAAATATGAACAATGATGAAATTTTTGGGTATTATATAATGCTTGAGGACACCTAAAATGAATTAAAATATAAATATAAAGATTTTAAGAAATAGCATACTCTTACTTCTATGGTTAAGTTTGAGTTTACAATAGAAAAGGAGAATAATTGTTAATTACTTAAAGAGAAAAATGAACTTAAATTATCTAATTAGCAATTGAAAAAAGAATTAGATAAATTTACCAATGGAAAGAATGTTCTAACATAAATTCTTGGTAAATAAGTATCTCTTCGATACACTAATGGTATAGGATATCAACCTGGAAAAAGAAAATTGTCTATAAAATCTGAAAAAAATTGTTTTTGTGCCTAAAACTGATAGATATTCTATAAGTTTTAGTACTGGGAACTATTTTACTACTTCTAGTTTCTCAAGACCAAATAGAGTTTATTTTTCAAATAATTTACAATTTACTTATAAGAAACCCACGAAGAAAGTATGGGTTCCCAAAGCACTTATTACTAATATTTCTAGACCCAAGAAAATTTGGGTACCAAAATCTTCTTTTGTTTGATCCTTATGTAGGAAATTTGTTTGAAGAGTTTCTATAAAAGTATATGATACTTGGACAGTGGATTTTCAAGACACATGACATAAGATTACTCTTGTTTCAAGAAAAAAATAAATATTAATGGTGGTCATGTCACCTTTAGTGACAATGCAAAAGGGAAAATCATTGGTCTCGGTCAGATTGGTAACTCTAATTCAGTTTTAATTTCTAAAGTACTTTTTTTATGGATTAAAATAAAATATACTTATTATTTCTCAATTATGTGATGATGGTTTTCATGTTAAATTTAATAATGATGCATTCAATGTTTTTAATTCTAAAAATGAATTAGTATTTTCTACTTTTAGAAATGAAAATGTTTATGTTGTTAACTTAGATTCTTTAGTTTCACAAAATGTTTATTATTTGAGTGGATTTCATAAAGATTCTTGGATTTAGCATAAAAGACTATGACACTAAAATATACACTCCCTTAGAAAGCTAACTAGAAAAGGCTTATTCAAGTATCTACCCAAACTTGAGTTTCCAAATGAAAAAGTTTGTAATCCTTGTCAAAAGGGTAAACAACACAAAATCTCTTTCAAACCAAAGAAATAATTTTCAACTTCTCAAACTCTTGATTTGGTTCACATGGACTTTTTTGGAACTTCTAGAGTTTCAAGTCTTAATGGGAATCACTATGTCTATGTTCTTTTATATGACTATTCTAGATATACTTGGACCATTTTCTTAGCTCACAAAAGTGGAGCTTGATTTCACTTTATCAAGTATACTAGGACTGTAGAAAATCTTAGTGGTCTTAGAATTAAATCTTTAAGAAGTGATCATGGATGTGAGTTTTAAAACCAATAGTTTGAATATTTTTTCTCACAAAATGTATATAGTAATAACTTATCTTTCCCTAGGACACCTCAACAAAATGTTGTTGTAGAAAGAATAAATAGAACCTTACAAGAAATATCTTGAACAATGCTTAATGAATATGATCTACCTATATACTTTTGGGAAGAAGCTGTCAATACAGCATGCTATATAATCAATAGATTCTTGATTAGACCTATCCTTAAAATAACTCCTTATGAGTTGTAGAACAATAGAAAAACCGAGGTCAACTACTTTAAAGTTTTTAGTTGTAAAGTCTATATTCTTAACACTAAGGATAATCTAGACAAATTTTCCTCCAAGAGTGATGAATGAATTTTCCTATGTTATTAAATTTCTAGTAAATCCTATAGATTCTTCAATAAGAGAACCAAATGTGTGGTATAATTTATACAAGTCAAGTTTGATGAGACAGATCCACATGAGCCCAAGACCTCTTAGGAAAATATTGAGGATGATATTTCAAATCTGGACATCAATGATAAATCTCTTGACCATCCTATGAAGGAATCTGTTAAAACATATAGTTCTGAAAATTCTCCAAAATCCATCCATAATGAACCCAAACCTATTGAACAACCTTAAATATATATTCCTTCTTTTTCTAGATCTGTTATAACCCTTAAGAACCATCGTTTAGATGTTGTTGTTAGAGATTTAGATAAAGAAACACATACTGGAGATTCTCTAAGAAATCAGGTTGAACATCATGTCTTTTTTCCACATCTTGAACCTAAGAACATCAATGAGGCAATCAATGATGAATTTGGGGTAATTTCTATGCAAGAAGAATTAAACCATTTTGAAAGAAATAAATTCTATAAACTTTTAGATAGACCTAAAGACATCTTGACTATAGACACTAAATGGGTGTTTAGAAACAAAGTAGATGAATCTGGTACCATAGTAAGAAACAAAGATAGATTAGTTTCACAAGGTTATAGTCAATAAAAAGGGATATATTATGAAGAAACTTTTTCACTGGTTTCTATAATTAAAGCCATCATAATACTATTATCTTATGCAGCACATCTTAATTTTAAAATTTATCAAATGGATGTCAAGAGTGAATTTCTAAAAGGGTATATATTTGAGTATTTTTTTGTTGAACAGCCCCCTAGTTTTACAAACCCTCATTTTCCAATTAATGTTTTTAAATTAACAAAAAAAATTATATGGTTTAAAACAAGCTCCAAGAGCTTGGTATGATAGACTAAGTATTTTTCTTATTTTCAATGGTTTTACAAAAGGTATACCTGATCCTACTCTCTTTATGAAAAGAATTTCAAAATATGTTTTAGTTGTTCAAATCAATGTTTATGATATTATTTTTGTATCTTCAAAAAATTATTTATGTATTGATTTTTCAAAGATGATGAAAAATGAATTTGAAATGAGTTTGATGGGTGAACTAAAATTATTTCTTGTATTTAAAATCTTTTAAAATAAGGAAGGTATTATTTTGAATCAAAGTAAATATAATAAATATCTTCTAAAACGTTTTGGTTTAGATATTACTAAAAGTGGTGAGAATCCAATGAATACAACTTATAAGTTGGATCTTGATGAGAATGGTAAATCTGATGATCAAACCACTTACAAAGGAATGATTGGGAGTTTACTCTAATTGAATACTAGTAGGCCTGATATTATGTTTAGTGTGTGTATGTGTGCTCATTTTCAAAAAAACCTAAAGAGTCACATATTCTTGGTGTTATAAGAATTTTCAAATACCTCAAACATAATACCAACTTAGGACTATTATATCCTAGAGGATAATCATTTGACTTAGTTGCCTATTCAAATAATGATTTTGGTGGTTGTAAGTTAGATAGAAAAAGCACCTCCAAAACATGTCACTTTTTGGGAAAGTCACTAGTTTCATGGTATAGTAAAAAGAAAAAATTTGTTGCATTATCTACTGTTGAAACTGAATACATAGATAATGGTGATTGTTTTGCTCAGATTCTGTGGATGAAGCATGCTTTTCTAGATGGGAATAAGAAGAAAAGAAGTCTTATTACTGCTGAGATAGATGGGTAGTCAAGGTTGTTTTTCAGGTTCATTCAACATATTATATGTCCAAGGAAAGGGGATTTTTCAAATCTTTAGTATTAGGATGTGTTTTTTATTAATCTTCTGAATAATGGACACAAAATCAACTTGTATAAGTATATTATACTTTACATGTGTGATATGATCAAAACTACATCAAAGTTTACCTCTCTTTTCTATTCAAGGTTTATTTCTGCTATTCTTCTAGCCAAAGGTATGGTTGCCTAGAATGAAGAAGTATTTAAGGATTTTGATTTATATATCTCTAAAGATACCTATAGGAGAATGAAAATAAGATGAATCCATGGAAGAGATCATGGGTTGAGAATAATGATAGGTTGTATGAGGATTTTAATCCTGTTAAAATCCCTCAAGAACTAAAGATGTAGTTGATCCTGGATTAGAAGCTGATGAGATTGTTGACTATTCAGATCAAGAAATAGATGATGATGTTAGTGAAGGTTTTTTGGGAGTATATCATGTGCTATAAACTATCTATAAAGGTGATGTTGATACAAGTGGAAAAGATGAATTTACAGCTAAAGGAAGTTTTGTTGTAGAGGAAGAGATTGTTGTTGTGGAAGATCTTGCTGCTGTTGTGGAATGGTCTGAAGAATAGGTTGAAACTGAAGTAATCTTATCTGATAAGGAAAGGATGGAAAAATCCTTTTAGTTGGCTAGAGATGTGGGTGATCTTAACATATCTGAAAGTACGGGAATGGGTCAAGAGATTGAGTCTCTCGATCCTAGAAGAGATGAACCAGTTGAGGGGGAGTAGCACCCTAGCTTAGAAAGTGTTCAAATTCCAAATCCTATTGACCCAAGTTCTGTGGATACCTGGTATAGTTTTCCTAGTTATTTTGATGTGGATGATACCCAAGAGGCGTCAGTAAAAGGAATAGATCTTTAAACTATGATTCAGTTGAAACAAATATCTGCCAAAGAAGTATCCCCTGCCAAGGAACCAAAACCTATTTTAGTTCCTACTCCTGAACCTGCTCATGAATCTTCTAATTTTGTAAGTCATAGTGATCTGAATTTTTTTTGAGAAAACTTATTGTCTGGATTTGGGAAGATTCTACAGTCTCAACCTACACCTATGAAAAATCTCAGTGAAAGGGATGCTACATTGTTGTTAGATAAGATTATATGGCAGATCCAACCTAATATGCTTCATGAAATTCAGAAAGTTCGCATTGAGAACAGATAGTTGAGTGATGAGGTGAAATCTCTAAAATATATGGTTGAATAAATGAAGAAAGACTTACAAGATATTCAAGATCATGTTTCTCATCTTAGTGAGGATTATGATGATAAGATTACACAGAAGGTTGTATCTATGATTCAACCAAACTTAATTATTGTGCATGAAAAGGTGGTTGAGAACAACACCAAGATAGCCAATGAGATGTGTGGGCTTGTCTCTGGACTCAATAAGCCGACTGATGAATATAAAGGTTGTTTAAAAACTATTTTAAATCATCTTAAGACTCTCACATCAGCTATTTAAGCTCCATCTACCTCTAGACCACCATCTCAACCTGTATATAGTAGCTTAATTAGATCAGTTTTCCAAGAAGAGCTTCAGTCAGTGTTGAGTGGTATTGATAAGGAAAGTCTCTCTACTGTCATCAAGAATAGTGTCCATGTACTTGATTTGGTGAGGATCCATTCAAATATTTCCACTTATTCTCAAGAATAAATCTCCAAGAAAGTGGTCTACTACTTTAAGATAATTTATTCTAATCATGACTTTGATAATAACTTTAAGTATCTTGTGGAGAATTTGAAGATACCTCTAATTACTCAAGCCTTCAAGGATTAAGTGTAGAAGATCAAGGAATTCAAAAACACTCTAGAGAAGTTTCTAGAAAAAAATTATGATTTTGAGAAGGCCATGAAGTATGGTGGATAGATCATCACGAACTTTATAAACATATTGAAACCTTATATGCATGTTTATAGTACTTCAATTGTGGCTCCCGCAGCTGCTCCTCTAAGGCATGGCCTGATTCCTTCTACCAATCCTTATTCTTCCACCTATTTTTCACTAGTTACTATGTTTGTTGCTTATGATCTAAGCCAGATCAGACCTGTCATTATTGAGAAACCTTTTCCTCAGTCTTCCACCATACCTACCCTTTCACCTTCTATCATTGAAGGAGTGTCACTGCCTTCCCTAGACACTGCTTCTACCACCTCCACTTCTACACCTCTTGCTTCTCCATCTAGTGTCTCTCATAATGGAAAAACCAAGTCTGGTGACTCTACTGATAAGTGAATTATTATTTTTATAGTGATCTAATGTATTATTTTTTCTTGATTGTAATAGACTTTTTCCTTTTATTCAATAGAATGTGTCCTTATGTTGTTTCTTCACTTGTTATTTTCTTTTGGTATTTGATTTTTCTCTTTTTCTCTCTTCTATTTTTGATAATCCTAAAAGGGGGATAAATCATAATAAGGCATAATAAGTCATTTAAAGTGGAGAAATACTAAGGGGGAGAACTAAAAGTAAAAATAAGAACTGAGAAAAGACCTACCCTTTATGCTATTTATTACATATATGCTTTAATATCTTGATATGATAAGTAATCTATTTATTTATTTCTAAAATATTTGTCTTGTAAATGCCATGATTTTTTATCATCAAAAATGGGGAGATTTTTGGACTCCTCGTGCTTTAATGCGAACAAATCATGTTTGGAGATTGTTGGACTCCTCATGTTTTAATGCTCACAAATCATGTTTTACACTCTTATAACTCATGTTTTTAAACTCTCACAAGATCATGTTCAAAATCTCACAAATCATATTTTAATCTTGTAAACTTTGTTTAATCATGTTCTATTATGTTTTAGTATGATTATGTTTAATCTTAATCCATTCTATGAAGTTTACTTCTTAAGAAAGCTTACAGATTTTCAAAAATTTTGTGACACCGTAACTGTGCTACCGGTTCCAAAATTCATAAAGGACCAGACATCATAACTATACTACCGGTTTTAGAATTTTTGAAGGACCAGACAATGTAATCGTGCTATCGGTTCTAGAATTTTCAAAGGACCAGACACCATAATCGTGCTACCGGTTCCAGAATTCTCAAAGGACCAAACATCATAATCATACTACTGGTTCCAGAATTTACAAAGGACTAGATGCCATAACTTTTCTACTGGTTCCAGATCTCACCATGATTATGGCACTGTGACTGTCTCACCGCAACTGTGACACCGTTCCATACTTAACCATTTTTCTATCTTTTCTAATTAAATTTAAAAGTTGTTTCTAACAATATTATTTGATTCATTTCATGACACTGATATAATTAATAATATTTTGAAGTCCTATCAGCAGAAATTATGAGGTACGAGGTGTGAAGATCATCCACTTTGTCATCTCCAACACAAGAACCTGAAATAAAATAAAGCATGGAACTCAAGCAGAAAAAAAATAGAATAGTTGTTAAATGCATGAAAAATATAAGAACATCCATTTATGAAAGAATACACCAAAGGAAAAAAACTAATTCCTACTGGTTGTAAACAAATAAGAACCTGTTGTGAACCATCTTGAAAAGATCCTTATAGTAACTCAAAGAAGAATAAGAACATCTCACTGCACTGCAAACCAGAACACTCGACTCATGACACTCTGTTTTCAAAAGAGGAATGAAAAATTGCATCCACTGCATCCAAAGGGACCATAGCTGCATTTCACGACACACAAAGCCTTCTAAACCCTATCTCATTACATTTTTCTCTATTGTGTATTGTTTTATTACTCTTTGAGCAGTGTGTGTGTCTATATTTAAAACACACACTGTCTCATGCCCTGAATTAGAGGATACAAGATATCCTCACTAAAATATATTTTTACACCTTGTTTCTCCCACATATAACTGTGGAAGAGGTCCTGTGTGACCTAGCTGTTATTTTTCTCATGTATAACAGTGGTAGAGGTCTTGTGACCAAGACAGTCTTGTGTGCTGTTGTTAACCCTAATCCAAGGTATGGATCAAAGTTTCATATATATGTTTCTTGGTGGCAGGTGATCACCAAGTGGAGTGGATTAAGTATTGGATTGAGATTGAACCACTTGTTTTATTTGTTTCATCTTTCAATTTAGTCTTTCTCTATTTTAACTCATATTTTAGAAAACTAAATTTTACTTTGATAGTTAGTCTTGGATAGTAGTTATAACTGTTTTTCCTTATTAAATTATTTTCAAAAGTTGTATAAATATCTCATATTGTTATAACTGAGAATTAATCAATCTTCTGAGAAACTATTTGAAAATTCAATCTATTATAATTTTACTACCTTGGTTAACTGTCCAGTTTTATTTCAATTGGGGGAATATTTTAAATAAAAAATTTAACATAAATTTTTATAGGAACTTAATTCACCCCCTATTAAGTGTCCTACTCCAACCAATTGTTGCATATGGAATGATATTTTATATTGGAGATATCATTAAACTTCAAGAGATGGAGATAGGGAATCATATTCATTGTATAATATATTATAGATAGATCAGCTGGAGTACTGTTACTTATAGATGAGGTGAGTATGTGGGAAAAAGTATCAACCACTTTTTAGTTTATCTATCTAGACTTCTGCAACATATTACGATAGAGGTATGTGCATATTTTATCTTTTATTTCATTTTGGTATTAATTTTTTTTTTTAAATTTAAAGTTTATATATTTATCTATTTTTATATGAATACTTTAAAGGTAAATAGTTTTTGTATAAACAAAAACAAATACAAAGTGTTATAACTTTAGATAAAAAATCAAGTAGTCTTGATAGATTTTCAACATATGAAAATTTTTTGTTGGATGTTTATGAGATTCCAATTGAAGCTAACATTTTTGTAAATACAATGATTGTTGTGCTTTTGAAAAATGATATCATAGATCTTGTAACTAGAGATCAGTTGGGAATCAACACGATGCATGTTTTTTCCATGTAAGTCTTAACGTAAATCTTTCTGTATGTTTAATTTATTGAAAATTTATACTTATGTTTGTTTTGTATTGGGTATATTTATATAATGTGTAAGGAGAATGACAAGATGGATGTATGTGGATTTATGGACCCACAGTTTATTTCTCCTATAGTGATGATAATGACTGAAGTAGAAAGAACAGTTTATATTGCTGAAAGATTTCAAAATGATGTAATTATTCAGTGATAGATGTTTTCTTATCTTCAAGAGTATGAAACCTATATCTCACAAAGTTTTATATATCTTTTAACATAAAAAATACTAATATTAAATTTTATTTTATATCAGTGTCCATTTAATGTTAGGTGTTTTTTGTCCAAAGGAGAAGTCACATTACTGGTTATGTTCTATCCATGGTAAAGTGCGAAAAAATTATAAGAATGTATTGAAAACATAAGTTTAAATTTTTTAATAATGTTTAATATTGTAATGACTTTTAAATTTATTTCATTCATATTATTTTCAAATAGGGAATGGAATTTTTTTCAAGAAACCACAAGAAATAAGAGTTTCAAGATCAAATATGTAAAATCAAAGGTAAATTTTCAAATATAATTAGTAACTTTTGGATATATTACATAATAGAGACATTTTGAATTGAAAACTCATTTAAACAGTGTTTTCATAAACAGGAAGGTGTAAAATAATGCGTATATTATGTGTTAAGATTTATGTATGAAATAATTTCAACAGGGACAATTACAAAGTTCCACCAGGTTAGATTTATTTATAAAAATTTACTTAATATTTAATTCATTTTATTCATAATACATGTTAAATGATTTCCTTTTAATTTGTATATTTTTTATAACCATCGGACTTATAGTGCACAAGATTTGAGACGCTTGAAAATTGAATGGGAAAATCATTTTAAAGGTGTGGTTGGATTTTAGTTTGTTTTTACTATATATTGTAATTTTGAAAGTTGTAATTGTAAATGCATTTGGATAGGAAAATAATTTTATAATTATAGTTGGATTTTAGTTTTTTTACTATATATTATAATTTTGAAAGTTATAATTGTAAATGGGTTTTGTTGGTTATTTTTTGCTACTTCTGTTGCTTGGTTTATGCTAGTTTTTCTGCTAGTTTCTCTTCTTATCTATATTGGAGAGGAGGGAATAAAATGAAATTATAAAAAAATTGTTTTTTCACATCAGTTATAAACTAACCAATGTGAAAAACCCATTACGAATGGTTTTTCATGTCAGTTTTGGGATAACCAACATGAAAGACCATTAATCGCAATGGTTTTTCACATCAATTATTACATAACCAATGTGAAAAAACCTATTACGAAGGGTATTTCATGTTGGTTATCCCATAACAAACATGAAAGACCTATTTTTCACATCAGTTATTACATAACTGACATGAAAAAACACATTTAGATAGTTTTTTCACATAATTTGTATAATAACCTACATGAAAAAGCAATAAAATATTCATTTACAATGTCCTTTTTTTGATTTATGTCAAAAATTTATTTACTATGTCGCTTGCAATAACACTGCATACTAACTAACATAATAAAATCAAGAAAAACTGATGTGAAAACTCACTTTCTGAACTAGTGGTTCAACCATAAAATAAATAATTTCATAGACATAAATAAAGAAATAATAAAATGAACTATTCATGAGCTTCATCTAATGGTTGATTTAATGAGCAGACATTAAATCAACCTTTGACCTAGGAAAAATAACTCATATTTCTAGTCTTGTCATGAGTTATAGTGTTCCACATATCCACCTATGTATCACTCAAGTTGAAATCATGATGGTTCCATCTTGAACTACCTCTATGAACCTTGGGATACTCCATTAATTACATGTATTTATGAATCACACGTAGGTGAGGGGAACCAAAGGATTAGTTAAAATGGAATTACATAAATATACTTGGACACATAGGTCCTACATAATAATGGATGGAGGGATGATTTATAGGCTATCATTTAATTTAATATTAAATAATTGAAACCCCTATAATAAATTAAATTAAAACATCCAAAATATATATAGGTCTTGGTCAAGCTCCTGAATGGTCATACATACAATGAATATGAAAAAAGTAACTGGCTAGCATTCATTTCTTTATTTGTTCTTTATTATTAAGATGAACACACTTGTATTAATTAATTAATTAATTAATTAATTAATTCCATTTCATCATAATGATCATCCGAACATAATTGGGGATACCCATCATTTATGTAATTCATGGAAAATAAACCACATAACCAATAAGGACGTATTTATTATAATAAATTAATTAAGCATTTAAAATTCTTTAAAAACATTATTAAATTTTCAGACACACAATGGTGTGTCAATCAATGAAATAAGGTTTTAATGCTATAATTTTCCGATTTAATGTAGTTTTTAATTTTTTTCCATTAATGGGAGACTACACAGTGTGTACATTCGGCTACACGCCATGTATCTCAGTTTTCGTGTATCCAAATAACATTCTCGGGTCTGCATCATGTACCTCATCCAGAATACATAGTGTGTACAAGCCAGCTACACGTCGTGTACACCACATACATGTTGTGTATATCATAAATGCTCCATGTTGTCAGTCTCACATGGTTTTGACTGTGTATAATGACCATATGGATTGTGCAATTTAAATCACTAACTCGTGTTGACTACATGGCATGTGCACCAATACATGGCATGTAATCCAACAAACTACATGCCACCCTATCCCTTCAACATGTGGTATACACCACATATAATTACTTCATGGTGCATCGTGTATCCCTCATGTCACGAACCAGGTTGGGTCTCCATCTAACCTGGTGCCCAACTCGGTCTGCCACATGGCCCGAAGGGCATTCCCGATCCCCACGGGCTGGCACAAGTTCCCGAGTATCAAAAATAAAACTTGTGAAGGATTTACCTGAATAAATAAATATGAAACAAACAACAAGCTGAATAAATTGAAACTAAAATCAGACAACCAAATAGACCCTTACACCAAGGTCAAAATTAAGGTTTACAACTTAAACCAAAAATCCAAAGGGAACGACAATAAAGGAAGAACTAAAAACACAAACTCAAACCTCCAAGAAACATGAGGTGCAACAACCTCAAGCCACTTCCTCCAAACTGTCATAAGGGTTCCACTGACAACCCGAACCACCCAATGCAATGCTCGATGCCTCAACCTAGATTACCAAAGAAACAGAGTCTACAAACACCCAAAGTTGTATGTAGGGTGTGAGCCAAAAGCCCGGTAGGATGACACTGAGAAAAGGTTCCACGAATAATTATTAAATGACAAATACAGTTACAAGTTTAACAAAGACAAGAAATATATTCTTGAACAGTTTTAGTGAAAATGATTTTCTTTAATAAAAACAATTTTAAAATGGAAACAACTTTAAAGGAATCAACTTAAATTAAAACACACACACACACACTTGTTTTCATGGTAACCCCAACATCACACCCGTGTGCCGAAGGTGAGCACAAAGAAAAAGAGGAGCACAGTACATGGGAGAGGCCCTAAAGATACTAGCGAGAAGTGGGACCCTAGAACATCATGTCTCGATGAACAATGGTATAGAAACACAGCAATATACGTTCTCGTGAATGATCCACTAGTAGGGTAACACAACCATAACCTAGTGGTCTCCCAACATTATCCAAAAGTTTAGTTAGTGTTTTAGTCGTCACTCTAGCTATGTGAAACCGGTCCGATGCCACTTCTGTATCACTAGCGCACTAGTCCTAGTCCACCCACCTAGTACCCATGCTTCCCATTTCTGCTCAAGTAGTTTAGAGTTCATGTAATATTCCAAACATAAACAAGCAAGACAAATGAGGTGTTATGTATACCCAACACTACACTCGCACACACAAAAACCATTTAAAAAAATAATATGCACACTAAAAACATCCCAAAACTAAATCTGCATCACTTACACAACCAATTAAAATGACTGTACAGTCAAAGAAACCACTTTCAGCATCAAACACACCATTAAAAGAATTTATCAAACAATTTCCACACACGCTGGATGACTTTACACACCAAAAACATTTACACAATTTAACTCAAACAATTTTTCACCCTTAATAATTATTTAATAAAAGAATTCAAATTTTCATAAATAAATTTTAAAGATAAAAACACCACTTTACACACTAGACCGACCCAAACCCCATTACATGACCACATGCACACAATTCCACCTCTGGAACACAATCTGCATCACACATGCGATTAAATAAACCATCCACAAAGTTAAAAGGACCATTACAACAGTTAAACAAACCGCCATAAAAACTTTCCAACCCATTTAAAAATACGCCGCATGACTAAAACACCAAAAATCCACTCAAATGATCATTTAAGATAGAACGCATACCGACGCAACACCAAAACACCAATTGCACCCATTTTACATCCTTACAAATAATCCGCACAATTTATAAAACACTAGTGAATAGTCTAACATGGATTTTCACAACAACAACATACTCATATCATCTAAACACACTAATAAACACATTAAGACATAATAAACCTTAAGTGAAAATTAAATCACACCAAACAAACTAATTAGTAGGTTAACCTCACAATTAAAAAAACTAACAATTAACTAGAGATGAGATTTCAGCAGCAAGTACACATATTATAAACATGATCCCAAATAAGTTCAACTGCAAATCAAACCTCATAGAAGATCGACTTCACACTACAAAAATTAATTAAATAATATTCTAAATTAATTAAACTTGAAAATTAATTAATGAAATAACAATTAAACATGGAACCACCTACCTAGAATGTATAAAAACTTCACAACTTGATGTGAAACCCCAGTCGCTTTCCAGTCTCACCGCAAAAAACTTAGAATGAATGCTAAAAACCATAAATTGAACCAAAATCATCACAAATGGACCTTAAACAACAAGAAAACTAACCCGCAATTCTACCAAAAGGAAGAAACGACAATCTGAAGTAAGACTCACCTGCGGTAGGGGTTGTGGGAGGCCAACCGAGCACGGCGGAGAGGTTTTGTAGGTGTGACGCGCACTAGGGAGTTTGTCGGAGGGTCCATCTGTGAAGGTGGGGAACGGAAAAGGGAGGGTACATCCAAGGAAGGGTGTGGCCAAGTTTGTCCGGTGAGGAGTAGGGTGATTCCGGTTCGCCGGGAGCAGGAAGGATGGATGTCGCCAGTTCGGTGTGCTATAGAAGCCCAGATGGGTGGAAGGGACGGAACGGGTCCAGGTGGTGTGAGGCAGCGGGCGGCGACACAGTTCAGCGCGAGGAAGGGTCAGAGCGGGTTCAGTGCAAGGCAGCGGTGGCTCGGGTCCGGCGGAAGGCAGCGGTCGTCGGTCAGTGCAGCCAGAGGGAAGAAGGTGTCGGCTAGGGTTAGGAGGAGGGGATGTGCAGCGCGAACCAGGGGGGGTCTGCTGTGCACGACGGGTAATGGAGGAAGGAATAGAGGAACAAGAAAAAAAATAAAAAAAATAAAAAAATAAATAAAAAATAAAATAAAACCTAAGAAAACCCTAAATAAAATTAAAATAATAATAATATTGTTGATAATAGTGGTAGTAATATTAGTGCCAAAATATAATGTTAAAAAAATAACCTTATAAAAATAACTTAAAAATAATTATAACCTAACTAAAATATTATCAAAATTAATAATAATTGTAATAAAATTAAAATTAACATGCTGATAATTTTATAATCATTATAATAATTTAATATTATCTAACTAATTAAAATATTAACTCAAATAATAAAATAAGATAAATAATCCCAATATTATTTTTATTGTTATTATTAAACAACTCTTGAATTATTTAATCATTTTTCTTATTTCATTTTGGTGCTTAAATTATTATTCAACTCGTTAATTAATTAATTATCCATGCGTCGGGCAGGCCGCATATTGATCAGGCGAAGCCACATGGTTTCATTCATGTCATGCACGTGCGCAAACATTACGACGCCAAAATGCTCATTTATTAGCAAAACACAAAAAACTCTCATCGGGTCCAGCCCGCACCTCAGCAAAGAAAATTTAATGAAAAATAAAAATTATAAAATAAAAATAAAAATTACTACAGATGTCTGGGTGTGACAATTATCCCCATCGTGATACTTTCTACCCCCAGAAAGTCCCAAAAGACTAGATCAACCAAGGGTTCCAGGTGAGACCATGAAGACACCTAAAACAAAAAATCAACCACCCAAAGATCGGGTATTCAAAACACCCATGACCTGAAACTTCAAAGAACTCAAAACCAGAATCACCAAGCCGAATAGCCAATAGTAAGGAATTCACCTCCAAACACAACTACAACATGGAACAACCTGACCCCTAACTTAGGGATCACCATGGCTGCTTGAGATCTCTAAAAACACTAGTCCAACATAGGCCAACCTACATTGATTATTCCTACAGTGAACAACACTCCCCTCCATGAGAAGGTTTTGATATCGAAAACCCCTAACCTAGCAAAAAACTGGGCAGGCACACATCAATCCCACAATAAATGAGAATCTATGAAACGAGTACAACTTCATTCCATAACCGACCACAAGAAGGTGCATAGGGCACGCCTGTTGGCTTTACAAGAATACAAATTTTTTGAACCTCTTTACGGCCCAAGAGGAACTCTCGTAAAATAAGACCATGACAAGGAGACGAGGGCTCCATGCCCCTCACAATAAGAATGATGCCTTCAGAGATGATACCGTAATAAAGAAATTTAAAGTTGTCCCCATTCATCACTGTGGAATTAATCCGGACAAAGCTCGCACCACGTCCGATGAGTTTCGACTACACACAAGCTTCACCCCGAGACCTATGGTTGGGGCCCTGATGTCTGAAGCATCTACCGCCTCATAGTCATAAACTGACCACCTCTGACTAGAACTTCCTCCGCTGGAAAACAAACCTACATACTTCTCCTCGTTCCCCAATAGGCCACTCTGTCAACATACTAACTAAGAATTGCAGTGAATGACTTAGAGTTCCCGACTAACCACACTGGAGATAAGAGATTGAGCAGTCTGTCAAATGTGCAATGAAAACTGATGGAAGGATCACTCTAAGAACAAGTCTCATTGGTTCACACTTCTCATCGAATGAGGAACATGCACTTACCACAATGTGAACAAGACCAATAACTATTACAAGCTTTAAATTGATTGTTCCACACAACCTCTAGGGAACACGAAACTAGCTTATTAGAAAGGTCAACGCACCTCCTTCTACACCTATTGACTGGTCGAGCACCTATGAGATCCACCACTTTCTCTTGCCTTCACTACCTTAGGTATAACCACAGGATGAAGTTAGTCTTAAGGATCGCTCAATACGTCATTATTCACAACAAAAATGGAATGATCATCATTCACTAGTTTAGTCCCACTCCAACAGATGTACTTGAGAAAATCTTACACCCACACAACATTTGGAGTCCCTTAAAAACCGGAGACACTCCCAACATTCCCAACACACTCGACGATATTCATCCAAAATTCCTATAAACAACTGTCACAACCGAGCAAAAACCAACTCCACCACTCCACTGGGATTCTGGGATGAGCCAAGAACTGAGAGACATGCTAGAAACCCATGGGACCTTTCTAAGGGCATATCCCAAACAAGAAACACAAAACAGCCTTCCAAAAATCCAAGAACATCACAAAACAAACATCCACACCTCAGACACAAATCTAAAAATTCCAATTTAAAATATCAATTCATTATTAAAGAAAAACACTCGCTTGAAAAACCAAGCACTGCACAAAAATCCAAAAATCTCTTTTGAAAAATTCTTCTTCACTCTGAACTCAATGTCATTTTCCAATTTCCAAAACTATTTAAGCACAAAAACCCATTTTAGAGAAAATCCCACTTTCTAGGAAATAAGAAGCAGCCTTATAAATCAATCAATCACCACTGATATTCCATGGTGCCTCACAAATATTCATTTTTGTGCCACTCAGTCACCCGCCCACATGATCCACCAACTTTCCATCAATCACGTCCACATGCACACGTGATCCCCCATAGGAATATCACTGGACAAAACAAGGCTCTTTCGCTTTCAAAACAAAACATTCCCAATATTCTGAAAATAATTCTTTTTTTCCAAAACCATTTCAAAAATTCAAGACAAATTTTAAAAATTATTTCCATTTATAAAATAACCCACTTCAATTTCAAATGACCTAAGACATTCTTTCAGAAATTCAATTTTGAAAAATCAAATTCCAAATTCTAGAAACAAGGTTCAAAAGAAACGCACCCAAAAATCATTTCAAACACACCAAAATAAAATAAGAGAAACCCCAAGGTCTAATTTCCTTTTAAAAGAAAACACTTTCATGTCAAACCAAAACTGAAGCAAGACATCATCAACGCTAAATCACATAGATGAGGAACTAGTGGTCATGCCAGACCCGAAAACATGGTTTAGCAGACCATGCCCTAGGCAAGCGCCAACCACTAGGAGTGTCGAACCATACTCCCGGGTATCACATGGGTCTCCACTCCATGTGATACCACGTGCAGTACTGGTTTACTCCTATTGTCATCCCCCATCCACAAAGACTAAATCCAGAACATAAATCCTGGACTACCCTTGGTTACTCGAGGATCGGAATGAGAAAGAGTTCATGACTCTCTTCTCACACCTACCCCTTGAGTACTAACATTCTTATCACCGATCTACCTAACATCCCAAATAACAAAAAAACCTCCTTTGATACCATATTGTCACGAACCAGGTCGGGTCGCCATCTAACTTGACACCCAACCTGGTCTGCGACATGGACCGAAGGGCGTTCCTGATCCCCACGGGCTGGCACACTTGCCCGGGTATCAAAAATAAAACTTGGGAATGATTTACCCAAATAAATAAATATAAAACAAACAAAAATCTGAATAAATTGAAACAAAAATCAGACAACCAAACATACCCTTACACCAAGGTCAAAATTAAGGTTTACAACTTGAACCAAAAATCCAAAGGGAACAACAATAAAGGAAGAACTAAAAACACTAACTCAAACCTCCAAGCAACATGAGGTGCAACAACCTCAAGACACTTCCACCAAACTGACACGAGGGTGCCACTGACAACCTGAACCGCCCAATGCAATGCTTGATGCCTTAACCTGGAATACAAAGGAAATAGAGTCTACCTACACCCAAAGGTGTGTGTAGGGTGTGCACCAAAATCCCAGTAGGATACCACCGATAAAAGGTTCCATGCATAATTATTAAATGACAAATACAGTTACAATTTTAACAAAGAGAAAAAATATATGCTTGAACAGATTTAGTGAAAAGTATTTTCTTTAATAAAAACAATTTTAAATGTAAACAACTTTAAAGGAATCAAATTAAATTAAAACACACACACACACTTGCTTTCATGGTAACCCCAACATCACACCATGTGCTGATGGTGAGCACAAATCAAAAGAGGAGCACAATACATGGGAAAAGAGGAGCACAATACATGGGAGAGTCCCTAAAGATACTAGCGAGAAGTGGGAGCCTAAAACATCATGTCTTAGTGAACAATGTTATAGAAACACAGCAATATACATTATTGTGAATGATCCACTAGTAGGGTAACACATCCATAACCTATTAATGAAAAAAATGATTTGGAGGGTCACTCCAGCTACGTGAAACCGGGCTGATGCCACTTCCATATCACTAGCGCACTAGTTCTAGTCCACCGACCTAGTACCCAAGCTTCCCATTTGTGCTCAAGTATTTTAGAGTTCACTTAATATGCTAAATATAAACAATAAAAACAAATGAGGTGTTATGTATACCCAATACTATACTCACACACACAAAAACCATTTCAAAAAATAATATGCACACTAAAAATAACCCAAAACTAAATCTTCATCACTTACACAACCAATTAAAATGAATGCACAATCAAAGAAACCACTTTCAGCATCAAACACGCCATTAAAATAATTTATCAAACAATTTCCACACATGTCGCATGACTTTATGCACCAAAAACATTTACACAATTTAACCCAAACAATTTTTCATCCTTAATAATTATTTAATAAAAAAATTCAAATTTTCATAAATAAATTTTGAAGAGAAAAACAATGCTTTATACACTGGGTTGTCCCAAACCCCCTTACATGACCACACGCACACAACGTCGCCTTAGGAACACAATCTGCATCACACATGCGATTAAAGAAACCACCAACATAGTTAAAAGGGCCATTACAACAGTTAAACAAACCGCCAAAAAAACTTTCCAACCCATTTAAAAATACGCCTCATGACTAAAACACCCAAAATCCACTCAAATGATCATTTAAGACAGAATGCATACCGAAGCAATAAAAAAACACCAATTGCACCCCTTGTATATCCTAAAAAATAATCCGCACAATTTATAAAACACTAGTGAATAGTCCAACATGGATTTTCACAACAACAACATACTCATATCATCTAAACACACTGATAAACACATTAAGACATACTAAACCTTAAGTAAAAATTAAATCACACCAAACAAACTAATTAGTAGGCTAACCTCACAATTAAAAAAACTAACAATTAACCAGAGATGAGATTTCAGCAACAAGTACACATATTATAAACATGCTCCCAAATAAGTTCAACTGCAAATAAAACCTCATAGAAGATTGAATTCACACTACAAAAATTAATTAAATAATATTCTAAATTAATTAAACTTGCAAATTAATTAATCAAATAACAATTAAACATGGAACCACCTACATGTAATGTATAAAAACTTCGCAACTTAATGCGCAACCCCAATCGCTCGCCAGTCGCACCGCAAAAAACTTAGAATGAACGCTAAAAACTATACATTGAACCAAAATCATCACAAATGGACCTTAAAAAACAAGAAAAACTAAACTGAAATTCTACCAAAAGGAAGAAACGACCATCTGAAGTAATATGCATCTACGGTAGGGGTTGCGGGAGGCCAACCGAGCACGGTGGAGAGGTTTTGGAGGTGCGTCGCGCACTAGGGAGTTTTTCGGAGGATCCGGATGTGAAGGTGGGGCATGGAAAAAGGGAGGGCACATCCAAGGAAGGGTGCGACCAAGGATGTCTGAAAAGGAGGAGGGTGATTCTGGTTCGTTGGGAGCAGGAAAGATAGACACCACTGGTTCGGTGCACCATAGGAGCCCAGACAGGTGGGAGGGGCGGCAAGGGTCTAGGTGGTGTGAGGCAGCGGGCAGCGACGCGGTTCAGCATGAGAAAGGGGAGGAGCAGGTTCGGAGCTAGGTAGTAGTGTGTCGCGACCCAATCATGGGGGTCTTGTCCCACACCAGCAAGAACATCAAAGCTCCAGTTCATCTGGTTTTTCCCTATCGAAGATATTGTAGTCGCCCCGACAAAGTGGATGATGGTGCATGTCAGACTTCACACCACTGTTTGGGAGTTGGGGGCACTCTCCAGATGATTCCATGGTAGGAAGAAACTAGTGAACCTCACATATGAAGAGATGGATGACTGAACCCCACCCGCCTTGGAGGGGGCTGGGGTGCCGCATGGGTGAACTGCTATGTTGAGACGCTCAACCCATGGCAAGTGGTATCAAAGGTAATGTGTCTTGTGGTGTTTCAGAATGTTTCCGGATGGACCTTGGTGGTGGGATTGGAGTAACGGGGTGTCATGCGGAGGTGACATGACAGATAAGGTCACGCTTGAGAGATTTCAGAGGCAGAGTCACCACTATGAAGGGTGGATCTTGTGGAGGTGTTTTTCGACCCTGAAAGAGAGGGTGGACCACGGTGGTTTGCGACCCAGAGAGTGGGTGGGCCATTAATGGTGAAGACAAGGAAGGAGTTTCCCATGAGGCCATGCTTGTTAACTAGTTAGTTGGAAACAATCATTTCACAGACACACAGAAGGTCGTGATCCTGCATGCACAAGGGAGTGCATGGAATGGTGGTGGGATAATGTCATGACCCAATCATGGGGGTCCTATCCCACACCAGCAAGAACATAAAATCTATAGTTCATCTGGTTTGTCCCTATCGAAGAGATGGGAGTCACCCCAACAAAGTGGAGGATGGTGCGTGTCAGACTTGACACCACTGGTTGGGAGTTGGGGCCACTCTCCTGATGATTCCATGGTAGGACGAAACCAATGAACCTCACATTTGAAGAGTTGGACGGCTGAACCCCACCCGCCTTGGAGGGGGCTAGGGTGCCACATGGGCTAACTTTTGTGTTGAGACACTTATCCCATGACAAGTGGTATCAAAGGGAATGTGCCTCATAGTGTTGTGGAATTCTGTCAGACGAACCTTGGTGGTGGGAGCGGAGTCCCAGGGTGTCATGTGGAGGTGACACGATAGAGAAGGTCATGATCGAGAGATGTTAGAGGCAGAGACGCCACTATGAAGGTTGGATCTCATGGAGGTGGTTTTAGACCCTGAGAGAGAGGGTGGACCATGGTGGTTTGTGACCCAAAGAGTAGGTGGGCCATTGATGCCAAAGACAAGGAAGGAGCATCCCCTAAGGCCATGCTTGGTATCTGGTTAGTTGGAAGCAATCTTTTCGCAGACACACAAATGGCCACGATCATTCATGTATGAGGGTGTGCATGTAATGGTGGTGGGAGAATGTCACAACCCAATCATGGGGGTCATGTCCCACACCAGTAAGAACATCAAAGTTGCGGTTCATTTGGTTTGTCCCTATCGAAGAGATGGGAGTCGCCCCGACAAAGTGGAGGATGGTGCATGTCAGACATGACACCACTGGTTGGGGGTTGGGGCCACTCTCCTGATGAGTCCATGGTAGGAAAAAACCAGTGAACCTCACGTATGAAGAGCTGGACAGCTGAACCCCACCCGCCTTGGAGGGGGTTGGGGTGCCACATGGGCAAACTTCTATGTTGAGATGCTCATCCCATGACAAGTGGTATCAGAGGGAATGTGCCTCGTGGTGTTGTGGAATGTTGTCGGATGGACCTTGGTGGTGGGATAGGAGTCCCGAGGTTTCATGTGGAGGTGACACGACAGATAAGGTCACACTCGAGAGATGTCAGAGGCAGAGATGCCACTATAAAGGGTGGGTCTCGTGGAGGTGGTTTTCAACCCTGAGAGAGAGGGTGGACCACGGTGGTTTTCAACCCAGAGAGTGGGTGGGCCATTGATGCCAAAGACAAGGAAGGAGCATCCCCTGAGGCCATGCTTGGTAGCCGGTTAATTGGAAGCAATCATTTTGTGGACACACAGAAGGCCACGATCTTACATGCACGAGGGCGTGCATGGAATGGTGGTGGGAGAATGTCACAACCCAATCATGGGGGTCCTGTCCCACACCAGCAAGAATATCAAAGTTGCGGTTCATCTGGTTTGCCTCTATCGAAGATATGGGAGTCGCCCCGACAAAGTGGAGGATGGTGCATCTCATACTTGATACCACTGGTTAGGAGTTTGGGACACTCTCTTGATGAGTCCATGGAAGGATGAAACCAGTGAACCTCACATATGAAGAGTTGGACGGCTTTCCCGCCTTGGAGGGGGCTGGGGTGCCGCACGGGTGAACTGTTGTGCTGAGATGCTCAGCTCATGACAAGAGGGCTTGCATATACGAGGGCGTGCATAGAACGGTGGTGGGATAATGTCACAACCCAATCATTGGGGTCTTATCCCACAACAATAAGAACATCACAGTTGTGGTTCATCTGGTTTGTCCCTATCTAAGAGATGGGAGTTGCCCTGATAAAGTGGAGGATGGTGCGTGTCATATTTGACACCACTGGTTGGGAGTTGGGGCCACTCTCATGATGATTCCATGGTAGGATGAAACCAATGAACCTCACATATGAAGAGCTGGACGGCTGAACCCCGCCCGCCTTGGAAGGGGCTAGGGTGTTGCACGGGCGAAATGTTGTGCTGAGACGCTCAGCCTGTGATAGGTGGCTTGGGTCTGGTGGGAGGCAGTGGTCACCGGTCTGTGCAGCCAGAGGGAAGAAGGCACCGGCTAGGGTTAGGAGGAGGGAATGTGCGGCACAAACCAGGGGGGGGTCTGTTGTGCGTGACGAGTAAGGGGGGAAGGAATAGAGGAACAAGAAAAAATAATAATAAATGAAAAAGAAAATAAAATTAAATAAAACCTAAAAGACCCTAAATCAACTTAAAATAATAATAATGTTGTTGATAATAGTGGTAGTAATATTAGTTCCAAAACATGATGTTAAAAAAATAATCATATAACAATAACTTAAAAATAATTATAACCTAGTTAAAATCTTAACGCAATTAATAATAATAGTAATAACATTAAAATTAACATGCTGATAATTTTATAACCATTATAATAATTTAATATTATCTAACTAATTAAAATATTAACTGAAATAATAAAATAAGATAAATAATCCCAATATTATTATTATTTTTATTATTAAAAAACTTTTGAATTATTTAATCATTTTTCTTATTTCATTTTTTGTGCTTAAATTATTATTCAAATCGTTAATTAATCAATTACCCACGTGTTGGGAAGGCCACACGTTTATTAGAAGAAGCCACATGGCTTCATTCGTATCATGTGTGTGTGCGAACATTATGACGCCAAAATGCTCGTTTATCAGCAAAATGCAAAAACTCTCATTGGGTTCAGCCCACACATCAGCAAAGAAAATTTAATGCAGAATAAAAATTATAAAATAAAAATAAAAATTTCTACAGATGTCCAGGTGTGACACCTCAATAAATTCAAATGCAGTGCACTAGGGTACATGGTGTGTACTTTCAAGTACACACCATGTAACTCTATCTTACCGACCAAAAATTTGGCAGTTTTGATGGCATCTCTGATCATTATTTGTTTGTTCTTATATCTTTAAGAAAATTAAAATGATTGAATGAATAGGATTGATTTGTTAAAGTATATTAATTCAAATATTATTAAATAATGAATAACATGAAATGAAAATCTAACCACAATTGTGCATAGATCAACTATCAAATAAATAATTATAAATTTAAATGTGACCGCTCTGATACCACTTGTTGGTTCTAGGTTTAGAGGAAGCCTACGATGGTGGGAGATGTATTAAAATTTATTTTAAAAATAGCTTCTTGAAACCATGAGTGAGGATCTTGCATGTAAAATTTATAATTAATTTATTAAATATTTAAATAAATAAATACATAGGCTTAGAAACCTTATTCGTTGATGAATGTTGATCATATGAAAAGACCCGTTTGGATTGCCTTTGTCACACTGTGAGGATCCAAGGATTGAATCTCTCTAGCGGTGATCCACACATTCTCCAATAATCTATGAGAAACAACACTCGATCTCTGGGTGTTAGCACGGTGAATCGAATGTATCACATTACTCATTCTTGATTGCTCGTTCTTAGGACTTGAAGAAATCTCACTTACATTTCTCATTCTTGATAAGAAGAGAGAAGGAGGAGTTGATATATAATTCATTGTGCACAATAATTCTCTATTCTCAATTTTTGGATGATATATACAATAGACATAACTATCTATTTGTAGAGTTAGGGTTTAGGTTAAAATATTATTTAACTGCATTTCGCCCATTAAATAACATTTAAAACCTTTAATAAGCCACATGCCATATAATAATATTATTATTATTTTATGGTGTATCAACTTGTGCAAATTGATAAATAATATTTACCGACTTGAAAATAATTATATTATCACTGGACACGCTCTTGGTCTGTTCGAACTCCTCGGTATTTGTTAAATACCCAAATAAATATTTTATTCATAAATAAATATTTCATTTATATATCAATGAATAAATATTTATTAAATATTCAATAAAATAAAAAATATATATTTGTATTCACATACCAGTGAATGAATATTTATTTAATTTATGTGATCAATATAACTTGAATAAAACTATTTCTTGTTCTTGAGAATAAGATTTATTCCATTAATTAAATTAAAATAAAATTTAATCGAGATCAATGGAAGCACTTAGTGTGTGACCCTCTATGATTCTTTTTCATTGGCATTAGACGGGATTGCCTAAACTCCAATATTATTGTCTAGTAACGGGTCAAGTCACCCAAGAGAAAAATTAATATCATAATGAAGACAACCATATACAAACAATCATTGTGAAATATAATCCCTTTGTCATAATATCTCATCAAGCGGATTGAACGATAGTGTCATCAACCTATTTTCTTGATAACATCTTTCTTTGACTTTCTAAAATAAAAACATCATTACATCATTGATAGGGAATTTAAGTGATGGTTATATTACAATCAAAGGTTTGGGATATCAACTCCCATAAATATGGAAGGGACAAATCCTTCCTCAACTTATCCATTAATGATATGTCAATCGTGACACACCCAATGTACCCTGCTTCCCGCCAACATATGGTGTGACGGTTTTTATCTCTAAATATAAATCTTCGAGTCATGACACGTATTAATGATAATATTAAAGAATAAGGACTATTACACATGCTCGCGGATAGAAATATCCAATGACACTAAAACAAGTGGAATTCCTAGTGGTGGGTATACTCTCATAATTTCTCATCTCAAAGATTATCAAGTGTGAAATTCATGAGAAGAAGCCTCATCTACTTATGAGTACTTTCACATGATAGTCTAAATACTACATGTCCCATCATAGTATGTTATCCAACTGAAAAACTATATGAAGAAATATTTTCATATCACTTCAAGGTTCTCATCATAGCGGAGAACTGATATGACCTTATCAATACGACAAATACTCTAGGACATTACTACATTAAATCCATGTAGAACAATGTAAAATATGTAATAAGATGTTTAATTAGTATTCAATACATCAAATATACATGTAATCAAATTATAATTAGTTGGTCCTAAGACACTAACTCTAAAACCTCTCACAAAACCTTATCAGACAAGGATAATGTTAAAGAACTATGGAATTTCATTAAAACATCAGTAGGGATATTAGAGTAAGTGGTCGCAGTCTATCCATACACAGATTAACTTATGTGAGGTTTCTTGGGCCATCAACGCATCTTACAACCTTTGTTGGACTAGTGGAGCTCTCATCTTGATCTCTACAAATTAAAGTCATTGTCACCATCGAATTTATCAATCTCATATTTACCGGATACCATTATTGTATATCTAAAGCTCTAATAATAAATTTTGACAATAACATGGATGTAACCTTATACAAACTAAGGATCATCTAATGATTACAAGTTTCTGATCCAAAAATAGTTTGAGAAACAAAGGAGAAACAAGATGAAAACATGTAAAATCAAGATTAGTGATGAAAGAAGGTAATAAATAAAGGTCGTTCGAACCACTTTGGTCCTGCTCCACAGCAAGAACACTACCATATTCCAATTGTTTATTAATGTTTAAAACAAACATGCAAGAGAAAAATCATGTGAGCCAGGAAGAAGAAAATGATGCACTAAGAAAACCCCAAATAAATAGTAAGAATTTAAATCTTACTTTTAACCCAGATGTACCTATAAACCATCAAACATGATATCTTTGGTTAGCTCTCGCAGCATTGATAATAAGCAAGCATGGGAACCTTGTGATCGGAAGCTACAAGTCTCCACTACAACACATCACTGAGGCAAGTTCAAATACTCCTCAATGAGGGAAATGGCATGTCTGGAAAAGGACAATGTCCCCATCTCTGATCGAACTCCTCTAGCTCAAGCTTTATCTCTTTCTAGAATAGCAGTGTTCACCTTTCACAAAAAAAAATTAAAAATAACCATGTAAGAGTCGTATGAAAATAACCATGTAAGATTTGTATGAAAATAACCACATAAAGGGATCTGGGAAATGGTGAGGTGATTCATGTAAGTGAAAGGAAAAACAACCACGTAAGAGTCATACAAACTCTACATAATGATAATCAAGAAATAGTTGTATAAGAATCAATCAACCGCCATGTTAGGATCAATTTTCCTATATTTAGGCATCATCCAACTGTTGTGTAATAGTTATTCGACTGTTACGTAGGCATCATCCAGACTTCATGTAAGGATAAATGAGAACAGCTTAAGCATTGATCATCCTTATGATGGACCATGTAAGCATAATCTAGATTAATGTAAAGATCATCCAACCCATGTGTAAAGATCAAAAGAACATGAGTAGAATTAAAACAAAGGCAGGAAAAACAGGTAGAGAATTATAATGAAAATCTAAACATGAAAAATTCAAAAAAAAACTAATAAGAGATTAGTTTCATTTGTAAATAAATAAGCATGCTAAAATCAACATAAATCCTAGGATATTTCAAAGGATCCGGCGAGTACGCTTGATACTATATGGGATGTCTAGGATATTTCCTAGGATCTAGTGTTTACACCTAAAAATAAATAAATGGGATAATTCGAGTGGGATGCTCCATCGACCACACCCCCCCCCCCCCCCTGAGTGATTGTATATACTTATGTATACATTGTCATGAGATTCTGGAGTAAGGTATGTATCCCTCAATACCATGTGACATGCTCATAGACATTCAGAACTAGCCAAAGCAGGTATGGTCGATCCAGTATGTCACCTTAGAGCCTAAGGATCGACAAAATTATTATTTATGTTTTGTTCACTACCATAGATTGGCATTTACACATCATCAACTTTTATCATCACTGATAAAAGGGCAACCTTTATCAGTGCTATTCATAGAGATGTTAAAAACTTTTAATAAAAAATATTATTCATATATACAAAATAATCATATTTATATTCAAAAAATAATGTTTATTTATATACATTAATTAAAAAATGCATGTTTGTAATTAATATAAATATGATATATTAATATATATATATATATATTTTAATAATTCAAATATATATATATATATAATGTTTTAAAAACAGTATTTATAAAATTATATATATATATATAATTATAATTATAAAATTATAATAAATATATTGAAATAAATAAATATGTTTATATAATTATAAAATTGTAATAAATATATTTGATTAATAAATATTTTTATTATATTTATAATTATATATATTTATATATTAATAAATATATATAATTATATAATTATATAAATATATATAATTGTATACATATATATAATTATATAAATTTATATAATTATATAAATATATTTATATTTATAAATATATTTATTTATAATTATAATTATAAATATATTTATTAATTTAAATAATTATAAAATTATAATAAATATATTTAAATAATATATATTTATTATATTTATAATTATATATACTTATATATTAATAAATATATATAATTATATATACATAATTATATAAATATATATAATTATATACAAATATTTATAATTATATACAAATATTTATAAATATATTTATTTATAATTATAATTATAAATATATATATATATATATTTAAATAATATTTTTAATACAATAAGTATATATATAAAAAAAATTAAAGTAATATATATATATATATATTAGGTTTTGGGGGTACAATTAAATTAAACACACACACACACCACACACAGGCTGGAAAGGCAGGTCATAGCCCCCTAAGGGATAGTCCACCCATTAAGCCTTATTTATTCAATAAATGGCTCATAAGCCCAGTGTGTATGAAAGCCCATTACATGGCCCTGAAGGCTGAAATTTTTTAGCTAAAGGCCCATTTGTGAATAGTGTTTCTATAGTACCTGGGCTGTTACGGTACATGCTATAGTGATGTCGCCACTATAGTTCCTACTATAGTACTACAGTGTCACCAATGCTACTTTTTGTCACCACTATAGTACTGCTACAATGCCGCTACAGTACTATAACAGTAGCCTACATCCAATGGGTTTTGAACCCCTAACCTCATGTAGTATTATGGGGTTGCTTTACCACCAAGCCAAACCCCAACTACTTTAAAGTAATGTATAAATATGAATTATATTAATTTTAATACAAATGAATCTTATTTTCATAATTTTATATATAAAAAATATCAAATTTATATTAGTCAAAATGTTTAATAGTTTATTTAAATAATAAATATATTTATTATATTTATAATTATATATTAATAAATATATATATATATATATATTTATCATTATATATAAATTCTTTTTAAAGATATTTATTTATAATTATAATTAAAAATAAATAAATACATATTTAGGAAATATTACTTGTATATAAGGAGGAGAGATGCTGCAGGCTGAGAGCTTCTCACTCTACAAAATTGGTTTCTAGGTTTTCCATATGCGATGAATTCATATTTTCTTGAGTATTTCAAACTTGAGGATGTTTTTATTGGCCCTTCGAAGAAGGTGGATGGTGGATCTGGCTCAAGTCATAATGCAGCTCCGCTTTTGGAACCGTCGAATGGCCAAATCCCCTTAAAGAACTCTGAGTCTGGTGATTCTATTCAAAGAGCGGACACGTTATCAGTAAAGGGTGTTGATCATTTCTTTCTTGGCACTCGGGGTGGAGATTTCATTCCTCATAACCAAATCTCGAGGAATGGTGCACTTGCGGTGGTTGAAGCGAACCCTTGACTAATTGAGGGAAAAATTGATGCTTGTAAACATTCAATTATTGTTCATCTCAGCTCGCAAACATCCAGCTCTTTGAGGCTTGAGGATCTAAATAAATTCCTTCTCCATATCTGGGATTTTAGTAACTAGCATGTAGTGTCGCTCGGTATGAACTTTTACCATATTACATTCTATTCAAATGAAATGAAATTGAAGGCTTAGAGTTTTGATTTTTTTAACCTTGAGCTTGGGGTTCTAAGGTTTCAAAATTGGGATCCATGGTTTGACCATCTTCAAGCCAACAATACTGCTGCACAGTCTTTGATTCATGTCAATGGTTTGAATTGGGTTTTTTGGAACCCAAGCATCCTTTGGGATGTTTCTTTGGTCATTGTAACCCCAATTAAACTTGACAAGAAGATTGTATTTGTTAGTTATGGTCATTTCGCTCGCATTTTGGTTGATTTTGATATGTTTCTACCTCTTGTTCAGACTGTTTACTTTATTGCTGGTGATTTTAAATTTGAACTTGTTCCTGAATTCCTCTTTAACTACTAAACTATTGGACATGTTAAGGAAAATTTTCATGGAGGACTAAGATGTTCTAATTGTAAAAGGAACAAACACCTTGTAGAAAAGTGTGATTTTAAAATGCCATATGTTGGTGATTCTTCACCTTCAAAGCCTATGTATGGAAAGAAGAGAAACTCTAACAGTGTGAAGGGAGATTCTTCACCTTTATCCACTAAGGGGAAAATGATGCATAGCACTAATGATGGGATAGTGAATGGGGGACCTCCCTATTTTGGTGATGTGGTGTATGGGAATAGGCCTGATGGTAATCAATGTGATGTTGATTACAATGGGGGTGTGCTACCCATAGGTGAATGTATAGCCTCTACTCATAATTTTCCTGTCATTTGTATGGTTCAAGGAGAGACCACTTCTAAATGGGGTGATGTTGATAATCATGATAGTTATTGTGAAGTAGATCATGTGATTTTATTAGAGGAGCAATTACTATCCAAAGGGAAACTGGACCCTGGTCCCATGTATCTTAAAGGGGATCCTCCTCTTGCAGTTGGGAAGCATGTCACTGGAAATTTGACACTTACTTCTGATATTATGAGTCTAGTACAAACCATATATGAAGGTTCTGTGTAGGTTATTCATTCTCAGGAGCATGTGGTAGTACCTACTCGTTCTCTTGTTTCTTCTCATACAGTAGTTTTGGGGATCTCTTCTGCCTGTATTGCATAGGATTCTTCTTCTGGGTGTGAAGCTTCTGGTTCCCGGTAGAATGTGCAGGCTTCTCTGTAAGTTGTTGAAACTTCTGAATTTATGGGGGTAGTGCAGGCTTTCCCTGGTGAATCTGTGCAGGTTACTCTTGTTTTAGAACCCACAGATGCCAAGGTATTTTCCACCAATGGTGATACACATGCGGTTACATATAATGATGGTGTTGTGAGGCATAATTTCTTCACTATGATGGAGTCCATTAACTCTACAGAGTTTGATGAGATATATAAGGAGATTCGAGAGAGGAAAGGTGCGAAAAATTTAACATTGCATGTGACTGATGTCTCCACTTTAATGATTGAAAAAGATGGTTCAAAGGAATTACAGATAGGGTGGTCCTCAAATGAGGACCTGTTGGGTGACAAGCCACTTCTTAAGGATGGGAAGGAGTTTGACGCTAACTAGAACATTGAAGTAGATGATGTACCATTGGACACTGATGATCAGGGTGGTGTGTGGAAGACTCCAAATCAATGGAGGAGAGGAATACACCCAAGAGGTTGATGTGGTTTTCATGGAAGGGGTGTTAGGAATAAAGGATGATGCGTGTTTTTTTGTATTTGGTGTGGTGGTGTGTTTTTAACTTTTACCCTACTCTCTCCTTGTTCACTTCTTGTGCTTTTTTCTGATCTAGCGTCCATTTGAAGCCAAAAAAAGTGGTTTTTGTGCAGGAGGGTGAACCAGTGGTGACACCTCGGGATGAGGATTTGTGTGGGATCCTGGCAGAGCGGGATTCTTTAAGCAGTGGCGCATGTTCTTTTGGGCTGGCAGTCGTCTGGCATGCAGAAAATCTGACGGCGATGAGCTCTAGCGGGAGGTAGGAAGACGGTTCCTTCGATAGAGATGACGGTGAGAATGACTTATGGGTGGATTCTGGGAGGTTTCTGGGATATTTTCAGTGGGATACGGTGATGCAGGTATCGAGCGGGCCTGATCATAGCGTTATTTTCGACCAATCCCCAGTAGGACCATGACCTCGGGCTACAGGGTTGACATTGAAATGTGGGATTTACGATGATGGGCATCAGGGACGAGCATGATCACGAGAGTGATAATGCTGAAGGGAATGATGGCATCCTCGAGTGATCGGTACTTCGTTCGTTTGATGTCCTCAGGTGGTGTTTTGTCGCTTAACTACATCAATGCAGTCGGGTGTGTAGGATCTTCATGGTCGGCAGCTATCGACTGACATCATGGTCATATGGAATTCATGATTTGGGCCTCTGGGTCTTTATGTTGGTGTATTTTGAGTCTTGTAAGAATGTAGATTTACGGGTCATGGTGTGTCTGCATGCTTGTCTTTACTTTTTTAATAAAATTTTGCGGGGTCATGGATTTGGTAACCCAAATCCATGATCAGATCTACCTTCGTATAATAAATATATTTTGAATATTTATTATAAAATATAGTCATATATTAATAAATATATATAATTATATATAAATATATATTTAAATAAATATATTTATTATATCTATAATAAAATATGTTTATATATTAATAAATATATATATAATTATATAATTATATTTATAATTATATAATTATATTTATAATTATAATTATAAATATTTATTTATTTATTTATTTAAATAGTTATAAAATTTTAATAAATATATTTAAATAATAAATATATTTTATATATCTATTAATTAAGTCATAATTAATTAGTTAATATGGAAAATAATTTGTAACTACCTCATAATTAGTCTTAGTAAATTAATAATTATTATGGATTAATTAATATTTAATATTAGTTAGTATTTGATGATTACAAGTTAGTATTAATGCTTGAAAATTAATTACTAAATAATTAATAAATATGATTAATAATTTGTTATAAATTAATAACTAGTCTTAATTATTTATTTAAAAATTATTATGGATTAATTGATATTGAATATCACTTACTCTGAAAGCCCTAAGGCCTTATATTTTTATTGATTTTTTGGATAATCCCTCTTTAAGGGTTGAGGGAGAACTCTTACATGACCTGTGGGCCCATAGGCACAAGGAATGTACATGACCTTAAGTCCCATAGGAACAAGGTCCAGAACATGACCTTTGAATGCCCAAGACCTGAATGCACTTTTTGAACTGCCCTCCCCAGCATCTTGCATCTTTAAAGGCGCCTAGCTCCCCACCTCGCATGGCTGATCGGTTAGCATTGCCCCATGGAGAGTTGCACAGTGCCTGGTACCGATGAAAAGTGTCATACCCTGTCATTCTTCCAATTTTTTTAGATTTGGTCTAGTGGATGATACTTTCCTTTGAATCCACTTCTGGGGCTTTCTCCTGTGTGGTCTGCCCAGGCTGCTTCTTGGTCCTATGTGGCCCAAAGGTCCAGTGGCCCGAAGGCCTTTTTTTGGTGGCCCAAAAGCTCTGTGGCCCAAAGCCTTGGTGGCCTGAAGGCCCTGATACCCGTAGGCCCAAACCGGTGGCCTGAAGGCCCAAGTCATATGAATAGTTATGACTTCTATAGTACTGCATAATACATGCTACAGTACTACTACTATAACCCAAAAATTCACCTCTACCCGAATTTGATCCTAGGTCTTTTGGATGCCAACCAAGAGCCTCTAACACTCGGGTACAAGCTTGTTAATGAATATTTAATATCACTTGGCATAATTATTACTAGTTAGTTTTAATATTTATTAATTAATTACTATTTAATTAATAAAACTCAGTCCTAAGACCAAAATCCTTTTCCTTTTCATATGTTGGGTTCCACTTATTTGAAAGATCCCTTTTGTGTATTTATTTATTTTGTTAAATATTAATATTACCAAATCAAATAGGATTGATATGAATCGAAAATGGATGGATGTCAATCGTATGACAAAAGATTATGAATATGGGGTGAAAGAGTTCATCAAGTTTGCAAAAGATCATGCATGTGACTCTTCTCAAATCTTTTTTCTATGTTTACATTGTTCTTATTCAATACTAATTAGTCCAGAGGAGTTAGAATACCACTTTATCTGTCATGGAATAGATCAAAGTTATAAATATTGAACTAAACACGGGGAGAAAATGAATGTAACTAGTGACTGAGATAACACTAATGCATTTTATGGATCATCTAATATGATTACACGTGTGGAAAATGAAGAATATTGTATCAAGGACGTGATTACATGTGTGAATGATGATGAAGATCATATTGAGGAAATGACAATGATAGTTGAAGATGAAATTTGTGATTGTCCAAAATTATTTGAGAAGTTAAAGAGTTGTGTAAAGACGCCATTGTATGTTGGTTGTAATAAATATATAGCATTGTTAGTCGTACTAAATCTTTATAATTTAAAAGTTAGAAATGGATGGAGTGATGCCAGTTTTACTAAACTACATGCTCTCTTGAATGATATGATCCCAGAATATAATGAGCTTCCTAGACAAACATGTGACACCAAGATAATGATACATTCAGTGGGTACGATCTCTGAAATAACACACATTTGTCCAAATGACAATATATTATTTTTCAAGGACCCCAAATCACATAAAGAATGCCCAAAGTGTGGTGATTATCATTACATGAAAGATGAATCAGGTCATATGAAAATTGTATGGTGCTTTCCAATCATTCTAAGGTTTAAGTTCCTATATGGAAGTGAGGTGACTGCAAGGAAAGTAACGTGCCATGAAGATACGAGAAATAAAGATTGGAAACTTCATCATCTAGTAGACTCTCCTCAGTGGAATATAATTGATCACGAGTATCCTGAATTTGGAAATGAGCCAAGAAACCTTCATCTGGCGCTATCTACAGATAGAGTGAATCCTTTTTATTTTCAAAGATGAACTCACAGTACATTGTCGATTATGTTGGTAAATTATAACATTCCATTGTGGTTATACATGAAATTAAAATACATTATGTTATCTATGCTTATATCAAGACAAAAATAATAGAGTAATGATATTGATGTTTCATTGGATTCATTGGTCAAAGATTTAACATTATTGTGGGATTCAGGTGTTATGTTGTATGATTATTACAGAAATTAATCTTTCTCGTTGAGATCCATGTTGTACATGATGATAAATGACTTTTCTGTTTATGTAAATTTTTCAGGATATAGAATTAAAGGAACTCAAGGGTTTCCCATTTGTGAAAAAAGGTACACAGTCAATTAGGTTAAAACATTCATTGAAGAATGTGTTTCTAGGATATCACAGATTTATACCCTGATGACATAAGTATCGATCTCAGACAACATCATTTGATAGTATTTCAAAAGAATTCACAATACCATCTCCACTAACAGGTAATCAACTATTTGAGAAAGTAAAAGATATTGACACTTCTTTTGGTGAACTTTTTTCAAAAAACCTTATAAAAACTAATTGGAAAAAGTGATCAGTTTTTTTGAATTGTCATACTGGAATTATTTGTACGTTGGACATTTTCTTGATGTTATGCATGTTGAAAAAAAATATGAGATAACATTATTGGAATGATACTAAATGCTCCTGAAAAAAAGAATGGAATTAAATCTATGTTGTACATGATTGACATGGGAATAAAGAAGGAGTTGGCGCCAGTAAAGGGTGAAAACATACTTTTCTTTCACCAGCTGATTATACTCTTTCCAGGAAGGATAGATATCAGTTTTTCAACTTTTTGAATGATGTAAAGGTTCCAGATGGGTATTTATCTAATATCAATAATATCATATCAATGACTGATTTAAAGTTAAAGGGTCTGAAATCACGTGATTTTCATGTTTTGATGCAAGATATAATGCCTTTAGATTTACATTTCATTTTTTCCAATAATTTTTTTTATACATTAACCAAGATCTTTTTTTTTTCAAATAAATATGTTGTAAAGTTATAGACCCGATGAAATTTCCAAGTATAGAAAAGTAAATTTTCATCATATTATGTGAATTGGAAATGTTCTTCCCACCAAAATTATTTGATATGATGGTTCACTTGATGGTTCATTTTGTGAGAGAGATTCAACTATGTGGTCATGTACATTGTAGATGGATGTACCCCCATCAAATGGTATATTAATATTTTGAAAGGGTATCTCAAAAATAAAAGTTTTCTAGAGGGTTGTATTATGTTGTGATGTATTGTTGAGGAAGCCGTTGAATTTTATAACGAATACCTATTTGGTGTGGAAATCATTGGTTAACCAAAATCTCGTCACACTGGGTGGCTTGGGGGTGAAGGAATTTCTGGAATAGATGTTGTCACGATCAATATTATAGTCATGAGTAGGACCATATTCACATTTTTCATAACATTTTAGAGGTTTCATCATATGTTGAAACCTATAAATAAATTCTTAGGAATTTTCATCCATCAATGTCTAAAATATGAATATCAAATACACATAATCAATAGTTTATAGGATGGTTTCGAGACCATATTTTTAAGGAGTCTGATCAAAATCTAGATTCAATTTAAAACGACTATGATGGCTAGCCATAGGACCAAGTGTGCATGTATTATATTATATTGGTTATGTAATTAATGATTATATGTTCTATACAAATGAATATGATGAAGGCAGTACTATGAAAAATAGTGGAGTTACACTTGTGGATGAAGCGATGCATGTATCTGGTACCAAGGACAGAAATCCAATTTATGTGAATATGTCATACTTTGGCATCATCAAAAAAATATGGGAGTTGGATTATACAACATTCCAAGTGTCGGTATTTCAATGAAAGTTGGTTGATAATAGGAGTGATCTTAAGATAGATGAATTGGGATTCATAAAAGTGGATTTAAGTAAGGGAGGGTACAAAGACGAACCATTTATAAAGACATCATAGGTGGTACAAGTATTTTATATTTCAGATCTTGCAAACTGAAAGTGTTCAATTGTTCTGTTATTGACCAAAACCATTGAAGGGTTAGATGAAAATTCAACTGATGATAACCCTTTCATTGGTAATTCACAATCATTTCATAGTAGTCCAAATATAGATGGAGTCTTTTATGTCATAGGATACAATAATGAAGGGATTTAGATACTCGATAGAGGGGTCAAATCCCTTCATCCTTTAAAAAAGAGAGTTCAATAATCAGGTTATATTTTTTTGTAATATACATTTAGTTACCTCATCTTAATATCTGTTCACTTCAGAAATTACATAATCTAAATTAAATATTGAACCACTTCTATAGATAATGACTTATTCACATGTTGATGCTCCCAATCCTGAGGAACAGCAAGTTTCTCAACCTGTCGCTACTCCCATTGCATAGGAACAATGACCTTATGAACATGGTGATGCTACCATTCCATATAAACATATTGATGATATTGAACCTGGGGAAATGGTAGACAGTGGAGAAACTATGTCCCAAAAAAAATGGAGTACCATAGCATGATGGTGTTAGAAAAAATTATTAAGGAGAAAAGAAAACGCATCAAATTTGAGGTTGGATGGAATGTGCATGGGCAGCCTATTAACCCCAACAAGGCCATTTTTTGTAGTTTCATTAGGCTTATCACTTGGAAGCATGTGTCGATTGAGGTAGATTCATGGAACCATATTGTTCCCACATTTAAGACACTGATTTGGGAAGAGATTAGGGTAACATTATGATATCCTTTCTTTATTTTACTAAAAAATAAAATCTTGAAACACTGACTTACTCTTCATTATCCCTTGAAGAGTGAATTTATAGTAGATGACTCCTATAAGAAATTTATTTCTAGAAATACTCATAGAGGATTTCAAAAAATTATAATGAAATTTCATCTCAAAGATGTTGAAGGTAAAATAAACCCACACCCACTGCATATGTATACACACCTAATAATACAAGAAGCATGGGATGTGTTTATTGGTCATCATGGGGAGATATATTTTTAGGTACATTGTGGCTGGTAATACATTATTTGAAAATACATGTATTAATCACTTTTATTGATAATTTTTAATTTATGAAATAGAAACTTTGTGGTGAAAATAAGGAATGGACATCAAAACCAATGTACCCCTACCGTAAAGCAAGGATGGGGTATGCTTCACTTGAAAGAAAAATGGTACATATTTTAAGTCTACTGTAATAATTTTATGTGACATGAAAAAAAATATAATTATGTTCCTCTATTTATATATAGATTGATGAATCCAAATCCAAATCCACTTCTATCCTATATCATGTGTTATGGAAGGAGGCGCGTTTAAATAAATATGGGATACTAATAGATGGAAACAAAAAAAAGTGTGGGAATCACATGTAAATATGACATAATAAAAATTTATTTTGATTTAAATCTTTATTACATAATAATGATTACTTATTTTACAATATTTTCTATCCAACTTAGACATAGGAATCATCAATAGATATATCTTATTAACACCTACTATCAGTGGCCTTGAAGTGGTCAGAACAGTATGGTCGCATCAGAGGTGTGAGTTTTGGGTGACACCCCCCACTACTACAAAATTGGTCTTTAATAGTGATATAAATGGCCTTTATCAATGATATAAAAGCATTGACTACATGAGAAAGGTTAAAATCCATTGTCTTTTATCAGCACTGATAAAGTATACCTTTATCCATGCTTATAAAAGCACTGATAAAGGTGCATACTACAGTGTGTTGTAACAGCACACCGCAACACTAAAAACACACCAGATATCAACAAAAATAAGTAACAATACATGATTTAAATGAAATTAAATTTACAACATAAACAAAAGAAAAAAACACTATATTATAGACATTTCAAACATTTGTTTATACAATTATATACATTCAAAAATATCAATGTTCCTTTATCTTTTAATCCTGACCTGACTCATGAAATTACCAAAAAAACCACATATGCTTGATAAAAAGAACGTACTTTTATAAGAAAACAATTTTTATGTTAGTAATAATATAAAAAAATAAATTAACATAAAGTGTTAATTTTACTAAAATTGATGTCAATTTTAAATAAAAAGACACACTTTGAGTCATAACAGTCACACCGTGCATCGTATTGAGGTGAGGCTGATTCTAACACATCTAAAATGACATGTGGATCATTTTCCTAGAGTATAAAAACAATATGAATGTGTTTTCTCAATTTTGAGTACGTCAGTTGTCTTTTTTACTAAAATGTAATTTTAAACTGGAAACAAGCACTTTTGAATCATTCTGATCACATTGTTTATTGGTTTGATGTGAAATATATTCCTACAAGTCAAAAATGACTTATGAATCATTGTCCTAAATTATTAAGAAAATATGAGCATGTTTGATCAGTTTTCAGTGAGTGAAACTTTTTGAACTAAAATATAGATTTTAAACTGATAACAGACACTTTGATTCATACCGGGCAAATCATGTATTAGATTTATGTGTGGCTGATTCATACATGTCAAAAATTACTTATGGATCATTATAGTAAAGTATCAAAACAATCCAAATGTTTTTTCTTGGTTTTGAGTAGAACAGTTGTCCATTTTACTAAAATTGGTGAAAATTTTAAATAAAAAGATGTACTTTGAGTCATACCGGTCACACCGTGCGTCGGATTGAGGTGAGGCTGATTCTTACATGTCCCAAATGACATATGGATTATTTTCCTAAAGTTTCAAAACAATTTGGGTGTGTTTTATCAGTTTTGAGTATGTCACTTGTCTTTTTTACTAAAATGTCATTTTCAAATTAAAACACGCCCTTTGACACATAAAGATCACATTATGTATCAGATTGAGGTGAGACTGATTCCTATATATAACAAATAACTTATGGATCATTTCCCTAAATTATTTAAACAATTTGAATGTGTTTTCTCTATTTTGAGTAGGTCAGTTGGCCTTTTTACTAAAATTGATGTCAATTTTATATAAAAACGTGAACTTAGAGTCATACCGGTCACACCGTGCATTGGATTGAGGTGTGTATGATTAATGAACGTATCAAATAACTTATGAATAATTTTCCTAAAGTATCAAAACAATCTTAATGTGTTCGCTCAGTTTTTTAGTACGTTACTTGTATTTTTTACTAAAATATCATTTTAAAATTGAAATAAGCACTTTGAATCATACTGATCATATTGTGTATCGGATTGAGGAGAGGATTATTCCAACACATCAAAAATTATTTATGAATTATTTTCCTAAATTATTTAAACAATATGAATGTGTTTTCTCGGTTTTGAGTAGGTTAGTTGTCTTTTTTACTAAAATTGATGTCAATTTTAAATAAAAACACACACTTGGAGTCATACCAGTCACACCGTGCATCATATTGAGGTGCGGCTGATTCATGAATGTCTCAAATCACTTATGAATTATTTTTATAAAGTATAAAAATGATCTAAATGTGTTTGTTTGGTTTTGATTAAGCCCATCTTTTTTACTAAAATTGATGTCAATTTTAAATAAAGACATACTTAGAGTCTTACCGATCACACCATGCATAAAATTGAGGTTCAAATGATTTATACATGTTCCAAATGACTTATGGGTCATTTTTCTAAAGTATCAAAACAATATGAATATGTTTTCTTGGTTTTGAGTACATTACTTGTCTTTTTTACTTAAATTTCATTTTAAACTTAAAGCACGCACTTTGACTCATACAGATCACATCATGCATCTATTTGAGGTGAGACCAATTCATACACATAAAAAATGATTTATGAATTGATTCCCTAAATTATAAAAAAACAATCCAAGCATGTTTGCTCAGTTTTCAGTGAGTGACACTTTTTAAAGTCAAATGTCGATTTTAATCTGACAACGGACACATTGAGTCATATCGGGCACATCATGTATTGGATTAAGGTTATAAAGATTCTAACACATCACAAATGACTTATGGAACATTGTCTTAAAGTATCAAAACAATATGAATATATTTTATCGATTTTAAGTATGTCAGTTGTCTTTTTTACTAAAATTAATGTCAATTTTAAATGAGAAGTAGTACTTTGAGTCATACCGGTCACATCATGTGTCGGATTGTGGTGAGGCTAATTCCCAAACATCCCAAATTCTCAAAAAATCCTAAATTTCAATGTTACCATGATTTCCATTGACTCTATTTGTCGAACTACCAACACTGCATGAGAAACTTCTAACAAACCACATCAACTCGAAAAAAAAAGAATCCACCTGTATAAGAAAACAATTATTATAAGTAATACTAAAAAGAAATAAATTAAACATAAATATGAAATAATATATTAATTATATGGATAATGATTTTCATTTGAAAATATCAATATTACCTCTGTGATTTAGTAGTGTAGGGAACTTGAAGTAAAGTAATAAATTTCAACACTATAGGGGTGAAAGGTTTTGAGGGAGAAAAGGTCTATGGAAGTTTTGGTGCAGAAAGGAATGAAAGATGGGCAAATCACCCCAGATCAAACAAAAGAATCCACCTGTATAAAAAACAATTATTATGTGATTAATACTAAAAATAAATAAATTAAACATAAATATGAAACAATATATTAATTCTATGGACAATGATTTTACTATGTAAACATCAATATTATCTATGTAATTGAGTAGAAGCAACATTTTTTCTCATCCTGCAAAGGAAGTGTAGTGAACTTGAAAGAAAGTGATAAATGCACCACTGTAGGGGTGAAAAGGTTTTGAGAGATAAGAAGTTTGTGAAATTTTTTGTGCAAAAAGGTATGAAATATGGACAGACCACCCCAACTCGAACAAAAGAATCCACCTATATAAGAAAATAATTATTATGTGAGTAATACTAAAAAAAATAAATTAAACATAAATATGAAACAATACATTAATTATATGGACAATGATTTTACTGTGAAAACATCAATATTTCCTCTGTAATTGAGCAGAGACAGTATCATTGCTCTTCCTACAAAGTTAGTGGAGGGAACTTGAAAGAAAGTGATAATACACCATTGTAGGGGTGAAAAGGTTTTGAGGGAGAATAAGTCAGTGGAAGTTTTGGTGTAGAAAGGAATGAAATATGGGCAGGCCACCCCAACTTGAACAAAATAATCTACCTGCATAAGAAAACAATTATTATATGAGTAATAATAAAAAGAAATAAATTAAACATAAATATGAAACAATACATTAATTATATGAACAATGATTTTACTATGAAAACATCAATATTACCTCTATGATTGAGCAGAGACAGCATTGTTGGTCTTCTTATAAAGGCATGACACATGGACATAAATCTTTTAAAATAAATGAACTCTGCAAAGAATAATAAAAATTAAATCAACATTCCATTAAATAATTTTTCATTAAAATAGAGAAAGTATGTCGTAATATTACCTTTACATCTTTATAAAGGGTTTCCTCTATTATAGTTTGTTATTATGAGGGATTGGTAACATCATCATGTATAGAATTCATTGACTGCATTAGTAGTCAAACATTTAATTTAGATTATGTTAATACAATAGATAATATATAATATTATGAAAAAAAACATAATATATTAAAAAGTACTTTTACCTTCTCATTGAACTCTCTTTTTTTAAATGTTGTAAGGATTTAGTTCCTCTATTAAGAATATAAATCACCTATTTGTTGTCCCCTCTAATGTACAATACATTGTCTACATTGGGACCGACATGAATTGATTGTGATGACCTAATGAAAGGGTCATCCTCAATTGAATTTTCATCTGACTCGACATTTGTTTTAATTTCCAGCAGGATAATCGAACAATTCTTATTTGTTGGATCAGAGACATAAAATAATATCACTTATTATGATGCCATTATGAATGACTCATCTTTTTCCCCTTCCACATTGAAATTCACCTTCACAGATCCCATTTCATCAACTTTCACTCTATTGGTATTGTCAACCCATTTTCAACAAAAAAGAGGCACTTGAAATGTTGTATAATCTAACTCGTATATCTATTTGATAATGCCAAAATATAACATATTTGCATAAATTAGATTTCTATCCTTGGAACCATATATGTTCATCGCTTCAGCCACAAGCTTAACACCAATATTTTACATCGTACTGAATTCATCGTGTTCTTTTGTATAGAACATATAACCATTGATTAAAAAAGTAGTGTAAGATATAACATTTACATTCAGTACTCTAGATAACCATTGAAGTCGTTCTACAATTGAATTTGTATTTTCAGATAAATACTTATAAATTTGATCTTTGAACCATCTTATAAACTATTGATTATATGTATTTGATATCCATCCTTCAGCCTTTGATGGATTTGAATTTCTAAGAATTTATTTGTTGGATTTAATCTATGAATAAAAATCTTCACTATTATGTAATATGTAAAGGTTTAATTTCTCTCACTCTATCAAGGTAATTGTAACAACATCTCTTCTAGAAATCCCTTTACCCAGAAGACATTCCCCGTGATGAGACTTTGGGAGACCGATGCTTTCAAAATCTTACAGGTAATCGGTACAAAATTCAATAGATTTTTCAACAATATATCATTCTGAAATAAAAACTTCTATCCGACTTCAATTCTTAACATACCCTTTCAAAATCTTCATATACCTTTTAATGGGGTAAATCCATCTGTAATTTACAGGACACATCATTGAACCTCTCTAACTAATTAAACCATCAGGTGGACCATTATATCAAATAATGATGGTGGGAAGAACATATCTAATTCACATAATATGATTTCAATATCCTTATTCATGTTAGGAAAATTCTCCGGGTCTACAACCTTACTGTATATGGATTTGAAAAATAAGCAGAGTCTGGTTAATGTATGTCATACATTTTGAGTCAGAATTCAACGGAAAGCAACAGACACTAGTGGAAAAAACGTTTAACACATTGGCATTTTTCACGCCGGTTATATATAACTGATGTACAAAGCTATAAAAATCGATTTATCATGTCGGTTATAAATTAACTGATGTGATAAATCGATAGGAATCCATTTTTTACGTTGGTTATTTTATAACTGACGTAAAAAATACCAAGATTAGCTTTATCACGTCAGTTATTTTATAACCGCTGTGAAAATCCAATCTGGGAACTTTATCACGTCAGTTATTTTATAACCTATGTGATAAAGGAAATCTTGACAATTTATCATGTCGGTTATCAAAAGAACCAATGTGATAAAGCGCCATTTATCATTTCGGTTATAAAATCACCGACGTGATAAATTCTTTTCTACGTTGGTTATTAAATAACCGACGTTATAAACATAAAAACATAGTTTATCACATTGTTTATAAAATAACCAACGTTATAAACCTTTTAAATGATTTATCGCGCCCCATATTCAGTCATTCTGTTTTCTTTGATCTGGCGACCTGCGACTCGTCTCTCCCGCGCGGAAAACCTAGAAAGGATTCTTCAAAGTCGTGACCTCCAGCCTCATTTTTCCAACATCATTCATCGTCTTTATTGTCACCATATCTATCATGTCGACTCGCAACACTCAAGTAAGCTTCACACGGCTCGGTTTCAGTTTTTATTTTTCGTGATTCCCTAAACTAATTTTTTGAGATGTTATTTTTCTATCTTTTTTCTGGCTATCATGGTAAGTTTCATAGTGTTCATTTATACCGTGCTAAATTATTTTCTAGTAAAAGAAACCATGGAATTGATATCATGCAACTTTATGCTTTTTGTGTGTTCCATCATGTGTGTGTGCGTGTACAGGGGTGTCGAAGGGGGTGGGGGGCTGTCTAGAGGGGTGGGGGCTGTCCAGGGGGTGGGGGGTGTCCATGGGGTGGGGGTGTCCAGGGGGTGTAAAAGGGGGTGGGGGTGGTGTCCAAGGGGGTGTGGGGGTTGTCCAAGGGGGTTGGGGTGTCCACGGGGGTGGGGGTGGTGTCCAGGGGGTGAGGGGGATGTCCAAGGGGGTAGGGGTGTCTAGGGGGTGGGGGTAGTGTCTAGGGGGTGAGTGGGATTTCCAAGGGGGTAGGGGGTGTCTAGGGGGTGGGGGTGTCCAGGGGGTGGGGCTATCTAGAGGGTGGGGTGTCTAGGGGGTGGGGTTGTCCAGGGGGTGGGGGCTGTCCAAAGGGGTGGGGTTTCCAGGGGTGTCAAAGGGGGTGAGGGTGGTATCCAGGGGGTTGTGGGGGTTGTACAAGGGGGTTGGGGTGTCCAAGGGGTGGTGGTGGTGTCCAGGGGGTGTGGGGGCTGTCCAAGGGGTAGGGGTGTCCAAGGGTGGGGGTGGTGTCCAAGGGGGTGAGTGGGTTGTCCAAGGGGGTAGGGGGTGTCCAGGGGGTGGGGGTGTCCAGGGGGTTGGGGTTGTCAAGAGGGGTGGGGGCTATACAGGGGGTGGGGGTGGTGTCCAGAGGGGTGAGTGGGTTGTCCAAGGGGGTAGGGGGTTTCTAGGGGGTGGGGGTGTCCAGGGAAGGTGGGGGCTGTCTAGAGGGGTGGGGGTTGTCCAAGGGGTGGGGGGCTGTCCAGAGGGGTGGGGGTGTCCAGGGGTGTCAAAGGGGGTGGGGGTGGTGTCCAAGGGGTGGGGGCTGTCCAAGGGGGTTGGGGTGTCTAAGGGGGTGGGTGCGGTGTCTAAGGGGGTGAGGGGGTTTTCCAAGGGGGTAGGGGTGTCCAGGGGGTGGGGTGGTGTCTAGGGGGGTGAGTGGGTTGTCCAAGGTGGTAGGGGTTTTCCAGAGGGTGGGGGATGTCCATAGGGGTGGGGGTGCTGTTTAGGGGGTGGGGGTTGTCCAGTGGGGTGGTGGTGTCCAGGGGGTGTACAAGGGGGTGGGGGTGGTGTCCAATAGGGTAGGGGTTGGACAGCCCCCTCACCCTCTGTACACCACTCCCCCACCCCCCTGGACACCACCCATCCCCATGGACAGCCCCCCCCCCCCCACCCCCTAGACAGGCCCCCATCCCCCTGAACACCCCCACCCCCTGGACACCCTGGACATCCCCCTACCCCCGTGGACAGCCCCCAACCTCCTTGGACACCCTCTTGGTATATATATATATATATATATATCCCAACGGTTTCATTGAAACCGTTGGAATAGTTTAACTTCAGGCAGTCTATACCAGTGGTTCTTGTATAATCGTTGGTATAGGGTTATTGCAATGACCATCATGCTAAAGGTGTGTGAAACCATTGGGTAGCCCAATGGTTTTAGGGGTTATCCCAATGGTTTCAAATCGTTGGGATCTGTGTAATTTTTAGTAGTGAATGTATACATATTTAAATATTTATACTTCATATTTCTTTTTTACAGAAGGGTGAATTTGGTATCCAGTTGCACCAGGATGTATTCTTTGTGTACCTTAAGAATAAAGGATCCAAGATGAATTTAAAACTGTTATATCTAACTATATTTTCTTTTTAAAATGATTTTCATGTAATTTTTTTTCAAATACGCATAGATTTGTTTTATATTTCAAAAAAAAAATTACATTCAAATTATGATATTTTTCATATAAATATATATTTTTCTTATCTTAACAGGATGTATAATTTTGATATTTGTTGTAGGTTAATAATGAGTCGAAGTTGGATTATGGAACATCTAATGAGTAATTAATATGAGGATGATGTTGATGCCTTTTTGAAATTTTCTAAACAAAATTTTCCAAGCAGTGACATTTTTTTCTGTCCATGCCTAAAATGTTTGAATATGAAGAAGTTGAAAAGTAAAGAGATCAAATATCATCTGATTTTTCATGGTTTTAATCTGAGTTATAGCCCTTGGATTTGGCATGGTGAAACTGGATAGAATGTAAGATCTACTGATGATGATGATTCTCAAGATGGTAACTCTAATGGAATTGAAGAAATGATTCGTGATATTGCAGTAGAAGAAATTAAGATAGAACTGACAGTTGTGCGTCTATATGGTGATGCTGAAAAACCATTGTATCCTAATTGTACGTATTTTACGATTTTTTCAGCGGTGTTAAGATTGATTAACCTGAAGGTGAAACATGGATGGAGTGACAAAAGTTTTAAAGAGCTGCTACAATTGATGAAAGACATTCTTCCAAAAGATAATGATCTTCCAGATTCACATTATAAGGCCAAGAAAATATTATGCCCGATGGGATTGGGATACAAGAAAATACATGCTTGTCCGAATGACTGTATGATATATAGGAAGGAATATGAATTTATGTCAGAGTGTCCAAAATGTGGGACATCACGGTATAAGTTGAAAGAAAAATCACAAGCTGATGTAGAGATTACAAAGATCCATTCCAAGGTATTTTGGTATTTTCCAATAATTCGTCATTTGAAATGTTTATTTGCTAATTCACATGATGCAAAAAGGTTTAAATGGTATGATGATGAGTTAATATGTGATGGAAAAATATATCATCTAAAAGATTGTGCACAATGTAAGAAAATTGATGAGCAGTATCCTACATTTAGAAATGAAATTAGAAATCTCAGACTAGGGTTGTGCACAGATGGAATGAATCCATACCGAACCCTCGGTAGCACAGATAGTTCATGGATTGTTTTATTAGTAATTTACAACCTCTCTCCTGAAGTTTGTATGAAGTCAAAATATGTCATGTTGAGTATAATGATCTCTGGTCCAAAGAAACCCGGAAATGATATTGATGTTTTCTTGTCACCATTGATTGATGATTTGAAACTTTTATGGGAGGATGGTATTAGGGTGTATGATTCTTATAAAATGGAATATTTTCAACTGCATGAAGTGCTTATGTTCACTATAAATGACTTCCCAGCATATAGAAATTTGTTTGGATACAGTGTTAAGGGGCATAAAGCATGTCCAATTTGCGAAAAACAGACTTCATATTGTCAATTGCATCATGGGAGGAAAACATTGTACATGGGTCATCGAAAGTTTTTGCCTATGGATCACTCTTATATAAGACTAAAAAAGGCATTCAATAGCTCAAAAGAATTTTATATTTATCCAAAACCTTTATCCCCTGATGTGTATTTTGAGAGGGTGGAAAACCTTGATGTGACTTTGGGAAAGACACAGAAATCTGGTAATGATAGACATATTTTGAAGAAAATGTCAATATTTTTTGAGATGCCATATTGGAAATATCATGAAGTTAAACATAATATTGATGTCATGCATGTGGAGAAGAATATCTACAATAGTTTGATTGGAACATTGTTAGATATTAAAGGAAAGAAAAAAGATGGGTTGAATGCAGGATTAGACTTACTATCAATGGGAATACGTTTGGAGTTAGCTCCCACTCCTAATGGAAGATGGACATTTCTTCCCCCGGCTTGTCATACATTATCCAAGAGGGAGAAAATTATCTTTTTTCAGTGTCTACATGATATCAAAGTGCCTCAAGGTTATTCTTCAAATGTAAAAAATTTTGTCTCATTGAAGGATTTGAAGTTGATAGGTATGAAATCTCATGATTGTCATGTCATGATGCAACAACTTCTACCAGTTGCATTGCGTGGAATATTTCCCATCCGTGTTAGAAAGACTATAATGAAGTTGTGTTATTTTTTCAATTCAATTTGTAATAAGGTGATTGGTGTGAATGCTTTGAACATTTTGGAAAAGGATGCAATTTCTATACTTTGTCAATTGGAAATGTATTTTCCTCCGTATTTTTTTTATATAATAGTGAATTTAATGATTCATATGGTTCGAGAAATAAAGCTTTGTGGACCTATATATATTTGTTGGATGTATCCTTTTGAAAGGTATATGAAAATATTTAAGGGGTATGTTAAGAATCCATATCGACCTGAAGCCTCCATTGTTGAAAAGTATATTTCTGAGGAGATTGTGAAGTTTTGTACGAGCTAATTGGCTGTGGTGGAGCATATAGGTTTTCCTCCATCTCACCATGAATGATTTAATAATGAGGGAAAGGGGATTCATGGCTTGAAATTCAAATCGTTGTCAGCTGAACAGATGAAGAAGTTAGAATTATACATCTTGAATAACATAGTTGATGCTCAACCGTATATCACATTGCATATTAATGAGTTGAAATAATGTCATCCAAAGAAGAAAGAAATGTGGATTTTGAATGAGCACAACAAAACATTTTTATCATGGATTAAAAATACCTTGCTTGGTAGATCAGATGTATTAGATACATTAGGATGGATAGTGGGTGGTCTATGTTTAAATGTGATAACATGGTCCGGTTATGACATTAATGGATATAAATTTTATACGAAAGCTTAGGACAACAGAAGTGTAGTTCAGAATAGTGGTGTATTGGTGTTTGCAGAAGCAATGCATTTTTCGAGTTCTAAAGACAAAAACCCAATTTCTACATCAAGTGCATATTGTGGAGTTATTGAAGAAATATGGGAGGTTGATTACTTTAAAATTAAAGCTCATGTTTTTAACTATAAATGGTTTATCGGTAACAACAGTGTCAGACATGATGAATTTGGAATGATAGTTGTTAATCTGAATAGATTAGAAGACACATCTGATTCTTTTATAATGGAAACACATGAAAAACAGATTTTCTATGTAGTTGATCAATCAGATATGCAGTGGTCTATTTTTTTACAAGGTAAAAAACAATATGTTGGTGAGGATCAACTTGATGAAGATGCTAATTTATGTGAGATCCCTACTTCCATGGAAATATTAGCAGAACATAATGATGAGCATGTTGAAGACATGGTTTGTGCCATAAGGAACAATCATGACGAAGGAATTTGAGAAAAGAATCCATTTGTACATTCCTAATATTACAGGTAACATATGTTTATTTCTTGTTTACATTTATTATTTTCATAAAATGTTAGATTTTTTAATTTTTTTTTCTTTATTAAAACGTGTATTAAAACAAATAAGTAGAAGTTTTTGTTTATTTTAGTTTTGTTTAGTGTAGTTTACCATGTTTACCATAGTTTACCATTGTTTACCATTTTTTACCATAGTTTACCTTTAGATAATTTATATAATTATCGATTTTGTTGAATGAAAATTACACTACCATGTTTACCACGTTTACCATCTTTACCATTGTTTAACATGCTTTCCATATTAACCATGTTTACTATTACGTAACTTAGTTTAATATTCCATTTTCTGTTTACATTAGTATTGTAATATTTGAATTTGTATATTTGTGAACTAATGTTTTTTTATTTGAAGGATAATGACAGATCAAACAGTTGATCAACCACATGATTCTGGAGATGATCATAATGATCATACCTCTGGGGAGGAACATTCACATGCTCCTCTTGATGTTCCCCAATCTTCCTCATGAGCTCCCATAACGACAAAGAGTTCAAGAGTTAGTAAACGTGGGTGCACACGTTTACCAAAATTATCACTTGCCTGTATGCAAGACCAGAGGATAATCATTGAGTTTGATGAGAATGATATTCCTAGAGGTCCAAATGCAAAAGATTTTAAGAGTTTTGTATCAACTCAGGGTAAGAGAAAAGTAAGAATTTTATATGATGATTAGAGAAGTGTGGACAAAGTGATAATATCTCAGTTGTGGGAGATGATTTTGGTAAGTTCTTTTTATATTGTGTGCCTATTCTTTAAATTTTTCTAGTATAATATGTTTTACCTCTTCTTTATCAAATGACATTTGATATTCCTGACACTGGAGAAGTCAGGAAGAAATGTTTATCGATGGATTCTAGGAGATGGAGGGATTTTAAATAAACCCTCACATCTGATTTCATTTTTGGTCATAGGAGTCATGACAATCCATGTCATATATATCCTTTCATAGATGAAGACACATGAAGACAGTTTGTTGAAAGTAGAAGAAAAGATTCATTTTTGGTAAGGGTAATGTAAAATTTTATAATCTTTCTTATATAAATGATCTTATTAATGTTTTTTTAATGATTTCTTATTCTGAATTTACAACAAACAAGGCAATCTCATCAGGAGATCCAATCTAAAAATGTATACCCTCATAGTTTATCTTAGGGAGGGTATACATTATTAGAAGAACAAATGATGGTGGAAAAATTACAAAAACTAAGAGTTGTGTCTTCAAACTCTGGAGAGGTTGCCCCTATATCCCCTCCATCTAGACATGAAAAATAGAAGAGAGCTCGGATGGGTAAAAAGGGGAAATATCTTTCGAACGATTTGAGAATTGTAGCTAAGAGGATTGTAAGATATTTCTTTTATTTATTTAAGTTAACTATATTCTTCATATAATTTGAATCATTACAGAAATGTTCAATTAATTAATATAGGATTATCTTGAGGAGAAGAGCTCACAGGGGGTATTTACAGCTACTGGGAGGCAAGATATTTTATCTGCAGCATTGGGAAAGCTCGAACATCCTGGTCATGTACGAGGATATCCGATGGGTGTATCATTAAGAAAAGTGTTGTCACGTTCTTATACTTCTTCCATTGAGGGTGTTTATAAAAAAATAGAATCCTTGGAGGCTGAAGTTTGTAATATTAATGCGATGATGGAGGAAAATATTAGATCGTCGATACAGTCTATGTTTGCAGACATGCAATGACAATTTCAAACTGCAGCTCTCACTCCTCCACCTCCCCCTACAGACCCCATTATCTATCCTCCACCTTCTCCAGTAGCTCTCACTCCCCCACCTCAGCCTACAGACCCCATTTCTTATCCTACTCCTCCTCCACAGCTTCCTACTTATTGCGATTTGTATGTTGATGATCCTCAACATCATATAGTTTCATATGGGCTGGTATATTGTATATGAGATACAGTTCATCATCAACAGTTAGAGGTAGAGCATCATAGGGTCACTATACAGGATATTATAGATAGATCAGCTCGGGTACCATTACCTACAGATGAGGTGACGACAGTTGGACATAGTATCAGCCATTTTTTAATTTGTACATCCAGAATTCTGCGACTCATTACCATAGAGGTATGTATGTTATATCTTCTATTTTATTTTTTTATTAAAGTTGTTTTAACATTTGAAAACTAATATATTTTTATATTTATTTTTACAGGAATACTTCAAAGGTAAAGAAATACTGTATAGAAAACAACAAAGACAAATGGATATGACATCAGATACAAATTCTAGTAGTCTTGACAGATTGTCAAGATATTCAAATTTGTTGGGGGTCATTATGAGTTTCCAATAGAAGATCATGTTTTTGGATGTGCAATAGCTGTGGGGATTGTGAAAACTGATATCATGGAGCTTGTTACTAGAGATAAGTTGGGCATCAACGTGGTTCAAATTTTTTCCATGTAAATCTTAACACCTTTTCCCTGCGTTATATTTATTAAAATGTATACTTATGTCTGTTTTGTATTAGGTATCTTTATAACATGTGTGAGAAGAATGAGCGGACAGATGTATATGGATTCATGGACCCTCATTTGATTTCCCCTAAAGCACATGTATTGGATGAGGAACAAAGAATGCTTTATATTGTTGAAAGATTTGAACAGAATATAATCACATGGTGTTGGATGATGCCTTTTTGTGAGAGGTATGAAACATATCTCTGGCAAAGAATTCATTATCTTTTAACATAAAAAATCACTAACCTTAAATTATCTTTTATTAGTGATCATTGGATTTTAGGTGTTTTTTTCCAAGGGAGAAAACACTTTATTGGATATGCTCTGTCCATGGCGATGTGCGGGAAAGTTTTAAGAATATGTTGGAAAAGTAAGTTTCAATTTCTTAATAGTTGTATATATTATAACGAATTATAAATTTATTTTATTCGTATTTTTTTTAACAGGGTATGGGTCTACTTTTGAAAAAACACAAAGAAAATGAGTGCCAAGATCAAATATGTAGAAGTAAAGGTAAATATCCATTTATAATTTGTACTTTTTGATGTATTACATAAAAATAATATTTTGAATTTACACTCATTCAAATAGAATTGTCATGAACAACAAGGTGTTGTCTAATGAGGATATTATATGTTAAGATTTATGTATGAAATCATTACAACTGGAACACTTGTGAACTTTGACATGGTAAGATTTTCTTTTAAACTTTGACATTGTAAGATTTCCTTTTAAACTTTTCCATAATATTTCATTTGATTTATTCATTATACATGTTAACTATTTTCCTTTTAATTTTTAGCTATTTGATGACCCTCAACCCTATAGTGTTCAACAGGTCAAACACTTACAAGTGGAATGGTCAAATTATTTTACAGGTTTGATTGGATTTTATTTTGTTTGTAGTGTAAAATGTAATTTTGAATATTGTCATTATAATTGTGTATTTGGTAGTCGTTTAGGTTGGATTTAGGGGTTTTTTGTGGACATTGTAAGTTATGAATGTTATATATGTGACTGTTTGATTTTGCGCTACTTCTTTTTTTGGTCTAGTTCGTATGGTTTTTCTGGTATGGATTCTGGTCTGGGGGGGGTTCCAGGGGTGTGGGGGGGTGTCTGGTGGGGTGGGGGGGTTCCAGGGGTGTGAGAGGGTTGTCCAGTTTAGTGGGGGGTCTAGGAGGGTGGGAGGGCTGTCCAGGGGGATGTCCAGGGGTGTGGGGGGCCAGTGGGGTCAGGGGGCTTTCCAGGGGTGTGGGAGGGATGTCCAGGGGTGGGGGTGTCCAGGGGGTGGGGGTGTCCAGGGTTTCCATGAGGGTTGGGGGCAGTCCAGGGGGTGTCTAGGGGTGTGGGGGGGTTCTAAGGGTGTGGGAGGGCTGTCCAGAGGTGTGGGGAGGGCTGTCTAGTGGGGTGGGGGCTTTCCAGGGGTGCGGGAGGGTTGTCCAGTGGGTTGGGGGTGTCCAGGGTGTCCATGAGGGTGGGGGAAGTTCAAGGGGTGTCCAGGGGTGTGGGTGGGGGGGTTCTAGGGGTGTGGGAGGGGTGTCCAAGGGTGTAGGGGTGTCCAGGGTGTCCATGGGGGTGGGGGTGTCCAGGAGGGTGGGAGGGCTATCTAGGGGGTTGGGGGATATCCAGGAGGGTGGGGGTGTCTAGGGTTGTGGGCAGGCTGTTTAGTGGGGTGGGGTTTCCAGGGGTGTGGGAGGGCTATACAGGGGGTGGGGGAGGGTTGTCCAATGGGGTGGGGGTGTCCAAGAGGGTGGGAGGGCTGTCCAGGGGGTGTACAGGGGTGTGGGAGGGCTATCAAGGGGTGTGGGGAGGGCTTTCCAGTGGGGTAGGGGCTTTCCAGGGGTGTGGGAGGGCTGTCTAGTGGAGTGGGGGGTGTTCAGGGTGTCCATGAGGGTGGGGGGAAGTCCAGGGGGTGTCCATGGTTGTGGGGGGTTTCTAGGGGCGTGGGAGGGGTGTCCATGGGTGTGGGGGGTGTCCAGGGTGTCCATGGGGGTGGAGGGTGTCCAAGAGGGTGGGAGGGTTGTCCAGGGGGTGGGGTTGTCCAGGAGGGTGGGGGTGTCCAGGGTTGTGGGCAGGCTCTTTAGTGGGGGGTTCTAGGGGTGTGGGAGGGTTGTCCAGGGGATGGGGAGGGTTGTCTAGTGAGGTGGGGGTGTCCAGGAGGGTGGGAGAGTTGTCCAGGGGGTGTCCAGGGGTGTGGGGAGGGCTGTCTAGTGGGGTAGGGGATTTCCAGGGGTGTGGGAGGGTTGTCCAGTGGGGTGGGGGTGTCGAGGGTGTCCATGAGAGTGGGGGAAGTCCAGGGGGTGTCCAGGGGTGTGGGAGGGTGTTCTAGGGGTGTGGGAGGGGTGTCCAGGGGTGTGGGAGTGTCTAGGGTGTCCATGGGGGTGGGGTTTCCAGGAGGGTGGGAGGGTTGTCCAGGGGGTGGGGGTTGTCCAGGAGGGTGGGGTGTCCAGGGTTGTGGGCAGGTTGTTTAGTGGGGGGGTTCCAGGGGTGTGGGAGGGTTTTCCAGGGGGTGGGGGTGTCCATTGGGGGGGGGGTCTATTTTTGTTCTGTTTTAGGTATTCTTTTAGCTGGGCATAGTTGTGTGGAGGTGTCTAGGGGTGTGGGGGTTGGCTATGAGGGTGGGGGCAGTCTAGTGGTGTGGGGGTGTCCAGTGAGGTGGGGGTTTCTAGGGGTGTGGGGGTTTGTCTAGGTGTGTCTAGGGGTGTGGGGGTTGTCTAGGAGGGTGGGGGCAGTACAGGGGTGTGGGGGTGTCCAATGGGGTGGGGGGTTTCCAGGGGTGTGGGGGTGTCTAGGGGTGTGGGGGTTGTCTAGGAGGCTGGGGGCAGTCCAGGGGTGTGGGGGTGTCCAGTGGGGTGGAAGGTTTCCAGGGGTGTGGGGGGGCTATCCAGTTGTGTCCAGGGGTGTAGGGGCTATCTAGGAGGGTGAGGGTAGTCCAAGGGTGTGGGGGTGTCCAGTGGGGTGGGGGGGTTTCCAGGGGTGTGGGGGGGCTATCCAGTTGTGTCCAGGGGTGTGGGGGGTTGTCTATGAGGGTGGGGGCAGTCCTGGGGTGTGGGGGGTTGTCCAGTGGGGTGGGGGTTTCTAGGGGTGTGGGGGGGGGGGTTGTCCAGGTGTGTCCAGGGGTGTGGGGCGTCTAGGAGGGTGGGGGCAGTCTAGGGGTGTGGGGGTGTCGAGTGGGGTGGGGGGTTTCCAGGGGTGTGGGGTTGTCTAGGTGTGTCTAGGGGTGTGGGGGTGTCTTGGGGGGTGGGGGAGTCTAGGGGTGTGGGGGGTGTCCAGTGGGGTGGGGAGTTTCCAGGGGTGTGGGGGGGCTGTCCAGGTGTGTTCAGGGGTGTGGGGGCTGTCTAGGAGGGTGGGGGCAGTCCAGGGGTGTGGGGGGTTATCCAGGTGTGTCCAGGGGTGTGGGGCTGTCTAGAAGGGTGGGGGCAGTCCAGGGGTGTGGGGGGTGTCCAGTGGGGTGGGGTATTTCCAGGGGTGTGGGGGCCTATCTAGGTGGGGTTGGGGGTTTGGTCTGTTTTTATTCTGTTTCGGGTATTTTTTTAGCCAGGTATAATTGTGGTTGAACGGTTTAATTAAAAAAAAGTATTTTTCACGTCGGTTATTTTGTAACCGGCGTAAAAAAATGCACCAAGATTAATTTTAACGTCGGTTATTTCATAACCAACGTAATAAATGGAAAGGAATAGTTTTTTACATCGGTTATTTTATAACCGACATAGCAGATATGTTCTCACGTCGGTTATTATTTAACCGATGTGGAAAACCGCTTGGCAGACTGCTTTATCACGTCAATTATTTGCATAACCGGCATGATAAATGCTTCAAAGGCGTGATTTAGGATGTCGGTTATATAATAACTGATGTGATAAAGTATATACAACATCGGTTTTTAAATAACCGACATAATACATCATGACTCCAAAGCATAATCCACATCGGTTTTTGAGTAACCGACGTGAAAAACGCTTTGGTTTTTTGTTTTTTACGTCGGTTTTAAAATAACCGACGTAAAAAAACAATATTTATAATGTCTTCTGTAATAACGTCAACCAAAAACCGACGTAAAAGCTAAAAAATAACCGCCGTAAAAAACATTTTCTACACTAGTGAGACATTAAATCTTGCATCAAAACATAACAGTCATGTGATTTTAGTCCTTGTAACTTTAAATTATTCATTGACATGAAATTCTTTATATTTGATGAATACTCTTGTGTAACTTTTAAACTAGTAAGGAAAAGGTAAAATTGTAATTTGTTCTATTTGGATAGAGTGTAAGATGTTGGAGGAAGAAAATTTCGTCTTTTACCCTTCATCGGTGCTAACTCTTCCCTTATTCTCATTTTAATCAAGTCCAACCTATCCTTGATTCCATCTTTCATTTTATCAAAAACATTTAGTAATATTCCAATAACACTATCAAATACATTTTTTTCTACATGCATGGCATCAAAAAAATGTTTAACATATAAACAATTCCAATATGGTAATTCAAATAAAATTAATCTCTTCTTCCAACCTTATTTTGTAAGTTTTTTTTAAATGGTTTACCGAAAATAGTGTTAATATTTTTTATTTTATTGTAAAGTTTATCACCCGTTACTGAAGATGGTGTTGTACCTTGTTCGATATTCACATTGAATGTTGTCATCTAGGATTGGTATTTATATCGTTGAGGTAAAAATTTCTGATGACTTAAAAACACAGTCTTCAAGGAATGTTTCAACCAAACTGAGTATGTGCATTTTTTCACAAATGGGACACCCCAACATTCCTTTAATGTTATAGCCTAATAAATTTCCATAAGTGGGGAAGTCATTTATCATTCTGTACAACATGGACCTCAATGTGAATTCTTCACTTCTATGAGAATCATACATTGTAACACATTTATCCCATATCAATTTCATATCTTTGATCAATGAAACCAAATAGACATCAATATGATTACTGGGTTGCTTTGATCTAGATATAAGCAGAGACAACATAATGTATTTGCACTTCATGCATAACCATGGTGGCAAGTTATAATTTACCAATATGACGGGCCATGTACTATGAGTACTACTATGTACACCAAAAGGATTTATTCCATCTTTAGATAACGCAAGACGTAACTTTCTCAGCTCATTTCCAAATTCAAGAAACTCGTAATCAATTTTCTTCCACTAAGGATAATCTGTTGGATGATGTAGGTTCCCATCTTTAATTCTTGTATCTACATGCCATGTTAATTATCTCATGGTTTCCTGACATCTATATAGTCTTAAAAATCATGAAATGATAGAAAAGTACCATAATATTTCAAAGGACTTGATTCATTTTTCTTGTACCGATTTACACCACACTTGGGGCATTTTATGAGTGATTCAGGGTCCTTGCGAAATAATATGCAATCATTTAGAAAAGCATTTATTTTTTATAGATCATGCCCATTGAATGTAACATTCTTTTAGCGTCATATGTTCGTCATGGTAGTTCATTTTCTTCTGGAAACATATCACTCAGGAGACCAAGTAGTTATGTAAAGCTGGTGTCACTCCATCTACTACCAGCTTTCAAATTATATAACTTCAATATAGCTGACAATGTTGTGTATTTAGTACAACCGGTATACAATGGTTTCTTGGAACAGCTATTTAACTCCTCAAACAAATTTGGATAATCACGAAGGTCATATTCAATTGTCATTGTCATTTCTTTCATGCGATCTCCATCATCATTTATAAAGGTATTTATATCAAATGATTCATAAATTGTAGTATCATCCCAATTGGTGTCCACATTCAGTTTTTTCCCATGTTTAATCCAACATTTATAGCTTTGATCTATTCCATGACAAATCAAATGTTCTTCCAACTCTTTTGGACTAATTTTTCTTGAATAACAACAATGTAAACACGGATAAAGAATTTTAAAAGGGTTGTCTGCATACTCTCTTACAAACTTGATGAACTCTTTAACTCCATCTTCATACTCATTTATTAAACGACTAGTGTGCATCCATTTTCAATTCATATCCATCCTATTGGGTTTATAAAAGATTAATTTTGTACAATATATAAATAAATACACATAAGATATTCATTATCAAATATGAAAGTTATAGACAATTCTAATAAGGGAAACTCAACATTTGATTGTTTCAAAAAAAATTAGTATGTTGAAGAAAATGGGTAATTTGATTTAAGAAAATAGTTACAAAAAAATGCACATTTAAACATAATTTGTAATGAAAATAAATAAAATCTCTTCCTAATTTGGAAATCCAAAACCATAATTTGTGAATAAATAATATAAAATCACTCTTAGATTATAAGTTCTAAAAACACATATAAATATATAGAAAGATATATATTTACATATATATATATATATATGCCCCCAGGGTCAATCTCGGTTGGTAGTGCCTCTGTGGAGTCTTGATGAGGTCTCAGGTTCGAGTCTCGTCGAGTTATTCCCTATTAGTGTAGAATAGGATTTTCGTTGTATTTCTCTCCCTCCCCAAACTGTTGTAATTATGTGTGTGTGTGTGTGTGTGTTTATAAAATAAACTTAAATTGATAAAAATCTATGTAACTCTTACAGCAGAATATCACAACATAGTAAAATAAATACAACCCCATACTAATTTTAAATTTGGAAGATTTTTTGTTTGTTGATGGTCTTAAACACAATTTTTTTAGGTTGATTTAGTTATGATATGATTGAAATGAGGTTTTATTTATAAATAAAACATTGCTATTAAATAGGATAAAATATGGAATGATTGTTAACCCATGTGAAAGGACCGGTGGGAATCTCTTTCCGAATGGAGACTCCAACCATTCCAGCTATCTGAGTTCAATTGATGAGAAAAAATAATGTCATAGAAGTTTGAGTAATGTTTGTCAAAGAATTTTATGAAAAAATTAAAATTGAGATGTGTTGAGAGACTTGCCTCATCTCAAAAGCTAAAGGGGATTGATTTGTGAGACAATCCAAAAGGGAAAATCATTAAAGGCAGTCATAAAAGGGTGGAAATTTAGTCCAATAATCATCTTTAGTTGAAACATTTTTATTTTTTTGGACCCATGAGACACAATCCCACTCAAGGTGATCTTTACTTCATCATATTTTTTTATGACTTTACCATAATGACTAATGTGATGATTATAAAAAATAAATGAGATGTGGTGGAAATGTTCAAGATTTCCATATGAATAGTTTAAAATGAATTGGGGATGTGAATCAATTGTTTCATATCTAACAATGAGAATGAATTCACCAAAGTATACAAGGACTGGACCACAAACAAGGACCGGACCATAAACAAATCATTAGTTAATAAAAAAACAGATCATAAACAAATTGTTCAGTTCATAATCTAAAAGCAAAAGAGTATACAAGGACCAAACCACAAATCGGTATTCAATCAAACAATGAATCATAAACAAATCGTTCTATTCATGAGCTAAAAGCAAAAGAGTATACAAGGACTGGACCACAAATAACTCAGCACGTCGTCAAACAATAAATCAAAAATGAAATGAAAATTACAAAAAAAAATCGCAAGGCCTGCCTCGCTAGGTTGAAGAAAATCTGCTTCAAAAACCCTAACTCCAACCGAACACTAGATGTCCAACGATGTTCGAGCAACTGGAGGCTATCGAGTGGTGTGATTCGAGCTTAAATTAACTGAGGAGGAGCATCGACAGTGGGTGACTTTCATGGAAAGCTTCTGATATCGTGACAGGTTCGCAAATGGTTAGGGTTTTTTAAATAGATTAGGACACTTTTATTAGCACTTTTAAATAAGTGTTGATAACGAGTCCTTTTATCATCACTTAAGTAATAAACGCTGATAAAAGGAATATTTATCAGCATTTTTTTGCACTGGTAAAGGTATGTATTTATTAGCGTTAAAAAAGCACTGATAAAGGATTTATAATTATAATTATAAATAAAAAATTGTAAATATATGTATATACTTAATAAATATATATAAATATAAATATAGTAAATATATTCCTTTTAAAATATATTAATTATAATTTTATAATTATTTATTTATAATTATAGAAATATTTTTGAAAAATAATATATATATCTAATTTCAAGTGCATACATGCATATATGTTAAAAATGAGTGAAATTGAATAAATTAAAAATAAGTACACTTTAACAATATTGAAAAAATGGATAAGTTTTTTGCGTGTGTGTTGTATATAAAAATGTATTAATCACGTATATGTGAAATCAATATAACACACATTTGATCTCTGTTAAATTGAAAAATCAACCGACACATTCAATCATATGTCCATTACACCGTGCAATTAGTCGGTATTTTTAATTCATATTAATTTTTAATTATAAGTCATTATTCACTAAATATATAACTATTTAATGTAAAGCGCATAAATATTTTGAAATATATAAATCATATTTATATACATTAATATATATATATATATAATATACAATTTATTAACATTAATTATCATAATTATCTAATTAATAAAATGTTTAATATTTAATAATGTATAATCAATTTATTCATTTTTATCAATAATTATTTAATAAATAAAATTTGTAATATTTTTTTAATAAAATTATTTTTTATTTATTTATTTATTTCATTTTATTTATTTGGGTCTTTATCGGTGCTAAAAAAGAATTGATAAAATGTATCTTTATCGGTGCTAAAAATAAAGCGTTGATAAAGGTTTCATTTATCAATGTTAAAAAACACTGATAAAAAGTTAAATTTATCAGCGCTTTCTTTAACAATGATAAAGATGTCATTTATCAGCGCTTTTTTGTAGCGCTGATAAATACCAACGCTGTTAAATGCGGGTTTTATAGTAGTGTCTGAACATATTTTGAGAAAAGAAAAGGACGAGGGATAAAGATAAACAAATGGAAGAGATGTAGGGATGATTAGCTTCCCTTGAAGAAAAATTTCATTGGCAGTCTGAGTGCTAGAAAATGTTATGGGGGAAGCAAAGAGAAGAAACAATTCAAGAACAACCACTGCGTGAAGATCCCCCCCCCCCCCACCATCTTTGAGGCGAGTCATCCCCCTCAAAGAGCTATCTTGGATGAGATAATCAATATTCTCATAATTGTTTCTGTGAAATGTGAATCAAGCAGACACTGATAACTTTTCTATAATGATATTCTACATGGTGAAAATGACTGATTTATATCTATCAACACTCACTCATCACCATGTTGTGAGGGTATCGTGTTCAATATCCAAGAAGACACTCTACATAGAAGACAACTTCCAAAAGTTCGTGTGAGAGTGGGGATTAGTGTATCTCATGAGTCGAGTGCTGAGATATCTGTTCCACTTGATGATGCGGATATTCATACGGTCGAGCAAGCCATTGGAACATTCATAGCATGGCCATCAGATTTTGTAAAAAACATATTGACAATGAGGTATTCATTTCCAATTTATTTTTCATGATAAGAGAAGGGGTGAAACGAAAGGTCGAACCAAAATCATCTAAAGGATCAACCAATCGATCAAAAAGATATTCAGAAAACACATTTACCCCACCTGTTGAATATCCGCATTTACTAACATTAAAGGTTCATGCATAGACAAGGTTACAAAGTGGCAGTAATCGAATAATTGATTTTGAAGAACAAATGTACAGGGAGCCAATTTCAGACTGCATCGCTCCTGAGAATGTAAATGAAATTATCTAGTATGAATGGCTGGGATTCTTTGTTGTAAATGTTTACATAAGGTGCATTTTCATGATTTTTTTCCAATAGTTGATCTACTGTGTTAATTATAACTAAATACAAATCATGTTTTTTGTAGGCGTCTATATCAATATTATTTGAATGGAAAACCTTGTGAACATAAATATAGAATCATTAGTCCTCACATCACTTTTACAAACCAAACCAAATTGGTATCAACTAAAATTGATGAGATAGTGGAAAAACTGGCCACAGCGTTTGAAAGCAAACTTAGGATAACAGACTCTTCTTAATACCAACGATGCAGGGGCAAAATTCTACAATTTAATCATATCAAATATATTTTCATTCCTTCCATTACTTATTCCTTTTTTAGGCAGCATTGGGTACTCATTACAGTCAATTTGGATACTCCAAATATTTATTTCATGAATTCACTGCTTGGATACCCAACAAACTGACCGCACATGATAACATTTGTCAATTTGTAATACACTACATCCAACATTTTAGAACTAAACTTCAAGTTATATATTTTATATTATGTTTTAATGATAATTATATTATGATATGACAATGTTTAAATATCATGAAAATCATGGCATGAGGACAGTCCATGCGCACAAGGAGCCTGACGACTTCTACAAGTGGATAAATATCAAAGTGTATATAATAAGATTTCACTATCAAAACACATATCAAAACAAATCATTTATTTTTCAATGTTTCTGCAGTGTCTGAAATAAACAAATGGAAAATATTGTGGTTATTATGTTTGCAAATTTATGAGAGATATCATATACCATCAACAAACTAGCATCCTTGAAGATGTATTTTCAAAGATAATTATTGTTTCATTTAAAATATTTATTAATCCTTTGTATATTTATATCTTTCTAGAACTATCATGACTGTTGAAAGTCCTCGTATTCACAAGATGAAATAGATTTGTTTAGAAACAAATGGACAACATACCTGATGTCAGAATTTACACATATATCATGAAGATGTGACTTCCTACTACTTATTTAGTTGATTTTCTCATCATTTTATCTACTTCTTTTAGTCAATTTCCTCATTATTTCTATTTGATACTTATTTTCTTAATTTTCATAGAGATCATGAAGAAATGACTTCGTCAACAAGGACGATTCGCTCTCGTACTACGATCATGCACTCAATTTGATAAACAGTGTACCCAGTATGACTCAAATTGTATGGTTTTAGTTTAAAATTGACATTTTATTAAGGTATCATTTCATATTTATGTGTAATTTATTTATTTATAATATTACTAACATAAGAATTTTTTTCTTATACAGATGGATTCTTTTTCTCGGGTTGGGGTGGTTTGTTCGAAGCTACTCGTGCTCATGTGAGATTAGACTTTGAGGTTGCAACTGAGATAATGACTAAGGAAATGGGTCAAGAAGGTATACAACCATCATGAAAAGGTAAATTTCTACAACTTATTTAATTAATTTTTTCATCATTTTATCTATTATTTGTAAGTTACTTTACTTATCATTTTTATCTAATAATTATTTAGTTTTTTAATAAATCTTTTGGGAAGTCATATTTTATTTTCAACTATCTACAACAAGTCAAAAAAAGAGAACATGTTCTTTTCATATAGAATAGGAAACTGCATGATACCTGAAATAATAATAATAATAATAATAATAATAATAATAATATATAGCTTAATCGAATTAGGTGGGTCGCATGTTAGGCCACTTATTAAAACCTGAACACAACACTATTATTAATCGGGCTTTAAATGTAGAATAATCGGGTCTAAAAAATTAAACCTTGTTAGACCTTTTAGTGTGTGTTTTTTCTACAACCTTTTGAAATTCATTGAATAGTTGGAACAAGTGTCATTTAACTCGCCAACGCCCTTACAACCTTTGTCCCATAGACATGCTCATGAGAAGAGTCGATCGAGCATCCGAGTTGTGGGATTGATATATGTTGATACTCCACAAGTCATGGATTCGAATCATGGAAGAAACCGAGCAAAACCCCCAGACAGTGGGACAATATCTAAAATCATCAATAGAGACACCAATGTTTCTAAAAGATATCCCCAAATTCATGAAAAAACAGGGACTCGAAAACCTCCCCGAAAACGTTTCACTATCCATAATAAAACATATCAAAATTCAAAACAAAACAGACTTCATTCGTTAAAGCCTAAGAGACAGGTCAACCTTCTCAAAATCCTCCTCTTCCTTCAAACAACCAACTCCACCCCAACAAAACCCATCCATCCCTGAATCCAGCCGCTTCGGACCAGCCGAAGCCGCTGCCACCACCGGAGCTCCGGCGAGCCACCCGTCCTGCCCTGGCCATCGGAAGATCGGCTGCCGTTGAATGATCACCGGCCGCCTTGATCCCAACCCACTGGGAAAGGAGCCTGCAACACTGCCAGAAGAAAGAGGGTGGAAGGAGGGGCAGCAGCCAAAGACTGAGCCCCATTTCTCAGCTGCAGCCATTCTTTGGGATCTCTTCAACATGGTCCTCTCCCTCTTATGGGCATTCTGATGCCCACCCAGTGCCTGTGAACTGTAAAATGTTCTCTCGCAGTAGTTGCATGGAAACGCCCTTGGCTCGGCCTCGGTGCCTGACAGGGACGATTGAGACGAATCCGTCTCCAGACAATCAATCAGGTTGAGCTCCAGGCAGCCCTCTCGGCCTTCTTGCTTAATGAAGTGTTCAGCCATGGATGCCGCCTCCATGAGCAAAGATCCTGATTTTGAGGGGTTTATCCTGGGGGTTTTCTGTTGATGCCTCAAAAGGAGGAGACAGGGTGTTGATAGGAAGTGGGTACTTTTACTCTACACATGAAGTAGGAGCATGATTTCCTTGAAAAAATGGCTATGGGAGAATGATTTCCTTAAATAAAGAGTCCTAAGAATTTAAGGATTCCAAGTAAAAGAGGAAACTGCAGTAGAATCCAGTAGAAATACATAGAGGGCACGTCAAGCGTCTAGAGTTATATTATATTTGGGTAGAAAACATAGAAAGGAGCAAGCTTTTAAGTTTCAAGTCATCTCCCATGGGGCCTTTCTTTGATCCAATGATTGAATGACAGATAAAAAGTAAAGGATGATATAGCGTTGGTATTCCCACCCGTTCTACTATGCACGATTTAAATTTTCCTTGAAATCAAATTTTAGATACCTGGACTCGAAATGAATTAATAATAATTAAATTAAATTAATTTATAAAATCAACATGAACTAAACTCAAAATAAATAAATAAAAATTATAATTTTACAAATATTTAAAAATATATCATTAATAAACTAACAAGAATTAATTTATTCGGGCTCAAGTTTATTGGTACCCGAAGACTGCTGCCCAGTTTAGTCTAATATTAATTGGTTTTTGAATTCACTGCTCTAATCCTATAAAAACTCAAATAATCACTCTACTTAATTGAGTCCGGTAGTGTCTCATCCCTAGCATATATTCACCCCCCGCATAATTCTGAAATGAGATCATTACATTCTATCCAACCCAAATTCACCTTGCCCTATACGGGCCTCAGGCTCATGGGTTGGCCTGCATTTATGGGGCAGATTGGATTGGAAAAAAATGGTCTGTGTTATAAACAGACCATAGGAAAAAAAAAAAAAAATCCACAAGCTTAAAGTAGACTGAGCTCAACATATATGGGTCAGCCCACAAGCCAAGAATACCATTTTCCTTTTTTATTTTAATGTTTTTTGAATTTAATGTAGCATTTTTTATACCAAACGTATATATTTTTTAAGCGTGTAATGAATATATGTATAAATTAACAATATGTGATGATAATTATGTGTTTAATATTTAATATTCTTTAATAATAAAATTTTTATTTTAAAAAGTAATTTTAATATTAATTACAAATGTAGGCCAGTCTATTTAAAATTTTTGAACCCATATTAAATGCAGGCATAAATGAACCGGACATTTTTATGCCCGGTCCATTCATGCTTGGCCCCCTCCGCCGTTAAGAACCCCAGGATGTTGGATTAAATCACGAAATAGGCCGGATATCATTTGGCATGGGCCGGGTCCTTGAAAAATTGTCCATTAATGTAAGATTGTAAGAATCCGAAGTGGGATTGTGACACAAACGCACCTCATGAACAAGAGGTTTTGATGTACCATGATGCTAACTAAGCAAACAAGTCCCACAAGGATGCTCCCTTTGTCAATCCTACGTACAAATACAGGAAGCGCCACAATCATATGGGGAGACAGTGTGAGCTTTATGGTAGGCCACACAACTCACCCATCGCTCATGTGTCTTCCTATGTCAGGAAATTACAAAAATAGGTGGTAGCCTTTCTTTTGAAGCATTAAGAACCACTGGACACAAATGATCATTGAAAGCTTTTCCATCACGAGCAATTCAAAAAACCCAACAGAAGTCATCATGTAGATGTTGCTTTCATGAATTCTGAACAAATGGAGAAATCTTGCCAGAGGGGTTGTAATGATTTGCACCATTGATGAAACGGAGAATCATTACCTCCAGCAAGTAGGGTCTTATTTGCAAAGTGAAAATGATATCTAATATTATATAAAATTTAATTGGTTTGAAATTTAGTTAAGAATCGGCATGTGGCAGGAAATAAAAGAACCGCAAAAGGTCAATAAGGTTACCCCACGTGTCTATGAGAAGTGGCGGGCAAGCAAGATGTGGAGTCCCTCCATGCAGCCCAATAGTACAATTCTAAGCTGCATTATCAGGTTAAGAACATCAAAATCCTGAAGTAAAGCCATGAGAAAAATGTAGTGACAGCTTTTCCTAATGAATGATGATATGGACCGCTTGTTTCCCCATTTGTATAAACACGGTCTGAGAAACCTGTCAAGAATAAATTGGAAACGAATCCCACATGCCCCATACTTTAAAATCTATAATCAAAACGGATCAAATCTCCTCATGAGATCCCAGACACTCAAACTCACTTAATCAAAGCTGAAATAAGTTACATTTTTTTGAACCGTCAATTGGAACTCCTGGTAAATAAGTCATGAACATGGATTCATCGGTAAATCTCGCTAAAAATTATATATAATGACATTAGTTTTTTCAAATAATAAATATATATCTGCAATGATTATTAAACTCATGATGTACTCAATTAAGCTGTTTAAATATTCAAATTCAGCTCAGCGCATAGCTATAGAGTAGCTTGGGCTCGAACTCCACTAGAAAAAAATCAAGTATTGTTCGAGCTGAGCCCAAGTTTAAATATTCAAATTCAGCTCAGCGCATAGCTATAGAGTAGCTTGGGCTCGAACTCCGCTAAAAAAAAATCAAGTATTGTTCGAGCTGAGCTCAAATAGCTTACGAGTATCGATGTATCATTTACACCACTAGATGGCAGCATTCAACCAAATTTTTTCCCAATTTTCTCTGATCACTGAAAGTAGGTCATAATGACGTGCAATTCAGTATGAACTAGAATGCTGGGGAATTTACAAATACGAGTTCATAAAATTCGACAGAGGAATAATAATGGCCTATAGGGGAAACAAGATACAATGTATTAAAAAGTGATCATGAGCAATCATGTATGTACACACAGGATGGCAAAAATGAAGAGAACAAGCATGGCTGCATTAGAAACAGACGCTTCTATTTGGTGAACCAATATATCAAAATTAAAAACGTGCACACAGAGGCAACCAGCGAAAGGATGATGGTATCCATTGATTTTTTCCTCTTTATTGCTGAAAGAACACTGTTCACCTGCATGAATACACAGATCAATCATCAATCAAACGGATGGGGCAACAGATACATATTAGCAGAAAGAAGATCTTACTGAAGAACTTCGAAACAGAGGATCTAATTTGAAAGTCGGTTCTGGGAATTTTTTTTTTTTTTAAGACAAAAAAAACGAGTTTCTGTCAATTGCTTTTAAAAACAGAAAACACGAATATGGTTTTCGAAAATGAAAAATTAGAACATATTTTATATGTTCTACAGTTTCTGTTCTTCAAATCGCAGTCAAACACAATTAACTTATTTTATAAATAAAAATATATAAATTGATGCAAATTTAATTAGGACTTGCTTTAAATATGATTTTCAAAATAATGATTCAAACAAATTTTTTGGTTCCTAAAAATTGGTCTGAAGATTAATTCTAAAAAATACTTAAAACACTAAAAAAAAACAAGCTTTGGGGTTTCTTACTGTTGGGAGGCGGCTGCTAACATTGCTAAGTTTTGAATCAATTCCTCCAAACGTTGATCGTTGAAAGACAAGAGACCCCAATGTTGTTTGTGCTTGAGAAATCACAGTGTCCATCTGCAGTAACACCATTTGATAATCAATCACTGAAGACAAGGCAAAAAACAAACAGGACGACATAAAATGATAACATTTTTAATATAATAAAATATTCAAGTGAATGCAAAAGAAAAAACTTCATTAAACCTGTCCCGAACTTCTGCTTATGGAAGCACGCTCCTTCAGTAAAGCTTGCCCAACTGAATCAACCCCATCCTCTAAATCTGCTCTGGACTTGTCAAACTCTCTGAAGTTCTCAAGCAATGAAGCATGCTCTTTCTTAGCTTTAAAACTAGAGTGAAGCCTATAATATTCCTGCAATCCAACCAAGTTCACACCAAGTGAAAATTTGAAAGACAACGGCCATTGGTCAAGCGGCATCAAAACCAAACATAAATGATCAAGCATGCCCATTTTTATGCAAATGCAACAGAAAACAGGATATGTTATAGGAATAGTAAAACACTATTATGAAACCAGAATACATTTTCTAGATAATAACAAGCCGGGCCCATGACTGGTGTTTGATTAGTTGTCTGAGATGATCAAGTTCATTGCCTGGTAGGATGTGTTGAGCCCAGACGAGAGCGATTCATTTAAAGGTGGAGGGGGTAAATCAGTAAATCCCAATTTTTCCCGCTTTCAACTTTTTACAACTTTTTACAAACTAGTTTTTAAGACCTGTGAGCTGGAGGGTATTTTCTTGTTGTGAAAGGTAAAATAGGAGAAACCGAACCCCCAAGGTGTGCTCTCTAAAGGAACCCTTGGGGTTATTTTATAATAAATTATTAAAACCACACCGGACCTCAAGTCCGATGTGAGATGTAGACTCCAACGCTCCCCCTCAAGCTAGGTGTACCTAGCTTGGACACATAAAGAAAAATAAAGCAAGCAATAGACGCAGCAAACACTCCCCCTCAAGCTGGACAGACCCAGCTTGATTACAAAACAAGACGAAATAAAAAAGAAACAAGCAACGATCGTAGCTCCCCCTCAAGATCGCAGCGCCCCTTCAGGATGATGGATGGATGATGTTGCGGGCGCAGCAGAAGAATCACACAGACCTTGCCGGTTGACGGAGCGCCAGGAAATCGGCACTAGAGGGGCCGGTCGATGAAACGCCGGGAAATCCATACTAGCACCGGGAAATCCGCACTTTCGGGGCCGGCGACGGAAGGCGGGGATTCCGCAGAATTGTTGCAGGATCTGGCGGCGCCAAAGGGCCCGGTCCGAGGCGGTCGAAGTGTTGCACCACGGTGGAGGAAGCGCAAGGCATGCCGGCGGACATGGAGGCGGCTGCCGGGAGACATCAGGAGATGCCGGCGATGGGAGGCGGGGCTGCCTGGCAGAAGAGGAGGCCGGCGAGGGAGTAGCGGTTCGCCGAAGGAAGTGCCGACGATGAGATGCACCAGACTGGGGCGGATGAAACCGACCAGAGGGAGGGCTGCCTTGCAGAAGGAGGTCGGTGACGAGAGGTCAGTGACGAGAGGTCGGGCTGCCTGGCAGGAGGAGGTCGGCGAGGGAGCAGGATAGCAGGAGGGGACGCTGGAGACGCCTGGAAAATCGAAGAGGAGCTACGGCCGTCTGGAGCGGGAGCCGTGCAGAGCGGAGGAGGCGGGGCAGGCTGCATGGGAGGGGCGCCGTGAGTCGCGCGGGGAGGGGCAGGCTGCATGAGAGAACCGTCGACTGGGAGTGTGCCGCGGGGAGGGACGCCGGAGGAGGGCCGCATGCGGGAGAGGTTCCGCTAGCCGGGATCAGCACAGGAGGGTCGTCGAGCATGAGGTCGTCTCACGTCGCGACGGACGGGAAGGATGGTCGCGACGTGAGGCGCCGTCGTCGACGATAGAGGAGCAGCGGGACCGTCGCGTGGAGCGGGGAAGGCCGGGAGGGCTCTGCTCGGGCAGGACGTAGGGCCACCGTCGGGTGGAGCAGATGGGAACGGGAGTCGCGAGTCGGGCAGGAGCCGGAAGCCGCCGAGCGGGACGCCGTCGGGAAGAGAGGTCGCGTGAAGGGCAGAAGGAGCCGCCAGGATCGGGGGCAGGGGGAAGGAAGTACCGACATGGGGGGAGATCCGCCGGACAGAGGCCGGCTGGGAGAGATCTGCCGCCGGGGAGAGATAGTCGACAGGGGGGGCGGTAATACCTGTGGCTTGCTGGCCATGGAGGCCGCCGCCCCCCAACCGGGAGAAACCCTAGAGGCCGATGGGAAAAAAAGAAATAAAACAGGAGGGTTCGGGATTAATTTCGCCCTCTGATACCATGTAGAAAGATAAAATAGGAGAAACCGAACCCCCAAGATGTGCTCTCTAAAAGAGCCCTTTGGGTTATTTTATAATGAATAATTAAAACCACACCAGACCTCAAGTCTGATGTGGGATGCAGAAACACTTGTTAAGGGGTATAAGGGTCTTGTATAAGGGGAATCTAGGAGAATAACCATTTTCTGTTTGACGGGGAACCACAGATGGGTTGTTAAATAGGTGGCGGTTGGAGCGAGGGAGAGGGGAAGGGGTAAATATTCGAGTAATCGGCTTCGGCTTGGGCGGGATATCTACCGTAGTGTTTCCTCAGTTTTCTTCCTCCACAGTTGTAGCTCTCTGTCATTTTCATATATTTACAGCGTTTGTTCTTGGTTATCTATTTGGTCCAACCTGTCGACTTGCCGCCAGCTCGCATCACTACGGATTTCCATTTCTTCTTCACCACCTCTTCCACGATGCCCCAAACGACTTTAGTTCAATGAAGGCGTGCATCGCTGGATTGGTCTCAACCACGGTGTGCACTCCAGGATTCCTCTCTTTACGGTGGCGCCCACTCGGGTTCTTCGTTTGACAGCGGCGCACCCTGTTCTCAGCTCGCTCGGACGAGGTGCACACAGACAACGCACTCAACTGCCTCCTGTCTACCGCTCCCCCGCAATAGCATCTTGATCGTCAACAAATACTGCATCCGACTCCCCTGCTCTCGCCTCGTTACTAGCGCTGCATCTAGCTCCACCGGCCAGACATTGCTGCTAACAAAAACAGAGAGAGAGAGAGAGAGAGAGAGAGAGATTTGTTGCATCTAGTTCAGCTCGCATCTCTATAAAAAAAACCCCCCGCAACTTCCCAACTAGCCTACCCGCGCCATGGACACTCGGAAGCAAGCACGCCAGGATGACATCGACTAACGACTGGGCCGACTCGAAACTCGTCACCAGCCTAATGTTAGGTATAGAGAGTATCACCATGAAGCATCAGACATGGGAGCAGAAGCGCTCAGAGCTGTCAGAATACTACAAAGAACAAGCGGAGCTCCGCACTTACATTATTGGCGTTATGCGCCGCCTGGAGAAGGTGCCGCAATTGGAGGCAGATCCTCCATCAACTTTTACTACGCCTTCAGCTTCGCACACTACAGAACCTAGCAACCTGGGCACACGAGGGGCGGAAACCGACTTTCCTACACTCTCCGTCGACGTGGGAACCGATCAGCACACAGATGCCAAATGGGTGGAACTCCCAGTGTTCGACGGCAAGGACCCCAGGGGCTAGATCACTCGAGCTGAGACGTACTTCTCGATTCACCAAACATGGGAGGAGTTGAAAGTTCCAATGGCGCAATTGTGTACGAAGGGAGTAGCTCAGTACTGGATGGTTTTTTTAAAGCCAACCAGTGCTGAACTGTCTTGGACACAGCTCAAAGAGGAGTTGTGTTGCGGAATCACCGGGAGACAGAACGACAGAAAACGAGAAAACGAAAGAAAGAAAAGCAACAAAGAACACGACGATTTATGTGGTTCGGGAAAAATCCCTACGTCCACGGGAGAGGCAGATTTTCACTATGATTCGGGAGCACAGAAATTACAGAGGATTTTCAACAACAAAACCCTAGCCCGAAATGGGCTATAAAACAAATGAAGAAGACGATCACTATTCGAAAAAGTGGTCCGAAGTCCGCACCACTACAGTGCCTGTCGGTGTCGGTCGGTCAGCTCCGCTACAGTGGTCAGCATTGCTACAGTGCCGAAAATGCGGGCCACAAGCATTCGGCCCAACCGGATCGGGCAACACCAATCCAACAACCTCCCACTTGTAGCCTGATCCGCTGCACTGCTATTCTTCGATGCAACTGATGAAGACAACTTACTTAATCTAAGTTCTTCCTCTTCTTCACTCACCAGTGCCATGCTTTCACAGATTCATGAAAAACAAACTGTTTTCCTCTTCTGCTCCCATCAAGTCCTCCATCATTCTGCCTCTCATCCTCTGTTCATCAGTGGAGACCAACAGAGGCACAGCAGTGCCTCAACTTCTGTATCACCATAGGCTTTGTCAACATGTCTGCCGGATTGTTGGTTCCACATATCTTCTGCAAAGTCAGCAACCCATCCTGTATCAAACCTCTGATGAAATGGTACTTCAACTGAATGTGCTTCGTCCGGGCATGAAACACTGGGTTCTTGGCAAGATGTATAGCACTCTGACTATCACAGTGCAATACATTCTCCTCTCGCTTTCTTCCCAATTCATCCAAGAAGTTCTTCAGCCAAACCATCTCTTTCCCAGCTTCTGTTACAGCAATGTATTCTGCCTCTGTGGTGGATAAAGCCACCACCTTCTGCAGTTGTGATATCCAACTTACCGCAGTCCCTCCACAGGTAAAAACATAACCCGTGGTACTCCTCCTGCTGTCGACATCGCCTCCAAGGTCAGCATCCACATACCCCTGCAATGAAGTTCCTTTTCCAAAGCACAGAGATACCTCCTTGCTGCCCTTCAAATACCTCAGTATCCACTTCACAGCTTCCCAATGTTGTTTTCCAGGGCTAGCCATATACCTGCTCACAACTCCCACTGCATGAGCAATGTCAGGTCGAGTACAGACCATGGCATACATCAGGCTTCCCACAGCTGATGCGTATGGAACTTTTGCCATGTACTCCACCTCTTCTGCCGTCTTCGGTGATTGCTCCTTTGATAGTTTGAAGTGGCTCGCCAGGGGAATAGAGACTGCCTTTGCTTCCAGCATGCTGAATCTTCTCAGAACCTTCCCAATGTAATCAGCCTGTGACAACATTAAAGTTCCAGCCGTGCGGTCTCTCTTGATCTTCATTCCCAGAATCTTGCCAGCTTCTCCAAGATCCTTCATTTCAAACTCCTCAGCCAATTGCCCTTTCAGCTCATTAATTCTCTGTATACATGATCCTGCAATGAGCATGTCATCCACATACAGAAGCAATATAATATATTCATCACCGAAAGACTTGATGTAGCAACACTGATCCATGCCACATCGTTTATATTCATTTTTAGACATAAATGAATCAAACTTCTTGTTCCACTGTCTCGCGGTGCCTGCTTCAGTCCATATAAGCTCTTCTGGAGTTTGCACACCAAGTCTTCCTTTCCAGACTCTACATATCCCTCTGGCTGCTGCATGTAGATATCTTCCTCCAAATCTCCATGAAGGAAAGCAGTCTTGACATCAAGCTGCTCAAGGTGCAAATTCTCTGTCGCCACAATGCTGAGAACCACCCGGATGGTGGTAAGTTTTACTACTGGTGAGAAGATTTCAGTGAAATCTACTCCCTCCTTCTGTTGAAAGCCCTTCACCACCAGCCTTGCCTTGAACCTCCTCTTTCCATCATGTTCTTCCTTGACCCGGTAGACCCACTTATTCTGCAATGCTTTCTTTCCTCTTGGCAGAGGTGTCAGCTCCCAAGTGTTGTTCTCATGCAATGAGGAAATCTCCTCCTTCATAGCCAGCTCCCACTTGCTTGACTCCTTCAGCTGCATTGCTTCTTCAAAGCATTCTGGTTCTCCACCGTCAGTCAATAAAAGGTAATGCAATGATGGTGAATACCTCTGCACGGGCCTTCTCACCCTTGATGATCTCCTCAACTCCACTGGAGTAGTAGGTTCCACTGGTTCGGACTTCTCAAGCTCAGACACACCTTCAAGCTCCACTTGCTTTTTGCATTCTGATTCAATGTTCCCATTTTCATCTTCAACTGCATGGCGATCTTTGTACATGACACCTTCATTGAATACCACATTTTGGCTCCTGATGACCATCCTGTTGAGATCATCCCAAAAGCGATACCCAAACTCCTCACCACCATAGCCAATAAAGAAACATTTTTTGGACTTGGGATCAAGCTTGTCCCTTGCATTAGCATCAACATGAACATATGCTAAACTGCCAAAGACTCGTAAATGTGAGTCTTACCACCTTACCAGACCAGAGTTCCTCGAGTAGACATTCCCCCATTGGCACAGAGGGACTCCTGTTTATGAGATATGCTGCCATATTTACTGCATCAGCCCAAAAGGTCTTGGGTAACCCCGAATGCAGCCTCATGCTCCTGGCACGTTCATTCAGTGTCATATTCATCCTTTCTGCCACACCGTTCTGTTGTGGTGTTCCTGGGATTGTCTTCTCCCACCGAATTCCATTTTCAGAACAGAATTCTCTGAACTCTTGACTGCCATATTCTCCACCATTGTCAGACCTCAAACATTTCAACTTTGCTCCTGACTCGTTCTCCACCATGACTTTCCACTTCTGAAATATCTTAAACACATCAGATTTGTTCTTCAGAAAGTAAACCCATACCTTCCTCGTTGAGTCATCAATGAATGTCACATAATATTGTGACCCTCCGAGGGATGGTACTGGTGCAGGCCCCCAAACATCTGTATGCACCAGGTCCAGCTTTCTGGCCTTCGGTGTTCTGCCTCCTTTTGCAAAGGACACCTTCTTCTGTTTTCCAAAGATGCAATCTTCACAAAAGCCTACTTCCACCGACTTCAGCTCTGGTAGCAATCCTTTTGTTGCCAGCACCTTCATCCCCTTTTCACTCATGTGGCCGAGTCTATAGTGCCACAATTGAGAACCTCCGACAGCTTCCAGTGATGCAGCCATGTCCATGCAACTTTCTGTCATGTTGTACAGGGTGCCATTCTTTGCTCCCCGAGCTATGACCATAGCTCCTTTGGTGATCTTCCATGCACCACCAGTGAATGTGGTACTCAACCCTGCATCATCAAGCTGTCCTACAGAAATGAGATTTCTTCTTAAACCAGGGATGTACCTCACGTTTTCCAGAACCAGCAAACTCCCACTGTTGGTCTTGATCCGTGCATCTCCTTTCCCCACAATCTGCAAGGGCTCGTCATCAGCAAGATGTACCTTGCCAAAATTTCCTGAAACAAAATTGTTCAGGAAACCCTTCTCCGATGTAGAATGGAAAGACGCCCCAGAGTCTAAAATCCAAGACTCCATCGGGCTGTCTACGCTCAGCAGTAGCACGTCGTCAGTTCCTTCAGCTACCGCGTTTGCTCCACTGGTTTCAGGTCCCTTCCGGTTTTCTCTGCACTCCTTCTTGACATGTCCTTTCTTCCCGCATGTCCAGCAGGTAGGACCAGGCCCCTTTGCCTTGTCTCTGCTCTTTCCTCTCGACTTCGATCGTCCTCTGCGATTGTCCCGCTGTGGGTACCTTCCTCTTCCTTCAATGTTCAAAGCAGAACCAGAGAATCTGCCTGATTCTCTTCTTCGAACATCCTCACTAAGGATTAGGTCCCTTATATCCTTCAGAGCCATCTTCGTATTCCCCGAAGTGCTGCTCACAGCTGTTACAGTTGCTTCCCAACTTTCAGGTAACGAAGATAATAAAACCAGAGCACATACCTCATCACCAAGGTCAACGTCCACCGATGACAACTGACTTATGATGGTATTGAACTCGTTGATATGATCTGCAACAGCTCTCCCTTCAACCATTTTCAGGTTGAACAATCGTCGTATTAAATGCACCTTGTTAGCCGCAGAAGGCTTCTCGTACATATTTGTGAGGGCTTTCATCAGGTCCACCGTCGTCTTCTCTTCTCTGATGTTGAACGCCACGTTTTTGGCCAACGTCAGGCGCACAACACCCAGAACCTGTCGATCCAGTAGCTCCCACTCTGACTTCTCCATTTCCGCTGGCTTCACACCCAGAAGCGGCAAGTGCATCTTTTTCTGATAAAGATAATCCTCGATCTGCATCCTCCAGAAACTGAAATCAGTTCCATCGAAGCGATCGATCTTCACTTTGCCTTCATCCAGAGCCATCGTTGGAGAATTCCGAACTCACCCTCTGATACCAGTTGTTGCGGAATCACCGGGAGACAGAACGACAGAAAACGAGAAAACGAAAGAAAGAAAAGCAACAAAGAACACGACGATTTACGTGGTTCGGGAAAAATCCCTACGTCCACGGGAGAGGCAGATTTTCACTATGATTCGGGAGCACAGAAATTACAGAGGATTTTCAACAACAAAACCCTAGCCCGAAATGGGCTATAAAACAAATGAAGAAGACGATCACTATTCGAAAAAGTGGTCCGCGTCGCTACAGTGAACGGCGGCTGGCTTTGTCAAAAGCGCTACAGTGAAGTTGACCCCGAAGTCCGCACCGCTACAGTGCCTGTCGGTGTCGGTCGGTCAGCTCCGCTACAGTGGTCAACATTGCTACAGTGCCGAAAATTTGGGCCACAAGGCCTTCGGCCCCCGGACCCCCGGAGCAGGGGCGCGTTGCCCCCTGCAACCCCCAACGAGCTCACCGCGGAGCTCGACCCGCGAAAGTTGCGGGCCACAAGCATTCGGCCCAACCGGATCGGGCAACACCAATCCAACAAGTTGCTCGGCCGATATAGCAGCGCAGCAGAAGAGGATCCGGTGATCTATTTGGAGGGGCTTCGGCATGCGAGATTAGTGGAGAAATATATTGATGAATTTGAGTGGATGGCCATACAGATTCCGGATTTAACACAGCGCTGGTACATGAGTCTTCATAAAAGGACTGAGACCTGAAATTGGAAGTTCTGTGATAAAACTTGAACCTCCCAACAAGGCGCAATTTCTTACATCATCCAGAAGGGTAGAGAAGGAGTTTATTGTTAAAGGAATCATCGAACAGCCTGAGCCACGCAGCAGGAAGTTCAATTCTGGAGGATCTGGGCGAAGCTAGACTTCAAGTGCAATGAAGATTGCCCCTCCAGCAGAAGGGCATGAAAGGGAAAGGAGGGGAAACTATGAACCACCGTGAAGAGGAGTCCAGAATTTTTCAAGAGAAGAATTTGAAGAGAGGAAAGCGAAGAGGCTTAGTTATACTTGTGGACAAACCCAGGACACCGATGTCCAGAAAAGGGTTTCAAATTGACGGTTAGAGAATGTGTGGAGCCCCCGAAAGAGGGGGAAGAAGAATCTGATGAAGTAATGGAGAAAGAAAGAATGGTAGGGAACATGCTGGAAATGAAGATGCTTGGAACTACCGCTAGTGAGTTTAAAGAAAAGGTTGGGAATACTAAATCTATATTGGTGGAAGGAAATATAGGAGGTGTACCATTAATGATTTTGGTGGATAGTGGCGCTAGTCATAATTTTATTTCAAAACAGATATTGAAATCTCTTGCAGTACGGGTTTTAGAGACTAAGTCATTCTTGATCAGAATGGGAGATGGGCATCGTGTGGTTTCCAATGGATTGTGCAAGTCCTTCAAAGTAGATTTGGGAGTAGAGGAATTTGAAATTGATGCTTATGTTTTTGATACCTCTGGACTAGATCTGGTAATGGGAATATCATGGCTGGAAACTTTGGGGTATGTTACCATGCATTCGAAGAACATGACCATGGGATTTGTTTGGAAAGGGCGGAATATTTTGATTCAGGGGGCCTGTCAAGCACAAAGTTTGCCTCGAGCGAGCACTTGGGGGCATAGAAATGTGTGGTACAAGGTCTACAGTGGATTCGTGCAAGAAGATTGGGCTTGGAAGATGCAGAATTGAGTCCATCTCAACAGTTGCAGCTGCAGGGGAAGTTGCTCCAGTACTGAGCAATTTTTGAGATGCCCTTTGGATTGCCGCCCAAGAGGAAAACTGATCATGCCATCAAACTAAAAGTAGGGGCAAATCCGGTCAATATCCGACCTTAGAAATACACCTTCCATATGAAAAATGAGGTAGAGAAGCGGGTTTTTGAGCTGTTAAAACAGGGGTACATCCGGCATAGTACCAACCCGTATTCAAGTCCGATAGTTTTGGTTAGGAAGAAGGATGGGGGCTAGAGGATGTGTGTGGATTACCGTGCATTGAATAAATTGACAGTGTTTGATAGGTTTCCTATTCCGATGATAGAAGAGTTGATGGATGAGCTACATGGGGCAAAATATTTTACTAAGATGGATTTTGAAATCTGGTTTCCATAAGTGAGAATGAAGGAAGAAGATATAGAGAAAACGACTTTCTGAACTCATGAAGGGCATTAGGAATACTTAGTAATGTCGTTCAAATTAATGAATGCTCCGGCCACTTTTCAAGCTACAATGAACGTTGTTTTTTGGCCTTTGATGCGCAGGGGGGTATTGGTGTTCTTTGATGACATTCTGATTTATAGTGGAAGGTGGGAAGAACACTTGGGAAATTTGTGCTCAGTTCTACGATGTATGAAGGAGAATGCGCTGATTGCCAATGAAAAGAAGTGTTCATTCAGGAAGAAATCAGTTGAGTACTTCAACACATTATTTCAGAATATGGAATATCTATGGATCCCAGAGAACTTGAGATTGTTAAGCAGTGAAGGGTGCCACAAAATGTGAAAAAAGGGTTTTTGGGCCTAACGGGTTATTACCGAAAATTTACAAGGACTATGGGAAAATAGCAAGGCCCTTGACTGTGTTGACAAAGGACAGATTTCGATGGTCTTCCGACGCACAAGGAGCTTTTTAAAAGCTAAAGGATTGTATGACTTCAGCACCTGTTTTATGAACGCCAGATTTTACTAAAGGTTATGCAGTGAAATGTTATGCATCAAGTTCTGGTTTAGGGGTTGTGTTACTACAAGAGGGGCGACCACTTGCTTATTTTAGCAAGGCATTGTCTGATGCTAATCTGGCAAAATCAGTTTATGAGAAGGAACTTATGGCATTCGTGTTATCTATTTAACATTGGAAACAATACCGTATGGGACGACGATTTGAAGTTTTTACTGATCATCATAGTCTGAAATATTTATTGAATCAGAGGATAGTATTAGTGGACCACAGTGTTGGCATGCAAAACTTTTAGGTTATGATTTTGAAGTAATTTGCAGACCTGGACGAACGAATAAAGCAACAAATGCTTTGTCAAGGGCAGAAGTTGGAACAAACATGGCTATAGCTATTTCTCAACCTAGCTGGGATGAAATTCAATTGGTCAAGGGAGAGATTCTCCAAGATGAAAGACTGAAACAGTTGGTGGAAACCTTGAAACAGGACAAGGCAGTTAGGCTAGGTTACTCCTATCAGGATGGTCTGTTATTTTACAAAAAACATATTAGTTTTGCCTCAAAAATCGGTTCAATTCCAAAATTACTACAGTATTTTCATTCATCTCCTGCAGGAGGACATTTAGGCTATTTGAAGACTTATAAAAGGTTGGCAAATGGAGTATTTTGGGCTGGAATGACTCGGGGAGTTCAGTAGTATGTCAGAGACTGCAGTGTGTACCAAAAAAATAAATACGAGGCGCTTAGTCCAGCAGGCCTGCTTCAACCACTTCCAATCCCTGACTTGATTTGAGAAGAAGTACCCATAGATTTTGTGTCCGAACTTCCTAAATCACAGGGCTATGAAGTAATTTTGGTGATAGTGGATAGATTGAGTAAATATATACACTTTATTCCGCTAAAGCGCCCTTGTACAGAAAAGTTGGTTGCCGAAGTGTTCAAGGAAGTAGTACGTTTACATGAAATACTCAAAGCAATAGTTAGCGATAGAGATCCTTTGTGTACTAGTTTATTTTGGAAGGAACTCTTTAAGTTGCAGGGGACTCTTTAAAAAATGAGTTTTTCCTATCACCCTCAATCCGACAGTCAAACAGAGGTAGTGAATAGATGTTTGGAGACTGATTTGCAGTGTTTCTCCTCACACCATCCAAATCAACGGATTGTTGCGGAAACGTCAACAACAACGAAGCAAAAAAACGATTCATAGAAGAGTAAAAGAGAAAAAACAAAAGAAAAAGAACACGGGACACAGATATTTACATGATTCAGGAAATGATCCCTATGTCCACGAAGAGGCAAAATTTTACTATAATCGGGAACACAATTTACAAAGAGTTTTTCAGAGTTCTCAAACACATAAACTTTAGCCCAAAATGGGCTAATAAGGAGGATGAAACACTATTCCACCAACCGCACAGAAAGTCCATTGTGCTACAGTGAAAGGCGACTGAAAGTCCACATCGCTATAATGTCGCGGCCACCCAAGTCCAAGATGCTTCAATGGCCGACGGCTGGAAGCCCGCGTCACTACAGTAGTGTTGACTCCAAAGTCCGACCTGCTACGGTAATCATGCCAAAAGTCCGCACTGCTACAGTGCTCTGTCGGTGTCGGCCAGTTAGCTCTGCTACAGTTATCAGAGTTGCTACAGTCCTCCAAAATTTGGATCGGGAGCCTTCGGCCCCCGGACCCCCAAAGAAGGGGCGTGTTGCCCCCTGCAACCCCCAACGAGCTCACCGCGAAGTTGCGGCTTGGTGCATAGTATGGGCCAAAAACATTCAGCCCAATCATCATACGGAACAGATCGGGTTACACTAATCCAACAGTCTCCCACTTAGAGTCTGATCTGCTATACTAACCTGTTTCGATGCAACTGACTAAAACAACTTACTTAAACTGAGCTCCTTCTCTTCTTCACTCACCAGTGCGCGTGTTTTCCATTCACAACTTCAATTTCAAACTGACGATTCATGAAAATAGTAGTTGTTTTCCTTTTGTGCTCCCATTGTGTTCTCCCTTATTCTGCTTCTCATCCTCCGTTCATTAGTGAAGACCAACAGAGGCACAACAGTGCCTCAACTTCTGTATTACCATCAGCTTCGTCAAGATGTCTGTCGGATTGTTGGTTCCACAAATCTTATGCAATGTGAGCAACTCATCCCGTATCAAACCTCTGATGAAATGATACTTCAACTGAATGTGCTTTATTCAGGCATGAAACACTGGGTTCTTTGCAAGATGTATAGCACCTGACTGTCATGGTGCAATACATTATCCTCTCGCTTTCTTCCCAACTCATCCAAGAAGTACTTCAGCCGAACCATCTCCTTCTCAGCTTTTGTTACAGCAATGTATTTTGCCTTTGTGGTGGATAAAGTCACCACCTTCTGCAATTGTGATATCCAACTTACTACGGTTCCTCCACAAGTAAATACATAACCTATGGTACTCCTCCTGCTATCGACGTCACCTCCAAGATCAGCATCCACATACCCCTGCAGTGAATTTCCTTTCTCAAAGCATAGAGATACACTTTTGCTTCCCTTCAAATATCTAAGTATCCACTTCACATCTTCCCAATATTGTTTTCCATAGTCATGTATTTGCTCACAACTCCCACTGCATGAGCAATGTCAGGTCGAGTGCAAACCATGACATACATCAGGCTTCCAACAGCTGATGTGTATGGAACCTCTGCCATGTACTCAACTTCTTCTGCCGTCTTCGGTGATTGCTCCTTTGATAATTTGAAATGGTCCGTCGGGGGAATAGAGACTAATTTTGCTTCCAGCATACTGAATCTTCTGAGAACATTCCCAATGTAGTCATCTTGTGATAACATTAATGTTCGAGCAGCACGGTTTATCTTGATCTTTATTCCCAAAATCTTGTTAGCTTCTCCAAGATCCTTCATTTCGAACTCCTCAGCCAACTGCCCTTTCAGCTCATCAATCATCTGCATACATGATCCTGCAATGAGTATGTCATCTACATACAGAAGCAATATAATATATTCATAACCAAAAATATTTGATGTAGCAACATTGATCCATGCCACATCGTTTGTATGCATTTTCAGTCATGAATGCATCAAACTTTTTGTTCCACTGTCTGGGTGTCTGCTTCAACCCATAAAAGCTCTTCTGGAGTTTGTACATCAGGTCTTCCTTCCCAGACTCAACATATCCCTCTGGCTGCTGCATATAGATGTCGTCCTCCAGATCTCAATGAAGGAAAGTCGTCTTCACATCAAGCTGCTAAAGATACAAATTTTCTGATGCCACAATGCTGAGAACCACCTGGATGGTGGTAAGCTTCACTACGTGTGAGACAATTTCAGTGAAATTCACTCCTTCCTGTTGAAAGCCTTTCACCACCAGCCTTGCCTTGAACTTCCTTTTGCCATCATGTTCTTCCTTGACCCGGTATACCCACTTATTCTGCAATGCTTTCTTTCCTCTTGGCAGAGGTGTCAACTCCCAAGTGTTATCATGCAATGAGGAAATCTCCTCCTTCATAGCCAGCTCTCACTTGCTCGACTCTTTCAACTGAAAGGTTCCGGGGCCCGCAGCGAAAGCCGGTGGGCCGGGGATTTTAAAATTTTCATCGACGGGACTACTAAACTTGAAGTCGCCGACGATCCGAGCCCCGGTAAGGTCCGAGGATCTCACGTAAATTGTAAAGAGCACAAAATTAAACTGAAAGAAAATATTGTTCCAGATCTGAAGGTGCGCTCGACTGCAACTCGTCGCTGGCGATCGTTGCTTGAAATCCATAGCAGGATCCTTCTAGATCGTCCACACGCGCTTCAAAAATCCGTTGGAATGTCAATCGTCGAATTACGGGTGCTAGCACGGCGATCCGACGATGTCTTCGACATCCCGACGATCACTGCATCGAGATCCCTTCGATACTTGAGGAAGATCTTGATCCTAGCTCTTGGATCAACTACTTCTCTCTCTAGGAAGTAGAAGAGAGAGGCTCTCATTTTCATTCCATGAAAATGAATGAATAGTTTAATGGAAAGAGAATCTCCCTTGTATTTATAGTGGAGTTGCTAAATACCTGGTTGAGTTCCCCGACACCCGTTTATTTCAACGTTCACTAAATAAATAATAATGACAAACTAAATTGCGTCAATATTACTTATTATTTTATCACATACTTGTAATATATATAAAATATATTACGTGATAAAACCGAGTCATTTAACTCAACTCGCTATCCCGCATAATAATAAACGAACCTTGAATATTAAAATAATATTCGTTCGATTAATATTTTCCCCGTATTTACTTAACTTGTGAATACTTTAAATAAATTCAATCTCAATCATTCATAACTTGAATAATAATGAATTTATTTAATTCTTTTGGTGATCGAAAACTTGAACAACTCTCGGACCCCGTGGTGGGGCTCACCATGTCCATATACCTATTCAACTGAATAGGACGAATTCTTGAATACGCTATTGTGTGTGACCCTCTAGGCCCTTATCTCGATAGCAGTGAATAAAATCCACAGACCAAGAGCAGAGCCTAGCAACCCATCATGAACCCTAAAGAGATTAGGATTGTCATAACAACGACAACCAACCTACGAACACTGACTGTGTACCATAATCTCTTTGTCATTAAATATCTCATAAAGCAGGACGCACACTTGTGTTATCGTCCTTTTCTTGCTTTATTATTTGTTGATCTTTCCGGATGGATTTACCTTTCTACTGCTTTGACCAAAGACTTATGAAGGTAACACCATCTTGATCAACCAGACCTGAGATATACAACTTCCTAAACTTGGAAGCGACAAATCCTTTCTTGACCATTCAACCAATGTCATACCACCAACGACGAACCCAACACAAGCTACCTCGCAACGATTTCAATACCATGGTTTTTGCCTTGCATCAAAGTATGCAATCAAATGATACACATTGGTAATGGTCTCAAGTCAGGAGATCAATACACATGTCCGTAGATAGGAACGACCAATGGCACCCAAAACATATGGTGTTCCTATTGGCGGATTTGTTCTCATGATCTCACTACTAGAGATCACCAAATGCGAACTTCATGAGAAGAAGTCTCAATGCTTATGAGCCCCCAGCACCTGATAGTCAGACATCTACTGTGTCCAGTCAGTAAGATGTCTCTAGACCATAAAACATATATTTAAGATTAATGTCATAGTATCTCAAGATTCTCATTATAGCCTGGGATTTGCTATAACCTCTCGACGCGACAATTAATCTTTGGACATTACCATTATATAGTAGATGCAGAAAAATCTACACTATAATGGTAATTATACATCATGTATAACTAACTATATATGTGATATGGTAATCAAAAGTACTGCATAGTTGGGTCTAGGGCACCCATTATTTCAACACTCCCACTTGCATTAGAGCCAACTTGTTAACCAAACTTGTTAGCTACTCACATGATAAAGATCATGCTTCTGCTGAGTTATGGATTTAACTGCTGGGTCTGCCACGTTTTCACCGCGTGGAATATCTGTTGTATGCGACCTCATCTCCTTGAGTAAAACTTGTCAAGATAAGGTATCCCCGAGTATATCTATTTTATCCATTGTCATAACTTGGCATCTTGGCTAGTGAGAATATCATAATTTATATTATGATAATACTTTTCTTACTAGGTGCGATTCCAAGAACTGGAACAAATCGTTGCGATTGATAACTGCTTCTTAGTTGTCTTAGAAGCTGCAACGTACTCGGTATTTATAGGTATGGCTACCACTGGCTTTTATGAGTTTGACTCGCTCATCGCCTTAACCTAATTGCGATACTAGATCAAATTGATCTTAGGATTACTAGTTTGTGTCCCACCATAACTAGTATCCTTCTTCTCCACATACCAGGTACATATCATTTGTACTTGCCGAAGCACAAGATGATAGTTCTGACTGCTACACTTGCGGTGCTCCTGGATATAATTGATATATGCCTACTGTAAAGTATATCCTGGCAATATCAATTATTGTACATAACATGGCATGCGTGATTGATTCATCATTGAAGCGTATGGTACTCAACTCACAACTTTAATCTCTTCTCATGTTCTGAACATGTCAAGGAGAGATTATGCCATGTGAAATTGGTAACAATTCTTAACTTGAATTGTTCCAACTTGTATTTTTCAATACAATGTCACTTTATGTACGATTGACTAGGCCCAAGCAACCGTTAGATCTACTTCGATAGATCCAGTTCCCTAGAACTTAGGTTGTTACTTTAAGTCAATCACTGGAGAATTACTTTTAACCTGGTCTTATCTAACTGTAAGACCAAGATCTGTTTTCCATATGTTACCAAACATATTTTTCTTGGAAAACATTGGCGCTCCCACTAACCTTTGGTAGACACAAGGCAAATATTCATTCAAAATGAATGCTCTAAGATCTTGTTGCTTACTTTAATCCTGAACTGGATTTCAGTAACTTGCAACCTCCATTGGCATTCGATGGTGTCATCATCCCTTTCTGGTTGCGTCGTATAGACACCTTCCACGAAAGATGATTTTGACATCCAATGACCAATAGAATGATCTTAGAAGTTTAGCTATGACACGTAAAATTCTAATAAATTTAGGCATACCGACTTGGTATAACCAATCGAGCCTTATTGGTACCAAACTTGTACCATCCATATATCATCTCATTTGAATACCCACCGCAGTATTCAATTTATAAGCCCCTTTGCAATTTGATACATATAATCCATTATTGAATTTTTAATTATCTTGTCAATCTTAGCTAATTGCCATATACTGCTTACTTGTAGGATTTATTATTCTTAATGAATAATTTATCACCGGCCGCGGTGAATATAAAACCATCACAATGGTTTCATTCTTCCTACGCAGTATATGTCACTGGAACATGCCTCTTCCACATGCACTTGTGGAACTTGTTCCTATGCCTACCATTTGTGCATCTCGAGCATTGACTAAGTCCAAGTCAATTCAGCTCCCACTATCTCTAATAGAGATGTGTACCCTTATATAGAAATGTAGTCTAATACTTGACTACATCTTTTCTATCTTAGGGATTTATGTAATATCCTAAGCAACCGTTAAGATAATTATTTAGATGCACCATGTGTTTAACTTGATGCATGTTTGTTTAAATCCTAACAAACGCTTTGCATCTATAACACATGTCCTATGACATAATGGATTTCCATTATACTATTACTTGTATGATATCCATTTGTCATTTTTAGTTGGCATATTGGTTATGGGTTTACGCCGTTATTTGCACAGCACGTCTTCAAATATGTTGGAAGTTATTGCAGGTTGTAACATTGATACTACTTACACCATAACTTTGAGGTATAAAATTTGCGTTTAGGAATTGCTCCACGCTACATTTTGTTGATCAATGTTAACATGTAAGACTCGTCATTGATCCTCCTTATTAACATCAATATCGTGATGTAGATAAGGTAACATGCGTTTAAGAATTACTCCAGGCTACATTATCATGATCGATGATTATATGTAAGAATCCATAGGGCTATCCGCGCTCAGCAGCAACACATCATCGGTTTCTTCAGCCGACGTGTTTGTTTCACTAGTTTCAAGTCCCCTTCCGTTTTTCTCTACACTCTTTCTTGATATGTCCTTTCTTCCCGCAAGTCCAGCGGGTAGGACCAGCCCCCTTTGCCTTGTCTCGACTATTTTCTCTTGACTTTGATCGTTCTATGTAATTGTTTCGTTGTGCATATCTTCATCTTCCTTCTACATTCAGAGCAGAACCAAAGAATCTGCCCGATTCTCTCTTTCGGATATCCTCACAGTGGATCAGGTCTCGTACGTCCTTCAGAACCAACTTTGTATTCTCAAAAGAACTGCTCACAACTGTTACAGTTGATTCTCAACTGTCAGGTAATGAAGACAGTAAAACCAATGCACATACCTCATCGCCAAACGCAATCTCCACCGAAGTTAGCTGACTTATGATGATGTTGAATTCATTGATGTGATCTGCAACAATTCTCCCTTCAACCACTTTCAGATTGAACAATCGCCGCATCAAGTGCACTTTGTTTGCCGCAAAAAGCTTCTTGTACATATTCGCAAGAGCGTTCATCAGCCCAATCATCGTCTTCTCCTCGCTGATGTTGAACGTCACGTTTTTTGCCAACGTAAGACGCACAACACCTAGAACTTGTCGATCCAGTAACTCTCACTTCGATTGCTCCATGTCTGTTGGCTTTAAACCCAGAAGTGGCAAATGCATTTTCTTCTGGTAAAGATAGTCTTTGATCTGCATCCTCTAGTAGCTGAAGTCAGTTCCATCAAAGCGATCAATCTTCACCTTGTCTTTTTTCATAGCCATTGTTCTATTTGAGAAATCCAAACTCAACATCTGATACCAGTTGTTGCGGAAACGTCGGGAGCAACGAAGCAAAAAAAAACGATTCATAGAAGAGTAAAAGGGAGGGACACAGAGATTTACGTGGTTCGGGAAATGATCCCTACATCCACAGAGAGGCAGAATTTTACTATAGTCGATAGCACAATTTACAGAGAGTTTTTCAGAGTTCTCACACACAAAAACCCTAGCCCGAAATGGGCTAATAAGGAGGACAAAGCACCATTCCACCAACCGTACAGAAAGTCTGTTGTGCGACAGTGAAAGGCGGCTGGAAGTCCACATCGCTACAGTGTCGCGTCCACCCAAGTCCAAGATGCTTCAATGGCCGACGACTGGAAGTCTACGTCGCTACAGTACAGTTGACTCCAAAATTTGACCTACTACAGTAGTCATGCCAAAAGTCTGCACTGCTATAGTGCTTTGTCGGTGTCGGTCGGTCAACTCTACTACAGTGGTCAGAGTTGCTACAGTCCCCCAAAATTTGGACCGGGGCCCTTCGGCCCTCTGACCCCCGGAGCAAGGGGCGAATTATCCCTACAAAGCTCAACGAACTCACTGCGAAGGTCAACCCACGAAGTTGCGGCTTGGTGCCGAAAATGGATCGAAAGCATTCGGCTCAATCATCATCCGGAACGGATCGGGCTACACTAATCCAACATGAGTAATGTGGTTGGCTTGGGCAGAGTACTGCTACAACACCTCATTTCATACATCTACAGGGAAGGCACCATTTGAGATCATTTATGGTCGCAGGCCACCACATATTATTCATTATACAAAGGGAGAGGCAGCAGTCGAGGTAGTTGTTACAGCACTGGTTGACCGCGATGAAGCTTTGAAGCAGCTTCGAGAAAACCTCTAACGCGCACAGCACCTTATGGTCAAATATGCAAACTGGCATCGAAGGGAGGTGGAATTTAATATCGGTGATCTAGTATGGGTTAAATTGAGGCTAAATAGGTCTGGGACAATAACCAAAATTAACCCAAAACTGGCTTCCAAGTACTATGGACCTTATGAAGTAGAGGGACAGGTTGGTACTGTTGCTTACAAACTTATACTTCCAGCTAATACCAGATTACATCCAGTTTTTCATGTGTCTCAATTGAAAGCTGCAACTGGCGCCCAACCTGCAGATACATTTATACTCACTGATTTTGTTGAAAAAGAAGATCATCCAGGGGCGGCAGTTTTAACAGAAAATTCAGGGGACAACACTACAATGCCTTATCAAATGGCATGACAGATCTGAAGAAGAGACTACTTGGGAGGATGCGAGAATAATACAAATTCAATTTCCTCACTTTCACCTTAGGACAAGGTGAATTTTTCGGGAGGTATTGATAGAGTTGTGCAAGAGGACTCTTTCCAGCAGCCGGTTGGGTAATCAGTCCCAACCTCCTATGCTGTACACTTACCAAAGAAGGGGAGGGGTTCAAACCAATCAGAGGTAAAATTGTATTTTGGCTATTAGTTAGTTAGTTTTGCTCGGATGGGTTATAAACTGGAGGGGAGGGGACTTTGGGTGGATATTCTGTGGGAAGAGAGTTGGTAGGCTCTAGCCTAGGCCTAAGGAGAGAAAAGTCTTCCAGGAGATTCTACAGAAGGTTCATATAATCCTTCCTTGGTAGCATAATTGAAGCAGTAAAGACTATTTTTTTTCTAGAAATTTCCTCTGGTATTTCTCTTCTAAACTCTCACTCTCATCTATAGTCTATCAGCTTTCAAAGAGCAACTCATGGGACGGTTTAGTGGGCTCGAGATTCAAAATCTGTATGACAAACTGGCTGCACTACACCAGACAGGGTCGGTTGAGGACTATGTTGAGCAATTCGAATATCTGGCGTCTTTACTTACTCGCCAACCCGAGCTACAATATGTCGGGTATTTCTTACATGGACTCGAGGAAGACATTCGCAGTTGGGTTCGCATCCACAACCCTGAAACCCGGCTCCAAGTAATGCGTTTAGCTCGACATGTGGAGCTTGCTTTCACAGGCGGTGTGGGCACCATGTACTGTGGGGGTGGGTCATCGACTCCTCGTCGGATACGCGGCGTTGAACTATGGTAGCCACCTGGCCATTCAGAGACATAGTTGCTGACTAGGGCTCATCCCCAACCACTCAGGGCGAGGAGAAGATGCTAGGATAGAAGTTCGCCGGAAGACTCCAAATCAGCCACCACCTGGCGGGCGCGGCGTTCGGCGCCTAACAAACCAAGAATGAGAGGACCACCGGAGCAAAGGTCTGTGTTTCAGGTGTGGTCAGCCCTTTAGCCTTATGCATCGATGTGCCGATCCCAAACTGCGAGAGATTTTGTTAGGCGAAGATAAAGAAGGTGCTGAAGATGATCGCTTTCTTCAGTCTTGAGGAAGACTGTTTTAAGGGGCGGCGAGTGTTAAGACCTATGAGTTGTTAAGGGGTATAAGGGTCTTATGTAAGAAGAACCTGGGAGAATAACCTTTTTTGTTTGAGGGGGGGCCCACAGATGGGTTGCTAAATCGGTGGAGGTTTGAGCAAGGGAGAGGGGAGGGGAAAATATTCTGGTAATCGGCTTCGGCTTTGGGCGGGATATCTCCCATAGTGTTTCTTCAGTTTTCTTCCTCCTAATTTGTAGCTCTGTCGTTTTCATATATTTACAGTGTTCGTTCCTAGTTACCTATCACTAGCTTGCTCAACCCCTTTTACCAGTTAAAGTAGACGATCCACTCACATTTCCTTTACCCCTCACTCAAATCAAGTGGTGAATCTTGTAAAATCTCAATGGCTAGTCCTTTGTGTGTAATGGATGTCACCTCACTGCATAAGGTCTTCCTTTTATAATCAAGGTAAAAAAGCAATGGGGGAAATAGGGTGCATAATAGCTCATTGATCGAGTGCTATTGTACCAAAAATGAACGGGGCTAAACGATTTGTCGAAGCTGTGGAATGTCAAAATGCATCGAAAGGGGAACATTCCACCTTAGAGAGAAGCACCTGAATGAGCAACAATGGACAAAGTGGAAGCGAAAATGCCAGTTTGAGTAGTACAAACATTCGTGAGAATCCAATGCCCCAAAAACCGAAGGTTCCTCGACAAGGTTCGTCCACGGAGGGTGAGTCGGGGCCTAAGATTAGGTCGAAAGGCAAAAACGATGGACAACAGGTAAATATTCATGTACTATCCCTTGAAGGATGCATGGTAACCCTACTTTTTAAGGCAAATGAAGGGCTAAGGGAAATATCTCAAGCCAACGTTCAAGTACCAGGTGAGACAGTATTGCAATAACCCATTTCGTACTCCCAAAAAAAGCTCGAACAACCATCAACCAAAGGATACCTGTACCCAAAACTAACATTGGTGGGCAAGTAGAGAATATCTAGGGGTGTGAGAAAACTCTCACTAAGGAACTTGGCAAAATAGTCTCGTAACATCGGAGTAAGGGGTGTCTCCTCACAAAAGTGATCGTAGTGACCAAACTTGAGCGACAATTGACCAAAAACACAGGTCTCCACAAAGTTGTAAAACCATGAATGGGGGATGACGTCAACCTAGTGTCAGAAAGTCAAGGAAGTGGGTGGTCTAATAGCAATCGAAGCCCCGATGAACGACAGCCATAACTAGTACTTGTGAAGATGCGGACTCCTTGCATTTGGACATAAAAACCCTATGAAGCTTCACCATTTCCTGAGATTGAGTTTGGGTCTTTCCTACACAATTTGAGTATAGGGTGAAAAGGGCTTTCGTTTGAGGGGGCAAGTCATCAGTGAGATACCACTCTGAAAGAGTTAGAATTCTAACTTTGTGTCAAGACTTACAAGCCATGGGGCAGTTTGAAGTAGACAGTTTCTATGAGCCATAGGTCTTCCAAAAGGTAAAGGAGGCGTGCAAATGTTTCCCTGAATCATACGGACTAGCCCTTGAGTACAAATGCATAAAGAAGCTTAACTGCAAGACCCACCAATTGGGCAATGACGAAAGTCGGCTTTGGTGATCTGATGGTGTCGAGTGGAAGGGTTGTCACTCAATGGATAAAAGTTACTTTAAGGATAGTAGGTCGATCTTCCACAAGAACTCACATCAACAAGGAGGTCTGACGCCTCGGTGGGATTTTAGTATGTTCCAAAGGTTGGGTTGTTTGCCCATGAAATTGGTACATGAGCTGGATTCAGAACGTCGTGAGACGGTTAAGTCCATATCAATATAGGTGTTAGAGCATTGAGAGAATCTTCCCCTAATACGAGAGGACCGGGAGGAACGCACCTCTAGTGTACCAGTTATAGTTCCCAAGCACTGGGTAACCAGGTACAGAGCGGATAATTGCAAAAAGCATCTAAGTAATAAGTCACTCCAAAATGAGTGTTCACTTCCTACTTCCTTAGACCCTCCAGTAGCACAACTGATACAACGACAGGTTCTTTGCCCTGTGGGGATAGAGCGACAGAAATTTTGAGAATTCAAGATAGTCACAACAAGACAATCCGTTTTTCATTACAATCAGTGTCAAGTGTAAGTGCGGTGATGCATGAAGTAAGGCACCCTAACAAACCGATAGACTTTGAACATTGTTCATAATCCGATCAATTAGATCAGGCACTCGCCATCTATTTTTTGCATCGTTTAAACCACTGAAAACATGAAAAAACTAAAAAACTTTGGCCTAACTTGGATTAAGGGAGGGCAAGCAAAGGGGAAACAAAAGCTTTTGGTGTCCCCTCTCCAATTAACAATAAAATAAGGGGTCTCACAAACGACTAAATATTTTATCTCATGCCTTTACTCTTTCATGGTTCAATATTATGGTGTCCTGGGCATAGGAAAACCACACAAATCCATCTCAAGCTTGATGGTAAAACTCTACTACGGTGACCATCTTGTAAGAGAGGTCCAATGGAAAAATAGCTCAACGTTGGGATGTTCAGAAGCTCGGCATCTCTCATTCTTATTCTGTTAACATCCAATAAGGAATTGGTGCTATATGGTATTGGATTGTTTTTTCAACTACATCCAATGAGGTATTGGTATTATAATATGTTGGATTTGATGAAGAGCATGATTGTATTAATGAGTGCTCAATGCTAAAGCTAGAGCTGTTGATGGAGTTGTTATTGGCAATGCATGGGAGTAAGCTTGGAGTTTACATTTGACGAGTTGTTGCTTGTGGAAAAACAAGTTGCTAGTAGCTAAGCCTCACATATGAGAAGGGGGGAGAGTTGGAAAAACAGTGAAGTGGATGCTAAATGGTGTCGACTAAGGTCAGAAGAAGTTGAAGATGTTCTGGCCTGGAGGATGCAAACCACGCCCCAACATGTAGAAGATCATTCAGCGAAGTAAAGAGTTGCACCGTAAAGAAGAGATCATGAAAATTTGGGGCATCTTTGTTTAAGGCCAATTGGTGGCATGCACCATGAAGATGAAGAGGACCACGCCGCAACAGGTGAGTAAGAATAAATGTGGAATGTGAAATAGATTACAGACAAAATATCACATCGCAATGTTATTGGTTGCACCATGACAAGGGTGATTGCACCGTAACAAGGTGGTCGTGGGATTTTGGTGCTCCACTGGAAAGAGACAGTTGTGTCGTGGAACATTGGTTGCGCCATTAAGTATTGAATGCAGATATCTAAAGATGAGTAATCACGCCGCAAATTGTGGAGTGAGAAGCGGGCTGAAGCTGTGATTTTCGAAAGATGGGGGAATTGTGCCTTGATGAAATGAGTCACGTTGTTATGTGGTCAAGTTAGACAGATTTTCAATTTTGAATTTCATATCTTTCAGGACGAAGATCTGAGATTTAGATTGATGAATTTGATTCAAATGTAAAGAAGGTTAATGAATGAATTTGCCCAAGATAACTGAAGCAATTTGAAGATATTAATCAAGGGCAACTTGGAGAATTTCTCTTGGATTAGAGAGAAGGTGATTGTTGTTGTGCAAAGGGATTGAGAGATATTCCACAATAGAGAGAAATGCACTCATTGAAGATTTTGCTAAAAAAAGGAGTTGTTCCATGTAGATACATTGCAAATCTTCTCATGGAAGGTGAAGCTGTGTCATGGTGATGTTCACACTTTGTGAAGGAGCAGCAGCACCTAACTATAATTGGACAACAATGGTGATATTGTTCCATCCTTATATTGACTTGTATGCAAAGTTGTTTTCCTTTTTTGAGCAGTGAGCATTAAGGGATTAGGGAGTGACTTCTGGGAGATGGTGCACCATCCTTAACCATTGTCAAGGGAGTGTGGCCTTTTGCTTGGAATGACCTTACCTAAACCCACGACTAAAATTGTTTTAGTGGATTTTGGTACATCGGCACATCGTCGTTGTATGTTTCTTAGACGTAGCCTAGTGCGGGTGAATCAAGTAAAATCTTATATCTTGTGTGCATGTCCTCGACAAAGCATAAATTCATGTGTGGGTTAAGTAATCACTGAATAAATTGGATCAAGGCAAAGATAAAGGGGAATATGAATCGGATCATCATCAAAAGATCTTAAACGTGACCCTACTACTAATCATGAGGTCAAGATCTTTTAAGGCTGTGAGAGTTTAGTATGTTTTCAAACACTAATTCACCCCCCCTGAGGGTATCTCTCACTAAAGGCCCTTGTGGACCTAACAATTGGCATCAAGACATAAATCTATGTTGGATTTGTTTTACTTTAAATTAATCCGATTGATTCCTGGAGTTAAGTTTTTATTTGTTGATATATTGCACTAATAACCTTTTGGTGACATGGCGAAGGGAACAAATCTATAAAAAAAGCAAAGATACAAGGAGATTCCATATGTGGGAAAAGTTTCTGGAGACGTTGAGATTTTGATAAAGGATTCCAGAAGCCCCCAAGTGGAAGGTATGAATGATTTAGATTGTAAATCTTTTTATCCATTCAATGATGCTCCTGGATTATCAAAGAAGCCTAATTTCCCGGATGATGATGAATCTACTAATGATGAGATATCGAACAGATCAAAGGTGGAAGTTGTTCACTTATCGGAGGAGCAAGATCCGAGATTATAAGAAGAAATTATGAAGTTAAGAAAGGAGAATGAGTCACATGGATTTTATGTTGCAGGGCAGAAGACTGAGATAGAAAAGTTGAAAAACTTGAACAAAGGATTGGTTGAAGTGGATACTAATCTTAGGGAGAAGAATGGTATTCAAGCCAAAGAATTGGGGGGAACATCTTTAATGTTACGGAAACTCAAATTGGTTCTATGGAGAAAGTCCTCAGCTCAAATTAAGTTCAAAACTAGGACAAGAAAGATGAATTTGTTGCACACATAACAAAATTGGTTGAGAAAAACCAAAGGCTGGAACAAGAAAAACCGAGCCTAAAGGATTCTATTGTCCGGGTGAATACCAAGATAAAGGAACAAGTGACACGCTGGATGAGCATTCTCACAAGTTGTGGGATGAAATTTCTAAGGGAGAGATACTCAAAGGATGTATGAATGCTCAACTCAAAGAGAAACAAAAGGATCCAGCGACTCGAAGAGAATTTGATCTTGGTCAAAAAGCAAGTAAAGCAACCAAAAGCCGAGGGTAAACCTATTTTAAAAGATGTCTTACATTTATTGTTTGATCATCCACCAACAGGTGATGGTGAGATAAAGGAAAAGTATGCTAAATCGGAAGAGGTATAATAAATGTGTGATGGCATAAAGACCATAAACGAAGGGAAAACCCAGCATTGGTTATGATAGAGACCCACTGAAGATTGAGAAGAAGTTCTTGGATGATTCCGAGAAAAGGAAACTAGAGTCTGGACGATGCAACGGGAAAGGAGTGGATGTAATATAAGTACATGCAAGAAGTTCCCACCAAGGGGTAAGGACAAAGAACTGAGGTTCAAAGCTAAAAGATATGAAGACATGTGTTTTTATTGTGGAATGCATGGTCATATCGCTAGCTTTTTCTATGAAACATTGGAATATATTTCATGTAGTGAAGTTGATAAAAAATTTGCAAAAGTACAACTACCAACCCTTTGTTAAGTGGTAAGTTCCCTCACTGAAAATTTTTGGGAGTGCAGCTACAGTTGCAAGAGGTTTTTGAGCATAAAAGAAAAATTTGTAATTGTTTTGAACAAGTGATGTTAGACAAATCAGAAAAAGGATCTACAAGTGGTGAAAGGCTATGAAGGGGTTGTATTGCAAAGGGAGAGCCTAGTCTCTCTAAATCCGGTCCAAGGACTGTATTGACAAAGGGGAAGAAGATCTATTGGTGATGCCCCTATGCATTTCAGTGATAAAGGGATAAACATACATAGAACAATTGGTGTGAAAGGTGTTGGGCTGCTGCCAAGTGTGGAAACCACTTTCAGGCTAACAAAAGGAGTCCAACGAAAGGAGAAAATTTGGAGGCCGAACTTCTAAAAGCCGAGGGGGTGGTGGAACGGAAACAACAAGTTCGAATGACCGAAAGCTGGGAGAACCGGATGCAGAACCAAACAGGGTTACCGAATGTTGAACCATCGAAAGGTGCTTGCTGGAGGAAGTGTGGGGAAAACTGAGGAATCACGAGATCTCCAGAAGCTGGCACCGTTCACCGGGGGGGGGACACGTTGAGGCAATGGAGATACTTGATCGAATGGAGGATCATCCGTAAAGATCGGTTGAGTTGGATTTCATCCCACGGAAATCGGTCGGCAGTGACAACCGGGAGCACTAGGTGGGCACTCCTATAAAGGGAGGGTGGATCACTTGTGATTGAACAACTGAAGCATTGTAATCATCCTCTGTTTCCTCTTAATAAAAGGAAAGCAACATTTCCCCATGGATTAGGACGCAAGTCTAAACCACGTTAATCTCTTGTTGTTCTTTACCTTGTGTTTTTCTTCTTATCGTTGTTTAAGTTGGTCTTGTTTGCATTGTCTAGAAGGAGGGTATCGCAATGAGGTGATTTGGAAGCGGTCTATCTTTCAAGTTCCAGATGTTGTTGCACGGGTTCATTTCGGAACTTTGCTTCCGCTTTCATAAGTTCCAGTGGATTTGTTTCTGGTGGTTTTATCGGAAGCAGACATCTCCTTTTGGATCCAATAAGTGGTATCAGAGCTTAAGGTTGGAGTGATCGAAGACCTAATTGAGGTGCCTTCAAAGCTCAATTCAGTACCAACATTTTGTCCTCGACCTTGTAGGAAAACCTGGGTAGACAATTTCTGATCTTTTTCCATTACATTGTTAGGAAGTTAAGAGGGAGTTCACATCTTCCGAAGAAATAGCATTGGATAAAAGTAAGGTCCGGTTAGAGAAGTTTGACGAAACGGATTTTTGATTCTAGAAAATGCAAATAAAGGATAATCTACTGCAGAAGTATCTTAATCTCCCACAAACTAAAGCTAAATTGAAGCAATGAAAAATGAGGAATGGGGGAGGCTCGATAAGAAAGCACTTGGATTGATTCGAATGTCACTCACCAAGAACGTGGCATACAACATCCAGGAAGGGAAAACAACATTAGATCTTATGAAGACCTTAGTTGACATGTATGAGAAGCCCACGACGATGAACATGGTGTTTTTGCTAAGGATATTATTCGGTATGAGAATGTCAGAATGAAGGTCTGCAACTGATCATATAAACGATTTCAATGTGATCCGGAATTAGAGTCGGTGAAGATAATTTTTGGGAGGAGTCGGTTTAGGCATCGTTGTTGCTTTCTTAGCTTACAGAGCCTTGGAATGTGATGGTGATCGCTGTGAGCAACTCTAGCGGAAAGGATGACTTGAAGTTCACAAATGTTCGCGGCCTGATCTTGAACGAAGAAATTCCTCGAAAGGAGATCCAAACATCTTCTAGAAACGCGTGTAACGCAGAAGGGAGAAGAGGAGCCATGATATGAAAAAGTCATCAGAAGGGGAAAGGCAAAAAGATTCGTAGCGGGAGTAGCTCAACGGATAGTGCTCCCTTGTGTTGGCATTGCGGGAGAAAAGGTCACCTGAAAAAAGATTGCGGTGAACAGAGGGAAACCTCCAGAAGATATGCTTCTGAAAGTGGGTTCGCGAACCCTGTATCGAAAGATAAGAATAGTTTACTTCTTAGAGTCGCTACTTCATTGGGGACTTGGGTGATGGACTCCGAAGTGTCATTCAACCCAACCTCCGAAAGGGTAAGTATGAGAGATTATACTTTCGAAAGACATAGCAAGGTTTATCTTGCGGACGGGAAGTCACTCGAGATTGTGGGGAAAGGCGATGTTTCAATCCGAACAAGGGACGAAATCACGCTGGAGTTGAAGGATGTGCGGCACATACTGAGGATAAGGAAAAATCTGATCTCGGTAAGACAACTTGATGATGCAGGATTTTCAATTGTGTTTGCGGATGGGGCGTAGAAAATTTCATGCGGCGCCATGGTTGTTGCAAAAGGAGTGAAGGATGGAACTTTGTACCTTACAGGAGTATCGGAAGGTGCAAATCATGTTAGAGAAATAACTTTCGCTAAGTTGTGGCAATACCGTCTGAGGCATCTCAGTGAGAAGGGGATAAAGATCCTTGTTGTCAAAGGATTGCTGAAGTCTGGAAGCATGGGTTTGGAACATGCGAGGATTGCGACTTCAGAAAGCGGCAAAATGTGTCCTTCCAAACGAAAGGGAAAACACCAAAGTGCCAAAAGTTGGAGTTGGTCCACACAAATGTTTGGGGACTAACCCCGGTGCACTCTCATGGAGGTTCACTCTTCTATGTAACCTTCATCGACGATTCCACACGCAAAGTTTGGGTGTACTTTCTAAGGCACAAGTCCGAAGTGTTCGAGGCTTTCGTCCAGTGGAGGGTCATGGTGGAAAAGGAGATCGGAAGTAGGTTGAATTGCTTACAATCAGATAATGATGGTGAGTACGAAAGCAGAGAGTTCTGGAAATTTTGCTGGCGGAAGAGGATTCGATTCGAGAATATTATGCCAGGAACTCCGAAACACTATGGAGTTTTAGAAAAAATGAATAGAACTTTGGTGGAGAAAGCGAGTATGCGGATTCACGTGGGGTTTCACAAAAGCTTTTGGGCGGAAGTTGGGAACTGTGTCGCTTAATCAATTGGAGACCATCTTCACCAATTGGGAAGCACCTACTAGAAGCTTATTGGTTTGGAAGGAAGGTTCAACGACCTCAGAGTCCCCATCGCTCTAGCTTATGTCTATGTTGATGCCAAGAAACGAGACAAGTTAGAGGCTAAGTCTCAAGCATGTTACTTTGTGGGCTACCGCGAAGAAGAGTTTGGTTTTCAACTCTAAGATAATGATCTTCGAAAGGTCATCAGAAGTCGGAATGTATCTTCAACGAAGATATTCTATGGAATGATCGAAACCAACCAGGAAATCCCAATGAGAGAAAAGTATTATCGGTGTAGCGACCCGTCTTTTCACGAAGATACGACACTTGTTTTTGAGTTTAAATCCTTTGTTTATCTTGGTAAACATTCGTTACGACCTAAGGAAGGTTTTAGGGGCGTCTAGGGCTTGTTCGGAGCCTGAAGTTTCAAAAAATGGGCAAACAAGATAGGTCGCACGGTTAGTACTAACCGTGCAGGGTAACCGTGCGGGGCATCCTTAGAGTAGCAAGGGCCGCACGATTTGTCTGCAACTGTGCGACCCGAGGCGCATGACCGTGCAGAATTGCAGACTATCTTGACAGAGGTTTTTCGCACGATTTGCGCACGGTTAGGAAACCGTGCGCCCTAACTGTGCAGTATCTCTCAATTGACAGTGAGCTTAGCACGGTTTGCGCACAGTTTGGCCAAACCGTGCAGCCAAACCGTGCGCCCCTGTTTTTTAGGGTGAAATGTCAATTTTGCCCTTAATGAGTCTTTAAACCTATTCTTTCTTTTTTCCTCTTCATTTCCAGCAGATGGCTTTGGTTTTCTTCTCCTGTGGTTCCCCCTCAAGCTCTCCTAGGTATTGAGATAACTTTCTGATCCGAACTCCGTATCAAGTTTCGAAGGAAGCATTAGATAGCTAGAGGTATGCTCTCGAGTCATCTTTCTTTCGCTCTAAGTTTATCTTCGGACTTGTTGCAAAATTTAGGTGCAAGCTCAATTGCCTTATTTTCAGGGCATTAATTCATTCTTCATTTTTCTTCCAAACTACTTCGAATCTGAGGCCGCTATTGAGCAAGGAATCATCAACAGCCTTAATGTAGGTGGTCTAGTTGTTTTTCTTTAATAGCGAGTCGTTTTCATAGTCACGTCGTTGTGCCGCAAGCCAGTCATGGTCGCACGTTGCCTTAAATTGAGTTATGTGTTTCTAAATTGATATACGCACCTTGTTATACTCCCGAAGATCGTTGTTAAGTAAATAGAGGATGTCGACCTCGATCACGAACACCCTTTGGGTGTGCCGGCTTGAAATAGCCCTTTGTAATTAAATGATTAAATGCCCAGAAAGCCTCCTAAGTTTTCAGCTTGGGTTGTAATTGAAATCCCCCACTTCTATATAAATGTTTATTGAACCAAAACACCTCCTAAGTTCTTGGCTTGACTTATAAATGGAATTGCCCTTGTAGGTAGTTGCCTAAATGATAATAGCACATTCTAAGCGCTACATTGAACCTTGTAATGGAATTGACATGTTTTGATTAATTGAACGGCTTGCTTCATGATGGTTTGATTGCCTAAATGAAATAAATGGTTTAATTGAAATGAATTATAAAGGGTGGCAAGGCCACACCAATCGTTGCATGCTTTATTAAATGCTTTAATTGAATTGTGATGCCCTTGGTTATATTTGGACTTGATAAGTATAATGCATGAGGTAATGCCTCATGGCTATTATTATTATTATGATTACACCATTGATATTGGTCGTGGTACGATGGTAAGGGACTTGTTGGGCATGACATTTCACTATCCCTTACACCGAGTGTTGAGCATGACGTCTCACACCATTGACACTATTTGAACGATGGGCATGACGCACCGCGTCCCTTGTTTTGGGTGATGACATGATGACTCACCCACCATCTCGAGTGACGAGCATGATGTCACCCATTCATCTTGTGATGTAAGGCATGCACCCTTTTGCTTGAGCTTATAGGCTCGTTCAGACTAGTTATGGATGACTGAGTTACACCACGGTCCAGCCAGAACCTACGTCTGCACATACTTAGTCCATATAGGTGGATGCCATATATAACTATACTATATATGTATTCTTACTATATATATATAGTTACTGATCAGACACTCATTCCAGCCATGAGCCGAAGCAGGTAGAGCCGCTAAGTGTCCTTTGGGAACCTGAGCGGGCTAGTGACTTTTTATTCAACATTGTCTATTATTTCATTTATACCTACACACTGATGTTGTTATGTACACTGTTTGGATTACTTCTAGACACTATTGGTGGTAGCCTATTGGGATTTTATCTCACACCCTTCTCGGGCCGCCTTTGGTACCTGAGTAGATTACTTGTCTACAAGTATGGATATGGGCAAGCGCCCTGTTATAGAATATTTGATATGCTTAACTAGTAGTTGGAGCATGGGAGCAGAGGACCGAACATATGCTCGAGATGCTAGTGAAACATCCTTTTGCCTTTTTGTAGTTTTTGTACATCATGATTGTATATGACTATCCCCTATTCCTCTATTCCCCTTTTTGTATATGAGCACGTCATGCCATCATATATATGACACTGTCTTGTGGCTTTGACATTATTATTCAATTGCTCGGTTATTTATTCTTTCATTGCTCATTCATTATATATGTTGCATGTGCTTCCGCTATGACGGATTACTAGTCCAGTAGACACAAGACAGTGACCACATTCATTATATATGTTGCATGTGCTTCATTATTCTTTCATTGCTCATTCATTATATATGTTGCATGTGCTTCCGCTATTTAGTATATCTGTCGCGCCACTCTGATATGAAGGCATAGTCTTCCCACTGTACCACATTTACACCTTCGCTGCTAATCGGCACCCTCTAGCGTACGAGGAGGCGCGATTGAGACCATGTGACCCAGCGGCTCGGGGCACGGGTTAAGTGGATCCCGGGTCGAGACATTACAATCGAAAGCTCAGGTTCACCGAGATGGATATCCAAAAGGAACAAACATCCCAGAAAATCCAGGAAGCACGACAGTTCCGGAAACACCAGACCAACCAAAAGAGGTTCCATAGGGAGGTCAAATTCCAATGGTGTCGCTGAGGCCTGAAGTACCAGAGTTCAAGGACTGCGAAAGCTCGAACACCAGAAGTTCACCCTCCAGAAGTTTCAGTATCGAAAGAAGCTCAGTTGTAGGGACAATTGCGGAGGTCCACCAAGGAAAGGCGCCAAGTGCATAGGTATAGAAGTACTTTGCATTATTTGCTTCTTACGAATGATGGAGAGCCCGAGAGCCTGCATGAGGCAAGGAGTTTGGAAGACTGGAAGCAACGGGAGTTAGCCATGAGGGATGAACTTGATTCTCTCCATGTGTTTGGAGCATGGGAGTAAATAGGAAGACCTGCTAGGAAGAAAGTCTTACAAAAGAAATAGGTTTTTTGACTAAAGGAAGAGGCGGATGGTAGACAAAAGTACAGGGCCAGGTTGGTTGTGAAGAGCTTTCAACAAACAAAAGGAGCTGATTTCTCTAAGATTTTTTCTCCGGTAGTTAAGCACACAACTATATAAAAGGTGTCAAGTACAGTTGCTTTCGAAAGATTGCATCTAGAGCAAATAGACGTGAAAACATCATTTCTTCACAAGGACTTAGAAGAAGAAAATCTTTATGGAACAACCGGAGGGTTTCAAAAAACATCAAAACCAGAATCTTATGTGCAAGCTAAGGCGCAGCCTTTACAGCCTAAAGCAAACGTCAAGGAAATGGAAGAGGAAGTTCAACAATTTCATGATGGAATGAAAGTTCATCCAGAGCAATGTTGGTCATTGTTGTTACCAGAAGGTGTTTGATGATATAGAAGTTTCATCATCCTTTTACTTTAGGTGGATGAGTGGAGTGAAACCAGTTACCACACCACTAGCGGCACATTTCAAGCTAAGAGGAAGTCACCACAAACGAAAGAAAAAATTGGGTACATGGAAAAAGCTTCATATGCATTAACTGTTGAAAGTTTGATGTATATCATGGTTTGTACTCATCATGACATTGCACAAACAGTGGGAGTCATAAGCAGATTCATGTTGAACTCTGGAAGGGAACACTGAGAGGCGGTGAAATGGATTCTCCGATACTAAGGGTTCCGAAAGCATGGCACTTTGCTTAAGAACAGACGAGTCTTTGCAAGGTTTTGTAGATTCAGACTTTAGGGGGGATCCAGATTCACGGAAGAGCACTTACGGATATGTGTTTACATTTGGCGGAACGACATTTAGTCAAATGTCCCAATGGTCGCTCTCTTGACAACAGAAGTTGAGTGTGTTGTTTTGACGAAAACGGGAAAGGAGTTGATTTGGCTGAAGGGTTTGCTGGAGAATCTTGGAAAAAGAAAAAGTGATGGGGTACTCTTGTGATTCACAGAGTGCGATTCACTTAGCCAAAAATCCATCGTTTCATTCTCAGATGAAGCACATTCAGTTGAATTGCATCTAGAAACTGTTGGAAGACGAGGGGCGGGACTTACGAAAGATTGAAGGTGTGCAGAATCCAACTGACATGTTGACGAAAGTGGTTACTCGGGATGTCTTGAGGCAATGTTACGACACAGTCGGACAAGGTTGACAAAATTATGTGGTGAGAATGTTGAAATAGTGGGTGCCCTAGACCCAACTATTCCGTGCTTTTGATTACCATATCGTGTATACAGTAAGCTATGCGTGATGTCATCTTACCATTATAGTGTAGACTTTTTTGCGTCCACTATTGAAATGGTAATGTCCAAAGATTAATTGTCGTACTGAAAGGTTATAGCAGTTCTCAAGCCATAATGAGAACCTCTAGATATTATGACATTAATCTTAAATATGTGTTCTATGGTTTAGATACATCTTACTGATTGGACACAGTAGATGTATGATCATCAGGTGCTGGGGGCTCATAACCATTGAGACTTCCTCTCATGAAGTTCGCACTTTGTGATCTCTAGTAGTGAGATCATGAGGACTGACCCGCTAATAGGAACACCACATGTTTCGGGTGTCATTGGATGTTCTTATCTACGGTCATGTGTAATGGTCTCCTGACTTGAGATCATTACCAATGTATGTCATTTGTTTGCGTACTTTGATGTAAGACGAAAACCATGGCAATGAAGCTGTGGCGAAGTAGTTCGTGTCAGGTGCGCCGTTGGTGGCATGGCATTGGTTGAATGTTCAAGAAAGGATTTGTCGCTTCCGAGTTATGGAAGTAATATATCTCAGGCCATGTTGGTATGGATGGCAGCACCTTTATAAGACCATAGTCATGGCAGTCAAGGGTAAATCTGTCCAGTTAAATCAACAAACTATAAAGCAAGAAAATGGCGATGACACGTGAGTGCGTCCTGCTTTATGAGATATTACAGACAAAGAGATTATATTACACAGTTCGTGTTCGTAGGTTGGTTGTCGCTGCTGTGACAATCCTTATTTCTTCAGGGTCATGATGGGTTGCTAGATCCCGCTCTTGGTCTGTGAATACTATTCACTACTGTCGAGATAAAGGCCTAGAGGGTCACACACAATAGCGTATTCAAGAATCTGTCATATTCAGTTGAATAGGAGTTTAAGACATAGTGGGTCCCGCCACATGGGTCCGGGGTTTGTCCAAAGTTAAACGATCACCAATGCAATAAATAAATTCATATTATTCGAGTTTAGAATAATGAGTATTGAATTTATTTATTAAATGTATTTATGAGTTTTAAGTAAATACATGAAAAATATTAATTGACGAATATTAAATTATTCGAAGTTCAATTAATATTTATGGGAGCGACAAGTCGAGTTAATGACTCAATTATTATCGCGTAATATATTTTAATATATTACAAGTGAAAGATAATAATATTTATGACTCAAATTAGTAGTCATAAAATGTCGTTGATAATGCGTTAAGTATCCGGGGCCGGCGAGGCTATACCAGGTATTTTAATTAAGCACTATAAATAGAAGAGGATGGGCTTTTGCTAAATACTATTCATAGTGCTTCTCTCTCCTCTCCCCTCTCCCATGTTCTAGAGAGAGAGGCTCTGGATCCAAGGACTTCGGATCGAGCACTCTCTTAGGCATCGCTAGCAAAGCGATGCGGTGATCTTTGGAGCGTCGAAGACATCGTCGCAATTTCGCGCTAGCACCCGGATTAAGACGAACAGCGCTCCCGCAGATTCCTTGAAGCGTGTATGGACGATCTAGAGGAATTCGACTTCGGATTCTTCGAGCAGCAATCGCCAACGACGAGCAGACGTCGTGCGCGGCTTCGGATTTAAACCAGGTATTTTACAGTTTAATTTTGTGCTTAAAACCCTTCACGTGAGATCCTCGGCTTTGACCGAGCTGCTTTTCTCCGACGTCGACAAGTTTACGTCGACCGTCGGTGAAAATTTTTTAAAAACCCACCTGTTTGGGGCTTCCGCTGCACGCCCGGTTCCAACAGAGAAACCATGTTGCTACTCAGCAGAAGTTCAGAGGACGGATGAAGGTTTTTCCAAAGCTGAAGGAGGACTCAATTGCAAAGCCCAGAAAGATGATTTCCAAGTGGGAGATTATTTGATTGTTGCTAAATGTGGAAACCACTTTCGGGCAAATGTAAAGAATCCAACAGAAGGAGAAAATCTAAAGGACGAACTTTCGGAAGCCGTTGGGGTGGTGGAACAGCATCAACAAGTTCGGATAACCGGAAGTTGGGAGAACCGGATGCAGAACCAAACGGGGTTATCGAATGTTGAACCATTGGAAGGTGCTTGCTGGAGGAAGTGTGGGGAAAACTGAGGAATCACGGGATCTCTAGAAGCTGGCACTGTTCACTGGGAGGGCAAGTTGGGGCAGTTAAGATACTTGACTAAACGAAAGATCATCTGTGAAGATCAGTTAAGGTGGGACTTGTAATGTGGTAGAGTCGGGTAAATTCCCAATTTTGAATTTGTTATCTTTTAGGAGGGAGATCAGAGATTTAGGTGGATCACTTTGACTCGAATTTGGAGAAGGTCTATAGACGGATTTTCCTAAGATAACTTGAGCAATTTGAAGATATTGATCAACGGCAACTTAAAGAATTTCTCTTGGATTAGAGAAGGAAATTCTAGAAGAGGAAATCCTGGAGATACAGAGATCTCCATCTCTATAGAGGAGATGGTTGTTATGCAAAGGGATAGAGAGATATTCCAAAACAGAGAGAAAGTGGAAGAAAAGAGAGAGCAAAGTATTGGCAATCATTGAAGATCTTGCCAAAGGAGTTGTTCCATTGAGATATATTGAAGATCTTCTCATGGAAGGTGAAGTTGTATCATTGTGACGTTCAAACTTTGTCAAGGATCAGCAGCCCAAGGAGATCCACACTTAGTGCATCAACAACAATAGTGATATTAATCTATCCTTGTATTGGCTTGTATGCCATGTTGCTTTCCTTTTTTGAGCAGTTATCATAAAGGGAGGAATTAGGGAGCAACCCTTGGGATGTAGTGCACCATCCTGAAACCATTATAAGGGGAGTGACCCTTGGCTTGCAGTAACCTTACCTAAATCCATAGTGTTTTAATGGATTTCGGAATATCGGCACATTGTCGTTGTATATTCATCGAACGTAGCTCGGTGCGGATGAACCGAGTAAAATCTCGCGTCTTTGTGAATGTTTTACATATTCTCAGCAGGGCATAAATTCATGTGTGGTGTTAAGTAATCACTGAATAAATTGAATTAAGCCAAAGATAAAGGGTGATATCATCGGATCATCATCATAAAAAGAGCAGATGCGCTGATAGGTTTTAAGATGCGAGAGAGAGAGAGAGAATTAAAGAGGAATTCTATTATATCCAATAGAGTGCACCTTACAAAATTGTCAGGATACAGCAGAAGATCAAGGAGAAGTAGAGAAGAACAAGAGTATCCCTGGAAGACGCCGCCCCCAAGGCCGAGGCCCAACCCACCTATTAGGACCCTAGTTGGAAGGGCTTTTATGTTGAGGGGTATTTTCGCCTTTGTAAGGGTTTACTTTGTTGAGGGAGTTAAGAGTTTGTTATGGGGGAATAATGTTGTTTGAGAAGACCACGTGGTGGAGGGGAATCTGTTATAAATAAGCAGCGGAGGGAATGAGTGGGGGCAGCAAGAGTTTATTTGAGAATCGGCTTTGGCTAGGATCGGCCCTTGGGCTTGGGCGGAACTCTCTGTGAGTCTTCCGATCTCTTCCGATCTCTTCCGATCTCTTCCTCCTTTTTCTTCATGTAATCTTCCGGTTATCCGCTTAATACAAGTAGTTGGTCCTCTGGTTCGTATCATTTTGGTCTGACCTACCTTCTTCCTCCGACCGACTACAGCTGCAGCGACTCTCCATCTCGTTTTCAACTGCAAGGGGTGCTCAACGCAGGAGGAGTGTCGGTCCTAGTCGAACTTATTATTGAATGGTATTCGTTTCGGCGGCAGCGCGCACTCTCAGCTCGCGATCCGACGAGACGCAACTAGCCGGGTTGCCTTCTGCGGAGGAGACGCGCGACTCACCATTCTCCCGGGTTCCTCGAAGTCGCGCCTCACTGGTGGATTTCCCCACTCGCCGGCGACGACCACGGCTAAATTGACTCATCTCCCTCGACGACGCGCACCATCGACCGCCTAATTTCCCTTCTGACGCGACGCATATTGCGGCTCCCATTCTGCAACGCCGCACCCCGTTGCACCGTCGGTGCATTCCTCAGAAGCAGTTGTGCGGTCCCCATTCGCGATTTGAGGAGGCATGCACCGTTGGGGAAGAGGCGCGCTATGCGACTAAGGAGCAACTGCTGCAATCAGGAAAAAAAAACAGAGGCGGGCCACTTTTTTTTGACGGGGAAGGGAAACATATAGGAAGAAAAAAAACAAACAAACACAGCCCTGTTGGCCAGTGTAGACGTGCAGATTGTGACACACAGCCCAAAGCAGAGTGTAACGCACAGACTGTGACACACAGCCCAAAGCAGAGTGCGACGCACAGACCAGGGCAGACTGCAACACACATCCCACTCCCACACTACTTGCTCTCATCCGGTAGCCCAGGCACTATCCGTTATCCTCATGGAAACTCATAAGCAAACTCGTCAGGACGAAGTCGTGCAGCGACTTAGTCGACTCGAGACTTTATTAGAAACCTGGGGACAAGAGCACACTGCCTTCCGACAATCTACACAGCACGACATTGTTGAACTCTTGGTCCACCACCTCGACAAGACCCCACAGCCAGACGAGGTGTGTCCTTCACTGACAACGGATGTTTCTTCCTCACGTGACCAACAGTCCGCTAGACCCCCTGCACGCGACCAGAAGGTTGGTGTAGGTGCCCTCCCTTTCCACACTGGCTTCGGGCAGCGGTCTTCAGCTCGGCAATTGGAGCTCCCGATTTTCACTGGCATGGATCCAAGTGGTTGAATCGTGCTTGCTGAGATATTTTTTCATATTCACCACACCACCGAAGCTGATAAAATTGTCTTTGCCCAATTAAGCATGGAGGGCATCGCAATTCACTGGTTTACTATTTTAGTTGAGGTGTATCCGACTTTAACATGGGCGATATTCAAGGAGGAGCTTCTCGAACGTTTCAGCGGATTGGAAATTCAGAACCCCTATGAACAGCTCGCAGCCCTCCAACAGCAGGGACCAGTCCAGGATTATATTGAGCAGTTTGAGTATCTGGCGTCCTCGCTACCTCGCCAACCCGAGGCCCAGTATGTCGGTTATTTCCTGCATGGTCTGAGCGATGACATTCAAAGTTGGGTTCGCATTCACGATCCAGCAACTCAGTTGCAAGCCTTGCGCTTAGCTCGCAATGTGGAGCTCGCTCTCATGGGAGGCGATAGTGCTCAATCCCGCAGCGGAGGGTCCCGCAAATTTACTAAGGTTTGCGAGTCTAAACCGTGGCATCCTCTAATCTGCCCGGGACCGCACCAATCGGAGAGGGTTTTTCTACACCCAACCAAACATGACGAGGCCATCGAAAAGGAACCTCCCCGCGGGCCTCCTACTCACATCACCCCTGACGGGCGAGGTGTTCGCCACTTAACTACCCAAGAGTGGGAAAATCAATACCGCAAGGGTCATTGTTTCCAATGCAGTCAGCCCTACAGACCCATGCATAGGTGTCCCGATCTACATTTGAGGGTGTTATTACTGGGCGAGGACGATGCTGGACATGATGACAGAGCGCCAGACTAGGGCCCCGAAGCAGCCCGCAACAACGAAGAACCTGTTCCCCACATCCAGCCTTAAGGACAATGTTGTTTTTAAGGGGTGGCGAGTGTAAGGACCCTAGTTGGAAGGGCTTTTCTGTTGAGGGGTATTTTCATCTTTGTAAGGGTCAGCTTTGTTAAGGGAGTTAGAGTTCATTATTGGGGAATAATGTTGTTAGAGAGGGCCACGTGGTGGAGGGGAATCTGTTATAAATAAGCAGCGGAGGGAGTGAGTGGGGGCAGCGAGAGTTTATCTGGGAATCAGCTTTGGCTTGGATCGGCCCTTGGGCTTGGGCGGAACTCTTTGTGAGTCTTCCAATTTCTTCCTCCTTTTTCTTCATGTAATCTTCCGGTTATCCGCTTAATACAAGTAGTAGGTCATCTGGTTCGTATCACCTCCGATCAGCCCTATCGTTGAAGCCAAAGTAAATCATTTGTGCCCCCCTCCACAAACTGTTGGACCCCTTTATAATAGCCTCTATCCTATTTCCCAACAACGATAACCAATTCCTAACATGCCAGCTGATTAATATTCCAATAAAATACAAAGTTGCCCCTAGTAGTTACCTAACCCCTCTGTCTAATATCCCAGCACACTCCTATCTTTATCCCCACTACTACTGCCTGAAACCATCACCCAGTACAAAAACTACCCCGCGTCCCGATCATTTTCTTCTCCTTGAAAAAACACTTTGTTCTCAAGGTGGAAAGCTTGATGTGCTTCTAGAAATGGGGATAAGACAACACTACAAAAAGATATAGCCATGGTGGAGACTTAGGCGGTGGCCTTGTCAGCCATGCTACTTTGTTTTCCTCTCGGTCCCCAGCTCCAGCTGTTCTACTTGCACCTGGACACTCACCTGGACCCCGATTTGCTTCTGGTTCCTCATCACTTCAAACATCCCTTGACCAGCTTTGTCATTTGGTTGGCCATCTGCTTGGTCAATCGGTTGCAGCAAAGACCAAGGCTTCTTGTATCTGCCAGCACGCATTGCATCTAGTGCACTACGCAAATGACATGCCCCCGGTATAAGCTTCAGCAAGACATCTCCAAACGCTAAAGGCAGTCCCCCTTCGGACAGCTTGAGACCTCTTCGCGCTTTTAATTGAAAACTCTGTCCAGGAATTTCTTTCTTATTGTTCTGCTTGTCCGAACTAAAGCTGGGATCAGAAATTCCCTCAGCGGGTCGTAGAGAATCAGAAACGCTCTGCTCTTTACCAAACCATTGTGGTCCATTGCTCTGAATGTGCACACCGACGTCGCTGTCTTCCGTCACGTCCTCCTCTGGCTTTGACAGCACCAATGGGACCTCCTGAGACAAAGGATCTGCAATGGATTTTGCAGCACATGTTGTCGCTTTGGTGCGAAAACATCTTGCATTATTCTTGAAAATTCTGAAACAGTTTGTTGAACAGAAAGATCGACGTCATCGCTCATTCATCACTCATTCATTTCTGCACAGCTTGCGTCGAGTACTGTTGTATCGGTCCGGTCATGCTTGTGCTGACACCACCTACAGCATCTCTCGTAGCCGAACTTGGTCAGAAAAACGTTGCAACCCATTCAGTGATTCACAATTCTGCTTCCTATACTACGCAAGTCCGTGCGCCATCCATTTAAGTCTGACACTCGAGATTCCAGCAGAGCTTCTTCCGTCTCCATGCACATGACCATTCAGCTGCTAGATTCCCCCACTGCGAATTCCTTTTACTTTGTTGTGTTGCCTCTACCCACTCTGCGTCTACCTCTGCGATTCAGGTTCCACCGTTGCGTCTCGTTACTGCTGTGAGTCGTTCACCTCTGCTGATTCCAAAGCGTCTGCTGCTGATAAGCCCCTCACAAAATTGAGCCAACAAGAACAGACTCCTTTGTATAGTTGTGTAGGCTATGAGGAGCTAGGCCATGTTGGACTGGCCTCCTCCAACCACAATAAAAGGTGTATGTGGTTTCCTTGATCTCACCGGGTATTATAGAGAGTTCATTCGCGAGCATCGCAAGGTCGCCCAGCCTCTCACCGCTTTAACCCGTAAAGATGGTTTCCTGTGGACTGCTGAAACTCAAGATGCTTTCTAGAATTTGAAGAAATTGATGACGGAGGCCCCGGTCTTTGGCTTTACCTGATTTTTCTAAAGAATTTGAGCTCAAATGCGATGCATCTGGACGCGGTGTCGGGGCTGTCCTTATGCGAGCCAGGCGGCCCATCACGTTTTTCAGCATGGCTCTTTCCGATTATGTTGGGAGGTTAGCATTTTCAGCCTTGGGCTTGGGCGGGTGAGCCAAGGGGCCTCCCGAAAACGGTTGTTATGTCGGCTCCAAACTCAGGGCCCTATGTCCTTCCCCTCATACCCCAGCGTGAGGATTACATTTGTGGGTTCCTAAGCCTGAATCCTTCTCACTTCTTTGGACAACGGGATTTGTTGTACCCCTCTCTCTTGGATTTTAATGATCACAATCACTCTCATCGTGTTCTAACTTGTTTTCAAGTGTTTTGATGCTAGGAAAAAGGTTGCCCAGGAGTTGGCCCAAGAAGGTTGATAGTGGACTCTCTGAGTCCACCGGCCAACCGGTGGATTACCACCGGCCAGCCGGTGGTCTCTGGCAGAAGCATTGCTTTCTACCAAAGCCACCGGTCAGCCGGTGTTAGCTCACCGGCCAGCCGGTATGGGCACCGGCCAACCGGTTCTTGACCACCGGCCAGCCGGAGGACCCAGGCAGTAGGCTTGCCCACTGCCTGGTGCCACCGGCCAACCGGTGGATGACCACCGGCCAGCCGGTGGAACCCAGACAGAAGGCCTGCTCTGTCTGGACCACCGGCCAGCCGGGAGCTCAGCACCGGCCAGCCGGTGGACCACCGGCCAGCTGGTGAGACACCACCGGTCAGCCGGTGTACCCAGTCAAACTAGCCGTTGGGCTTTGACCAGACTTGTACTTTTGACCCCCAACGGCTCCGGAAGCCCTCCAACGGCCATATTGAAGTGTTTATGGGTATTTCTCCTATAAATAAGAAACCATGGATGCCGGGAACACTACTGAAACATATTTTGATGTCTTGACGCTCTAACGACAAATCTCCAAGGCCTCTAGTGATCCATTGCCATCCTTGAAGCTTGAGCTCCCTCTCCATCAGCTGCTCTCACACTTTTGGCGCTCAAGGCTTCCGTGTGTTTGTATTATTTTATTTGTTTAGTTCTTCATTGGGTTTGGATTAAAACAAACCTCTCTTTTCCTTTCTTTCTTTCAATTGGGTTTCTTGCTACAACCATAATAAAAAAGCAAGTTGTACGAAGGTGTTCTAGCCTACCTTAAAACGGCTAGTGGGTTTCTTGCTACAACCATTAATAAGCAAGCTGACGTATAAATCTCTCAACGGTTCTTGTTGGGAGCGGAGACGTAGGCTTGGGAATTAAGCCGAACTTCGTTATCAAATTGTGTCTTGCCTTTTTTATTTCCGCTGCATTGATAATTGTTTTAAATTGTTAATTATTTTTGAAAAGGCAATTCACCCCCCCTCTTGCCATCCTCTACGACCCAACATTTGGTATCAGAGGGAGCGTTTGTGTAATACCTTAACCGGTTACAAACTTAAGATCCTTAGTGATGGCTAATTCCTCGCATGCTCCCGAAGGATATTCTATGACTCGGGCTCCATTCTTTGATGGAACCGATTACACTTATTGGAAAACTCGCATGATTACTTTTCTTAGAAGCATTGGTTATCCTATCTATAGGATTGTAATGCAAGGCTATACTTTATCTAACAAGGATGAGTCCAAATGGACCCCCGAAGACATTGCCAATTTTGAGCTTGATGGCAAAGCCATGAATGCTCTTCATTGTGGGCTAGACCGTAATGAATTCAACCGTGTTTCTACTTGCTCCTCTTCTTATGAAATTTGGAAACTTTTAGAAGTAACCCATGAGAGCACTAACAAAGTCAAAGACACTAGATTAGACATGTATCGCCAAGATTTTGAAAGTTTCACCATGCACCCACACGAATCAATTACTGAAATGTTTACTCATTTTACTGACGTTTGCAATGGAAGAAAATCTCTTGGTGAGGATGTTTCTGCAGAAATGATGGTCAAGAAGATTCTTTGGGTCCTACCAAGCTCATGGGCACCAAAGGTGACCGCAATTCAAGAAGCAAAAGATGTCAAGAAAATGCCGGTTGAAGAGCTCATTGGATCACTCATGACCTACGAAATCACCATGAAGAGGCAAGCCGATAAAGAAGGTAAAATCTTCAAGGAGAAAAAGAACATTGCTTTCAAAGCAAAGGAAGAAAGCTCCTCCGCTGATAGCGAATCCGAGATTGCTCAACTAGCAAGAAAAATGAGCAAATTCATAATGAAAAACAAGAAGGCTTTCAAAGCATCCACATGGAGTGCAAGTGATGACTCCATGTCTTCAAGCGACTCAAGCGATGAAGGTGGAAAATGACTTATGTGGCTTTCAATTTGGTCCGGTTCCTGTTCCGGGCCATGACTTATGTGGCTGAGCACCCGCGCCGATCCAAAACTCTACCTTTCGGTCGCCTTTTGACCAAAATCTTCACCCTCCTTGATGTGTCTCTCCATGCTACTTCCTTTGAGCAGCCAAAGAAGGATAGCATCGTCAATTTTATGATGGTGCAACGGATGAACATCTGTTGGCACCCTTGGCGTCAGGAGTGGATCACTGACAAGGATGGCCTTCTCAAGGCTTACTCTCCTCAGACTCATTCACATCCTCCATCCCATGCCATGCCTCCTGCTATTGCCGCTGCTTATCCTCTTTCAGACAGTGAGGACAGTGATGACGATGAAGAGGAAGGGAGTGGTGACAGCGAAAGTGATGTTGAGGCTGATGCTGGTGAGGAAGCTGGAGCGGATGATCATGCACCTGAGCCTGCTGAGGCTGTGCCCCCGCCCGCTGATGCTGGTGGCTTGTCGGTGACGGCTGATCAATTCCTACGCTTCCAGGATCAAATTGAGACCCGGCTCGACTTGCAGTTTTCCTTCTTCAGCTCTCAGTTTGATCAGCTCCATTCTCGGATCGACTCTCTTGATCGTCGCTTCGAGGCGGTCCAGGCTCCTCCAGCTCCTTCGACCTTCAGGCGTCGTCGTCACTATCGGCCCTCTAGGAGTGAATAGAGTCTTTCCTGTTTTTGACTTGTCTTTGTATTTGTGTTTTGAACTCTCTATGTAACGTTTCATCTTTTATAAATTTCAAGTTGTCTTATCTATCATTTTTTTCTCTTTTTCCCTCCTATTTTGATAATCCCAAAGGGGGAGAAATTTCTCTGTTTACTAGTTTCATTTTTCAATTGATTAAAGTGCTCACTTTAAAAGTTCAATTTTTTTTTAAAACCGGTAAGTTATTGATTTCATTTGTTCCTTTTAAGAAAATGACCTATGGTTACAATTTCAAAATGACTCATTCTCTTTAGATTAAGATCGTTTTCAATACATGGTACATCTCTTCAATTTATTTTTTTTGAAATGATCTCTAATATATTTTCATGTCCAAAATTGTTTATTTAAGTTTTCAATTGGCATATCCTTTTTTAAAGCTTTCTCTTTTGTGATTGTGATCATCAAAATAGAGGGAGATTGTTGTACCCCTCTCTCTTGGATTTTAATGATCACAATCACTCTCATCGTGTTCTAACTTGTTTTCAAGTGTTTTGATGCTAGGAAAAAGGTTGCCCAGGAGTTGGCCCAAGAAGGTTGATAGTGGACTCTCTGAGTCCACCGGCCAACCGGTGGATTACCACCGGCCAGCCGGTATGGGCACCGGCCAACCGGTTCTTGACCACCGGCCAGCCGGAGGACCCAGGCAGTAGGCTTGCCCACTGCCTGGTGCCACCGGCCAACCGGTGGATGACCACCGGCCAACCGGTGGAACCCAGACAGAAGGCCTGCTCTGTCTGGACCACCGGCCAGCCGGGAGCTCAGCACCGGCCAGCCGGGAGCTCAGCACCGGCCAGCCGGTGGACCACCGGCCAGCTGGTGAGACACCACCGGTCAGCCGGTGTACCCAGTCAAACTAGCCGTTGGGCTTTGACCAGACTTGTACTTTTGACCCCCAACGGCTCCGGAAGCCCTCCAACGGCCATATTGAAGTGTTTATGGGTATTTCTCCTATAAATAAGAAACCATGGATGCCGGGAACACTACTGAAACATATTTTGATGTCTTGACGCTCTAACGACAAATCTCCAAGGCCTCTAGTGATCCATTGCCATCCTTGAAGCTTGAGCTCCCTCTCCATCAGCTGCTCTCACACTTTTGGCGCTCAAGGCTTCCGTGTGTTTGTATTATTTTATTTGTTTAGTTCTTCATTGGGTTTGGATTAAAACAAACCTCTCTTTTCCTTTCTTTCTTTCAATTGGGTTTCTTGCTACAACCATAATAAAAAATCAAGTTGTACGAAGGTGTTCTAGCCTACCTTAAAACGGCTAGTGGGTTTCTTGCTACAACCATTAAAAAGCAAGCTGACGTATAAATCTCTCAACGGTTCTTGTTGGGAGCGGAGACGTAGGCTTGGGAATTAAGCCGAACTTCGTTATCAAATTGTGTCTTGCCTTTTTTATTTCCGCTGCATTGATAATTGTTTTAAATTGTTAATTATTTTTGAAAAGGTAATTCACCCCCCCTCTTGCCATCCTCTACGACCCAACAGGATTCTCAGGAAACGGTGACATGGCTGAAGAGGATTGAGGAGATCTTCGCTCAGCTTGAACTTCCAGAATCCCTCAAGGTTAGGTTTGCGACCTTCATGCTCAACAGTCCGGGTTGGAAGCGGTGGAAGTCTGTTACTCAGGATAAGCCACAGAAAGACTATTCTTGGGTAGCTTTCAAAGCACGTTTCGTTCAGGATTTCTTTCCTGATTCAGTGAGGATATTGAAGATTATGGAATTTTATGGTCTCCGCTAAGGAGATAAAACGGTGTTGGAGTACGATCGCCGTTTTACCGAGTTTGTGTTGTATCCTCCTCAATCTGGCCATGGATAACACTCTAATGGCATGGTTTCCAGGAAGGTCTCCGTCTAGATCTATCGCAGACTGTGTTTCTTCTTGGCCTCGACTCTTATGGTATGTTGTTGATGCGTGCTTTTAAGGTTAAAGCAGACTTGACAGGAGCACCAGAGGCGTTGGGGATTTCTCTTATTCCTAGAAGTGATGGGAGAAGCTCCAGCAAGGGAAAAAGGAAGTGTGTCAAGTCAGACCCTGCGGATGGTGGCATGAAAAGGTCGTTGCATTTCATCTCACTGGATTCCTCTGGGAAGAAACACTTGGTTTTCAACCAGTGCGGAAAGGCGGGTCACATGAAGCGTGCTTATCAGAAGCTGTCAAAGATGGTCGTCGGGGTTAACTACAGAGGTTCTGCAGGATAGTATCTGCATCTCGTCACGGTCGAGGATCTTCGGGCCCTAAGGACACTGCAGTGCAGCAAAAGCTTCAGGATAACAGAGCTTTGACCATAGGCCTCGAAGTGAAGCATTATCACGAAATAGAGGAGTTGGTGGTGGAAGTTGAGGCAGTTTCAGCTTGTGTTGATCCCGATGTCAGAGTGAAGACCGTTTGAGTTTTCCTTGATGTTTTTATTTTCCTCTTGTGGACCTTATAACATCGGGAGTTGTCTTTCTTGTTACCCTGGTTTCTCAGTGGTGATGTTTTGCGTTTCCAATCTCGTTGTTGGATTTTACCTCGGTAATGTAAGAATCTGCTTTTTTGGACTTCCGTGTTTACTCTCGCTTGTTTGAATTCCCTGTTTTAAAGAGCTAGATTGAGGTAGTATAAATCTAGGGGAAATTTAATATGGTGGGGAGATCACCGATATTGAATTTCTTGTGTTGAAATGTTGCCCTTTCTCTTCCGTGAGAGTTCTTGATCTAGTGAACTCGAATTGGGGATTTGTGGTTCCTCAATCTTGAACTTCCCTCTATGGGTTGTAGCCAAATAAGGACGTAAGTTCATCCCTTTGTGTAATCCTAGTGTGAGTGCTTCTTTGATTGGGCTTGGCTTCTTTGGAGATGATCTGTATGTGTCCATGTTCTTGCATGCACCTTCGATTATTACCTGTGGAATGGCGGTTGTTTTGGAAATGCATGTGCCTCGGTGACCGTTCTTCTCTTCGCTCGTGTTGACATGGGCCCTGAGTGGGGTCAACATTTCTTTTTGCTTGATGAACATAGGAGAGTTTAGGTAAAGTGTTGGGACGACCAGGAGGCGGTGTTGATGATGACCTGTTGTTTCAATTGGAATTACCGAAAGTTGGTGTTCTGGGAATGCAGTTCCGGGTTACCCTCACTTGACCTCAAGCTGGACTATGTTTTTCTCAATGAGGCATGTTTCTGCTTGATGCATTTCCAATTGCTCTCTTTGGTTCTCTTGCGTGGTTTTTGGTAGTCTTTTTGTAGAAGGAGAAAATAGGAGAGACCGGAACCCCCAAGGTCTCTCTCTAAGGAGCCCTTGGGGTGCTTTTATAACAAATGGTAAAGACCACACCGGACCTCAAGTCCGATGTGGAATACAGACTCCAACACTCCCCCTCAAGCTAGGTGTACCTAGCTTGGACACATAATGAAAAGAAAGCAAGAAAAACAGAGACCAACACTCCCCCTCAAGCTGGACATGCCCAGCTTGATTACAAAACGAGACGAAGCAAAAAAAAAAAAAAGGGACCGCTGCAAAGGTGGCTGCTCCCCCTCACGATCGAAGCTCCTGCGCAGGAGATGGATGGATGATGTCGCAGACGCAGCAGATGAACCACACAGAGACCGGGTCGGTTGACGGAACGCCAGGACTGCCGCACTAGTGGGGCCGGTCGATGAAACGCCGGGAAATCCAAACTAGCACCGGGAAAACCGCACTTGCGGGGCCGGCGACGGGAGGCGGGGATTCCGCAGAAATCGTTGCGGGATCTGGCGGCGCCAACAGACCCAAATCCGAGGTGGTCGAGATGCTGCGCCAGCGAAAGGACGTGCTGGCGGACAGAGATGCGGCTGCCGGGAGGTGCCGGGAGATGCCGGCGAGGCGGGGATGCCGCAGGAGGAGGCCGGCGAGGGTGCAGGAGGCCGGGAGACGGTGCTGGAAGTCGGAGGAGGCCACCGGCGTGGAGCAGCCAGCACGGGTGGAGGCCGGTTGCTGGCCGGAACAGTCCGGATCTGCCCGGATCTGCCCGGAACAGTCCGTAAATCGCCGGAACTCGCCGGAAATCTCTGGATCAGGCCGGAGCCGGCCGGAGTAGCCTGGATCTGGCCGGAAATCACCGGATCCGGCCGGATTCGGCCGGAGCTGTCCGGATCTGGCCGCCGGACAGCAGCAGGCGAGGTCGCCGGAGAGGGGTCGCCGGACTGGGAGATGCCGCCGGGAGCCGAGAGATGCGAGCGCGCGGGAGCAGAGGGAGGCGCGGGAGGCCACAGGATGCAGGGGCGAGCCGGGAGTCGGGTCGCGCCGGGGAGCCGCGTCGCGCCGGGGAGCCGCGCAGGGAGGAGGAGTGCGCCGGGAGGGAAGAGATCCGCCGGGAGGGCCGTCGCGTGCAGTGGAGGTCCGGCGACGGGATGGGCCGTGCGGGTGATGGCGTCGGGAGCCGCGGGGAGCCGCGGGGAGGGAGCGCCGTCGGGGAGGAAGTCCGCAGGGAGGAGCCGACGGAGGAAGCGCGGGTCGCGTCGGGGAGAGAGATGGCCGCCGGGGAGAGGGCGCGGGCGCCGGGCGAAGTCCTGCAGGGACGAGGGCGCACCGCGGGAGGACGGCGGACGCCGGGAGAAGAGGTGCGCCGGGAGGGAGGGCCTGCCGGGAGGGTGCAGGCCGGAGACGAGCTGGGCAGGGCAGAGGCGGAGGGGCGGCGGCGGTAACCCTACGGGGTCTTGAGGCCACCGCCCCCCCGGACGGGAAACCCTAAAAGAAGGGGATAGGAAAAAAAAAATAAGGAGGGTGGGAATGGGGGTTCAAAAAACCTCCTTTGATACCATGTAGAAGGAGAAAATAGGAGAGACCGGAACCCCCAAGGTCTCTCTCTAAGGAGCCCTTGGGGTGCTTTTATAACAAATGGTAAAGACCACACCGGACCTCAAGTCCGATGTGGAATACAGACTCCAACACTTTTCAAGACTTCTTTTTCAACGTGATATTTGAGATTTTCATGTGTGATGTTTTCGAGGTTGCATCAGAGTTTAATGGTTCGATCCTTGTCATTGAGTAGTTGGGGCTCGTTGTCCTGTTTATGAAGACTAGTTGCTTGGTGAATCCTCTTTGGAGAGTTTCTCATCCCCGCGTTAATCAGTCCTCAGTTTGCTTTGGAAGTCTCGTTTTGTGGAGCAAACTTTTGGAGATGTCGTGAGCTGATCTAGGTCTTATCCTTGGGGTTTTGCTAGTTTTCATTCTCGTTGTTGTCTGAGGGAGTTAGGCGTTTGGAGACACTTGACGTTTCAGGTTTGATGGTTTTGTTTGGGTTGTCTTTTATCTCTAATCTTGATCGACTGATGTCCTTCAAGCTTTCTAGGGATAGAAAGTCTTATAGTGAGGAAATTGTAACATCCTGATTTAGGCTTCTTCTTTGTGCTCGTGTTTTTCTCCCCTCTTCATTGAGTTTTTGGCTTTTTCTAAGTTGCTAGAGGAGTCGGGGGGGTGAGGCTCAAGGAGTGGTGCAAGGGTGGACCTTGGGTTGTAGCTAGAAGCTACAGCGGATCTCTTGTAGCCACCGACTAGTCGATGGCGTCGTTGGGCACGGAACAGCGTCGGGGTTATGTAATTGTAACAGAACCTCCGTTTTATTATTTTATCCTTCCTCCCTCGACCCATAATCGGCCACCACGCCTTTGGGAGCTCTCCTTGGGGGATTTTAGCTTCCCCAACCTCGATTCTAGGTGGATCTAAGTGTAGCTCGTCACGGTGGTCTCTGATCGGTAAGTCTTTCTCCTCTTTGGTCATGGATCCTCTTCTCCATCATGTTCTTCTTGCCCTAGGGCTATGGCACGCATAGGAGTTCATCAAATCCGTGTTTTCTAACTGGGAATTGCGATTCAAGGGATCTCCTTCTAGCTTCCTCGAGCCGCTCCTCTCTTCGGCTTGTGGATCCGTTCCGGTGATCGAGATTTTGATTAATTCTAAAGTAGGTGTCTCAGTCATCTCCCTATAAAATTGAATCTTTGATTGATTGTGCTTTCATCTTGGGATTTTGGATGTCCTCAATTGTTGCTTATATCTAGTAGCTATATCAATGATTTATGATTTCATGAGCTTTTGATAAAAGCGGAAAAGGGGATTTTGAAATGATTTGATGTGAAAGTTATTTTAAAGGATTACTCTCTTGTTTTGGGAAATTGATATGCTGATTGGCTCTTGATAATTGTTCTTGAGGTATTTATAATGAAGATTCTCCAAGATAAAGAGTAACATGTGGTTTTCTAAAGCTTGGGTTCATTTGACCCTCTTTGAAATGATGATTTGGAAACATGTATTTATTAAAGGGCAATGATTTATAAATGATTTATAAATGGCCTTGAAATGCTTTGAATGTCTCGGCATCCCAAGTAGAATGTAGAAAGGCCCGTTTGGCACTTTAAATGATTTCTTGAAAAATGGAAAACTCATAGGACATGCCCCTTTGTATGTAATAAAAATGATGGATGATTGAATGAATGAAATGAAATGTCCCTTTTAAGGGTGATAAATTGAATTGGACTGATATGTTTGATAAAGGGGAATGTTCCTATGTGGAGTCCGGAGGTGTGAGAAAGATGTATGATTCGTTTTGCAAATGTGATGATATGATATGATTTATAGTATGATACTGCCTTCAAAATGCTCACCTCCATTTGGATGTCATGAGAAGACCTCAGTTGCTCGGTGGGATGTCTAGGTACACATGTCCACTAGTTTAGTATTATACTCTGGCTAGTGGCCCTAGGTGGGACTAAGGGATTTGCCCCTCGATTAAGGTCTGGATAGGGCAAGACCAGGCTTTTGGGCTGAGGTCAACTGATGTGTTGATTGAATACCGGCGCGCAAACTTTGTTTCATCGATGACCATGTTAACTTTGTTCCAGATTGATTCCCTTTAGCACCATTGGTTTTCATGGCGACGTTTTATGAATATTTTTCAAGGTACGATTATTTTGCAAATTATGACAGGATATCTCATTTCTAGCAATGTGCCTTTAAAACTATTTCAAACTGCAATTGATGAGTGATTTGATATGAGAAAATAATTTGTGATTTTATTTGGAATAGACTTGGTTTTGAGAAAATGGGTGTTTTCAAGGAAAATGTCTTATACTTGTTTTATTGAAAGAAAACTTGAAAATTCTATTTTGTATCCTTGTTTTCAAACTTGCATGATATGGCTTCTCTTTTAAAATGTCATGCTTTGGGTCGGTGGGTGGTGACCTACTGGGCTTTTAGCTCGCGCCTGAATATATTACAGGTTTAGCAGGTTGCTCGGCGCAGTGGATATTATTATATCTTTGGGTTCGATCTTTGGCGGAGGTGCATGTAGCATTGCCACACTCACACACGGTGGTGTTGGTGATTTGGTATCTTTTCTTTTGTTGTCAGTTGTATCGGTCATTGGCCTTGTTATCCAGTCGATTGTATGTTCTCCTTTTGGGTATCTCGGTTTATGCTCTATTGGGCTTTTCTTTATGTTGTTTTCTTGTTTATGTTTGTGGTTGTTGGGCGAAATCGTTCCCATTTTGGTTCTTTATGATGTCGGGGTGTTTGACGCTAAATCGTGGGGATCGGGAACGCCCTTCGGGTTAGTGGCCAATCAATTCGGGTGCCAGTTTATATGATATCCCAAGTTGGTTCGTTACAATACAAGTTGCAGAAGTCCATTTATGAACTGAAGCAAGCTTCTCGGAGTTGGAATATTCGATTTCGTGATGCGATCAAAGAGTATGGTTTCAACAAGAACACGGATGATTCTTGTATATATAAGCGGGTTAGTGAGAGTGTAGTAGTATTTATGATATTGTATGTGGACGACATACTGCTGACACAAGGTGTGCTTATCGAAAAGTGCTAAAGCGGTTTAGTATAACTTCGAGAAGGGGTCTTTACCAGTGTTGCATGGCACAAATCTTAGAAAGATTTAGGATCCTTCTAAAGAGTTAGAAAGGATGGATGGGATTCCTTATGCGTCTTCCATAGGATCTATCATGTATGTCATGTTACGTACTCTACTCGATGTCTCCTATGCTTTGAGCATAACTAACAGATACAAATCCAATTCTGATGAGAGTCGTTATATTTATGTGAAGAACATTCTTAAGTACTTGAGGACTAAGGATATGTTCTTGATCTTTAGAGGAGGGGATGAACACTGTGTAAAGGGTTGTAAAGAGTTACACAAATGCTAGTTTCCAATCCGACAAAGATGATATGAAGTATCATTCGGGATTTGCGTTTTGCTTGAATAGTGGAGCTATCAGTTGGAAGAGTACCAAACAAGCCACCATAGCGGACTCAACAACAACGGCAAAGTATATCGCCGCATCAGATGCTGCAAAATAAGTTGTTTGGATCAAGAATTTCATTACCTAACTCAGAGTGGTTCCTAGCATCGAAGGAGCAATCAAGCTATATTGTGACTGTTAGGTTTCTTATGAATCTAATAACACTTACTAGACATAGAGGAAGCAATTAGAAACCAAATCCAAGGATCTCCCATGCAAGATAAATGAAACTGCGTATAAAATACTGAAATGAAGAACCTGTTGTAAAAGTGTGTACCGTACACCGAAGAATACACTGCATCTTCAAAAATCATCACATGGATTTGAGAGAGATCACTAAGTGACAGTCGAATGATGTCCCACCTCCGGAGATATCCATGAGTTGCACTGAATCATCCGGCATTCGGATGGGATCCATCTTCTCTCCACGGTATGCTAGTGACTCTATATGCAAAGGAGAAAAGTGAAAGAGCTTCGGATTCAAGGAGTTTTGGCCAAGCATGAGGAAGCGATCACACATCCTACCATCATATGGCAATAGGGTTTATATAGAACCCGCGGACGCTACTGGTTGGTGTATACATTAATTTAATCGTTTATAACGCATGTATTAATGACTCAGTTAATTCATACATCATATGCATGAATGCATTTAACTCTCATTCATTTCATCTTATGAAATGGTTTCATAAATGACAAATTATGTCGAAAAAATAAATGAAAACAATTTATCATTTTGCTACAATCACATATTGCATAATATAATATACCCTTATGTGCATGCAAATCATAATTTCCATGCCTTACATATATATAAGGTTTTAGGGTATGTCTCGATCAATCTCTCACTTGCACTAAAGCCTGATAGATTTTGTGTCATTTCACCTTACATTGTATTGTATACTTGTGAAACCATACCCAAAACTCTTTCGGATATCTTCCAAAAACATTTTTGGAAAACTATCATTATCTTTACCTTCTATCACATCATATGTAATACCTTGTGAATACTTATCCAAAACACTTTTAGATCAACTCAAAAACACTTTGAGTAGCTTTCTGAGTCAAATTCAATCCTCATTCAGCCAACCACAAAGTGTAACCCTACGGGCCTTTATAGCGTTGACAACAAATACGAATCTCTTGATCCATATATATAAGCAAAGAACAACCTCTAGCAAAGTGACAATACTAAAGTTATAAAGGGATCTGGCGTGATCTTCATCAAACAAATGTATCTCCATACTTGTGTCCACCGGTTTGCATCAAAGAGCATCTCAATCTCATATAGCCAACTCATTAATTCTCAATTCTCAAAGTGTAGACTGAACTGATCGATGAATACATTGCATGTCATTCGTCCTTTTGGATAAGCACATCGCATGTCCCTTATCTAGATATATATATATATAATATCCAGGTGCGGCCGCACACTCCCACAGTCTATCTCGATCGAGGGCCCTAATGTCATACTCGTCATACGAGAGAACAAATCTCATCTTGGTTGAACTCCAACTGACAACATGATCAGCAACATACTTAACCACCTCTGTATTAGCTAAGTCAATATGTAAACTCGCTAAGTAGGGTATCAAATCATGCTAGGTATCTCACCAACCTCAAGTAATGGGGACTCAAATATGATCCATGCACCCCTAGTATACCAAAGACATCTCTGTACAGCACTCCATGTGGTATTAGTAAGTCATCCAACGCACACAAAGAATCTTATTCTTTGTCTTGTGCCTCATGAGCATATTTTGTATCTCTATACAAGAATCCTACTCATGCTAATCTTAACATTTCATCATAACCTATAATACTCCATGATGAATATCGGTTAGAGATAAACTCAAAGTCATACTTTGAGAGATCAATTATCATTACAATTCACGAAATGTATATCTGTATATACACATGAAAGAATGATAAAATGGAGGTTGCCTTTAATATGATACATTTTAATATTCTTAAACTCTTTAAGAATATTTAACAAACCCAACATAAGCACCGGTTTATCATATCGTATATGTAAAACTGTCAGATCAGCCTTATGATTGCTACACTTTCTGGTTTTGTTAACACATCACATCATATGTAATCCATGTCACATCTCTATGTGACCATCTGATAAAACTCACTCACTAAACACTTTAGTGAGAAGCATCTATAAAATAAGCAACTTTGAATAATGATGAGATTTGGGAATCATATTCCTAACAGTTCAAAATATCTTATTAAGAAACAAGACAAACCTTTTGTGTTAGGAAATAACATTTATTTCCTTTCAATGGAGATATTAAACAAACTATTATTTCTATATCATATGTGGTTTTCTATGTGTTTGGAACATTTTCCTTTAAAAGAAGACTATTAAAATATACCACTGATGGGTGGTGAGAACACATTCTCACGTATTTTAACAAATACTTGGATAAACATTTTATCCTATGGATAAAACACTTTATCCATATCTTTTTTCTCAAAACATGTTATAGAAATTGATGAATCATAAATCATGTGTATACAATTAATCATCTCGTACTTGTTCACAACAACTCATCGTAATCGAACAACTTCTCTTATCGCATAAGAGAAATGAGATGAAGATACGCATCTTTTACTTAGATTCATTTGAGCTTTGATAAAATCATTTACATTCAAATCATCGATGTAGTAACTATTTACTTCATCTATTCTTCCTTTGATTTTGAACTCCTGTATATTGCACTTTGTAAAATATACATTCAGCATCACATACCTTTGAAAAACAAAGAATTAATCTCTATAACATCCATACCCGACATGGACATTCCATGGAGTTTCACAAACTCCTTCAAGTATATCTTGGATAATCCAAACATATTGAATTATCACTCTTCCTTCCTGACAAACCTAGGTTTAATGACCTTAATTGGCTTCTTAAAGGAACACTATTAAACTTTTCAACCAACTTTTCTTCTTTTGGTTTGAACTTTTACCTACTTGTACTGTATATACAGTACTTTAGAACCTAGACATCATATGCCTAGTTCATATTTATAGTCCCAACACTGTATATCGGGTGAACGTTGTTTGAATTCATTCAATCATATTGTCGGAACATTTCCATATATGATAATAAAATAAAATCTCTAACCAAAACAAACCATTTTTAGTCTCTCCTTAAAGCAAGTTATAGAATTAAACAAATCATAAACCATGTGTATAAAACACCCATCTCACTTCATTTAAACAACTATTGTTTACATGCTTTTCTCAAGAGCTAAATGAGATAAAATACACATTTTATAACGAGTTTCTCCAAGCTTAAATAAAGCATTCAAGTTATCAAAGCAGCAACTCCTTTGCTCCATTACTTGAAAGCGGCCATCAAGCTTTAGCCTTCAATTTTTTCTTATCTTATGACATTTCTGTATTTTTACAACTTTTGTAAAACATACAGTTAATATCATATAGTTGTCAGAATAATAGAATTATAGCCTTCAATTCTTTCTCATCTTCTAACCTTTCTGTATATTTACAACTTAACTTTTGTAAAACACACAGTTGATATCATATATCTGTTAAAATAATAGAATTAAATTTTATAATCAATAAAGTTTTGAGGAAACTTTTAGTCTCATCGAGTCATCAACGTATTCAATCATATTGAATATCACTTGACAAACCTAATCATATTGAAAATATGAGACTAAAATCATTGATATACTCAATCATATTGAGTTATGAGTGGAGACTAAGATTCCTTTGGTCATTTTGCATCCAATGCCTTTGAAACCTTGAATGAATCACTATATGCTTTCATAACCATCTAGATTCACTTGTTGAACAACTTCAAACACTTGGTTGTTGAGGAACTATTATGACACAGAGAATTTTTTCCCTTGAAAACTTTTCTTAAATAACTTTTCTTAAGTTACTAGTCTTGGGAGTGACTTACATTAAGTTTCTCCTTATCAAGGATTGATCACGAAGTTTAGTTTGATGATGATGATGATATTATTTACAGCAGAAGATTTTATCCGATGGGTATCATGTTTTATTAACCATTTAATAAGAACTATTATTAAATGGGCTCCCACTAAATTGATGACCCCTTTTTTGAAAATTCACCATAACCATTAGTGGGTCAAGATTCATATTTCACTAAGCAATGAGTCTATTTTAGCATTCATCTCACCGCTTAATTATTTAGGTAGAGCATCATCTCAATTATATCATATATGATTTTTGGATCCAATTCATCATATGGATAAAGTCAACTCTATTCCTCTGGTATCCTAACTGTTGGGCTTTCCAGCTAAGTGTTACCCAAAGCAAACGCCAAAAATAAGCTAACCAAGGACAATCCAGGGACACCCGATTTCTGCACGAAACTACTCGGCAATACGATCCAATGTCACTTATTACTTGTTTTTCTTACGCAAGATAATCCAGGGGCACTCACCTTTGGCACGAAACTACCCAGTTGAATGATCGAGGTCGTGAAAAGTATCGCTTTTGAAGGGATTTCACACTAAGTATTTGAGGGGGGTTTAATCTCAACATCTTATCTCATGTTATTCTGTATGCATGTTTTTAGTAATTTAGTTTGGAATCTTATTCCCACCACCTAATCAATATGTTCGAATCATATTGATGTGTAACTCTTTAAACAACCCAGAAGTTTGTGATACTTACTCAAAAATAAAAGTCAAACATATTCATACATATCCAGATGCATCATATGCATAAGATACATGAACACTTCATGTAAAGGCATAAAGTTATCCACATGAGTAAGCCTGCAGCGACAGATAGCCAACCTCATTCACAAGCTTAGACAAGGAGTAAGTCTCCGAGTAGGTAGGTAGTCTAGCCCAAAGTCCATCTATCCGGGGATACTTTACTCAAGAGAGAATTCAATTCATCATAACTCTAAACTTAATATGCACAAACTATATTCAACGCCTAGATTTAAGTTAGTAACTTTAGTTACAAACCAGGTCAATGTAGAAGAACTAAATTCATTATGAAGTCATTCCTCGCATGTAATGCAAGGCTCTATTTAGAAGCAATTCAACAATTAAACGAAATCATACAATCATTCATCATATAAACAATTTATAACTATGAATAAAACAGGGAATAACTTTTAAATACATGAACAGTTCAAATATTTAAACATGAGATAAACTTTTGTAAACAATTCATAAATAAAAGCTAATTATAAACATTTTATAATTCCAGTTTTAACTTTATGAACATTCCATAATTTTAAATATAAACATGTTATATTCATTTCAATATGAACTCTTTCATATTTATCATTATATTGCGTTTCCATTTTAAATATATAATATTATTCGAATTATAAACTATTTATAATCCAATTCTATTATGTAAACATTAAACATAATCTAAATACCATGTACTTAATGATTATTTAAACATTGATCATATCAATCATCAAAACACTTTTGATGTGACTTAAATAATATCCAAATAAGGACCCCTTTTATTTTGAACAATTCAAAATAATTAATTAAGAACAATTCATAATTTAAATATAAACATTCTATATTTTGGCCTATTTCATAAATTATAACCCTTAATAAATTATTTTCAAATGATTTCTAAATACACTTTTATTTCTAGATCATAAGACATCTCATATAATTTTGTTAAATGGTATTTCAAATATTAAAATTTAATATTTGGGAATATAAATGTTTCATAAACATTTATTTAATTTAATTATAAACCATTTATAATTAATTAATTCATAAACCTTTTATAAATTAAAATATCCCAAAATATTTTTTATAATGATTTATAAACATTTTATAAACCATTAAAATCATTTAAATATTTAAAAACAATTTTTAAAATCTTTTTTGTTTACCCTTACTCGGAATCCATATTCTGCACAAGAGTATACACCCTCTACCCTTACGCAAACACTTTGCGGAAGGGTATGACCTTTACGTGATCGTTTCACGTAAGGGTAAATCATGATAAACCTTTACACGGCCTTCTGGAAACGCTGCGTAAAGGTACTACCTCCACGTAGCCGGCTCGCGTAACGGTATGACCTTTACGTAGCCCTGTTTCACGTAAGGGTAAGCACTCGGTTACCTTCACGTGGTTTTAGGAAAAACTCGATTACCCTTACATACCAACCTATCATGTAAGGGTAAATAGTATCATAGCCTTCCGTAACTCTTTACACGTAAGGGTAAGATCATATGACCCTTACGTAGACCGATCTACGTAAGGGTAAGGAGAGATAACCCTTACATAGACCACTCTACGTAAGGGTAAAGCCTTGGTTACCTTTACGCAGCCCAACTACGTAAGGGTAAACCGTTTTTTCCAGATTTTCGTAAAACATGTTAAGCGATGCTCTATTTTCACATTTCTTCATTTCTCATGCATGATTTTATAAATCTTAAGCATGGATCCCTCTGGTACCACTATTAGGGGTGGCGGAATCTTTATTCCTCATATGAACACGTCCAACTTGACATCCATATGAACCTATCAAAGGACTCCATTGCCCCAACTCTTTGGGCATACAACTCTTTGCATCACAATGGAGCTTTTGGGCGAAGAGCCACACTTTATCACCATTCATGTGTGAGAGTTCCCAGAATCATATAACACTTTAAACTTGCATTTGATACCACTGTTAACTTTCTTACGAATCTAATAACACTTATTAGACACAACAAAAGCAATTAGAAGCCAAATCTGAGGATCTCTCATGCAAAATAAATGAAACTGCGTATAAAATACTGAAATGAAGAACCTGTTGTAAACATGTAAACATGTAAACCGTACATCGAAGAAGCCATTGCATCATCTTCGAACATCATCACATGGGTTTGAGAGATATCACTAAGTGGCAGCCGAATGATGTCCCACCTCCGAAGGTATCCACGGGTTGTGCTGAATCATCCAATATTCGGATGAGATCAATCTTCTCTCCTCGGTATGCTAGTACCTCTATATGCAAAGGAGGAAGGTGAAAGAGCTTCGAGTTCAGGGAGTTAAGGCCAAGCATGAGGAAGCGATCACACTGTTGAGTCAATAAGGTTTTCCTTATGACTTTTCCATTCCTTCTTGTTTTGAAAATCACAAACACCTTATCTTTAAGAAAATTGCTTTTATAAGAAAAATTGCTTTTATAAGGAAAATTGCTTTCTTAAGGAAAATCGCTTTTATAAGAAAAATTATTCTTTTCATATATTCTTCCATATTTTTCTTAAGTATAAGTTTCGGATTCATTTTCTCGGAATCATTGAAACTTTGATATAAAGCATTCTGTTTTAGGGTTCGGATTCTGGACAAGAACTATAAGGAAGTTTCATTCCGAATTCCGGATATGAACTCTGACTAAGTTCTATTCCAGATTCAGGATACGAATTCTGAATAAGAATTCTCATTACGAATTCTAATGAAGAAATCCCATTCCGAATTCTCATTACGAATTCAAATGAAGAATTCCCATTACGAATTCTAATGAAGAAATCTCATTCCGAATTCTCATTACGAATTCTGATAAAGAATTCTCATTACGAATTCTGATGACGAATTCTCATTACGAATTCTGATGAAGAATTCTCATTACGAATTCTGATGACGAATTCTCATTACGAATTCTGATGACGAATTCTCATTACGAATTCTGATGACGAATTCTCATTACGAATTCTGATGACGAATTCTCATTACGAATTCTGATGACGAATTCTCATTACGAATTCTGATGACGAATTCTCATTACGAATTCTGATGACGAATTCTCACTACGAATTCTGATGATGAATTCATATTCCGAATTCTCATTCCGAATTCATCTATTAAACAGAATCTGATTATCATTGTTTTATACACTCTGAATTTATTCACTCCGAACCTTCACTCCGAAGTTTTCATTCCGAACCTTTATGTTAGAGTTTAAAACGATGTCGTACATTCTGTTACACTTGTTTTGTTATAAAACGATGTCGTCCATTTTGTTATAAACTAACCGTTGTCTAAGTGACACGTGTACAGGTCCCTCCGATCTTTAAGGAAAATATGACCGTTGGAGAAGGAGCCGATCTTACCTATAAATAGGAGCTCATTTGAAAAAGCTCGCAACGGATGGATGAACAATCTGGACTTTGTGCATACATGCTGTTGAAGTGATTTCTAGAGAAAGAGACTCTTATTAACTCTCAAAGCTTCGTGCGACTCCGAATGTTGGTGATTACATTCGAGGGCTTCCGGGGATAGGAAGACAGAGGTGCCGACTACCTTAAAGTTCGAGGGCTTCCTTGCTGAGGAGGACAGAGGTTGCCAACTACCTTGAAGTTGAGGGCTTGCGGGGATAGCAAGACAGAGACTCCGATCTTCGTATCGAGGGCTTACCCTGGTGTGGGTAAGACAGACTTGCTTGAAAGTATAAATCAAGGGACCTTTATCCAAGGTTGTTGGATACCCTTCTCTTTGGGTTAAAAGACTATTATCTTGTTACTAGTAGTTTTACTACTTGTTTTTATCACGCTGCAATTTGTATCTTAAGGAAAGTATAACTTTCTTATACTTCCTTACTTACTCTGCTTCATTTAGATTCTATACGCTTTAAGGTAGAATCTCATATTGTAACTTTTGTTAAATTTCAAATTCCGGAACCATATTTTCGGAACCTACTTTTGGAATCTCTTTCCAAGTTTAGTTCGGTGTTAGAGGTGTTGTGAATTTACTTAGTTTAACTTTGTTAAACTTAGCCCTTTCCTTTTCTTAAGGAAACTTTAGATATTCATAACTAACTTTAAAGGTTCCAAAGGAATTTTTAAAGTATACAATTCACCCCCCCCCCCTCTTGTATATTGAGCATCTCATACTATATTTCGATCCTACAATTGGTATCAGAGGTTGGAAACCTCTTACTCTATACCAATCTTACATTTGGTATCAGAGGCGGTTACTGAAATACTTGTACTCACATACAAGTTTTTCTTGCTCACTTTTCCATTCCGAACTTTGTCATACCGATTTATCCATTCCGAACTTTTCTCATTCCGAACTTTGTGATTACGATTCTAAGCTACTAACAAGTTTGTGTGCAAAGTTATTTCTAGTATGGCAGGAATTAATGTTGGATCTATTGACAATCTGAATCCTACAAGACCACCTATATTTGATGGTAATGACTATGAATACTGGAGAGATCGTATGAAGACATTTGTTATCAATACTGGAGTAGACAACTTTGTTATGCTTACTGGTGATTATAAAATTCCTGACAAGGAAGTCAGAACCTTTACTAACCAGGAAAAGCAAGAATATCAACTCAATTATAAGGTACGCAATACTTTACTATGTTCAATGACCAGAAATATATATAGCCAAATTTCTTCTTGTGAAGCAGCTAACTGTATATGGAAGAAGTTAGAGGTTACACACTTTGGGACTTCTAAGGTGATTAAGACTAGAAGAGCTATGCTTAGAGCTGAATATCATGGCTTCAATTTTTTTTATGGAGAACCTATCTGTAAAGTTCAACAAAGGTTTATGACTATTGTCAACAGTCTGCAGTCTATGGGAGAGAAAGGTTTAGATGATGAAGCTCTTGTGGACAAGATAATTGACATTATGCCCAATGAGTGGGAATCCAAGAGAACAGCTATAGATGAGAACAGGAAGGTCACTCAAATTACTCTTGATGAATTATTTGGAACTCTTCTACAACATGAAACAAGAATGAAGAGATGCTGACAACATCAAGAAAAAGAATGGAAATGGTACTGTTGCATTTACTACAACGTCGAATCAGATGAAAGCTAAGACTCCTGAGAGAGTAACCAGATCCAAGTCTAAGAAAGTCATTTTCCAATCCGAATCTAGTGAGAGTGAAGTCTCAGAAAATGAATTAGCCAATCTTGCTCGAAGGATGAACAAGATAGCTGGACAGAGAAACTTTCAATCCAAGTATAAGAAGAAGGACAGGAAAGATAAGAAAGATGGAGAAGTAACTTGTTATGAATGCAAAAGAGCTGGACATATTAGACCAGATTGCCCTATGCTCAAAAAGAAAGAAAGAAAGGAAAGGCATTCAGACAGGAACAGGAAGAAGTATTATAAAGCCAAAGCTAAGAAAGTTCTGAAAGCTAATGACACCTGGAGTGCCAGTGGTGGTGACTCTTCAGATGAATCTTCTGATTATGAATCTTCAGGACAGAAGAATCTTGGTCTTATAGCCAGATTACCTATTGATAATCATTGTCTTATGGCTAAGGTATGAAATGCTGAATCATTGACCAATGTTTCTTTAAATACTAATGATAGTAAGTATTATAACTCTTCTGATGAAGAATCATCTTCTGATGAGGAAAATACTTTACCTACTTTTGAAGAAGTCTCTAGGTTTGCTGAACTTCTTGAGATTGAGAATTCCAAACTCAGTAAGAAACTTGATAAGGCAAACTCTAGGAATTCTATTCTTACAAAAGAGATATCAGATCTTTCTAAAGATCTTGATAAGAAAAATGCTGATTTTGAAAGTATTTCAAAAAATCTTGAGGAAGTAAGTTCTAAGAAGAATAAACTTTCTAAAGAATTAGAAAAAGTAATTTCTAATAAAAATATTTTCGAGCCTAACTCTAGTTCTAAAACTAATGATTTTGAGGATAAAAACTTGGTTGTAAAACTCAAGTCCGAAATTTTTTCCTTAAAGAAGTGTTTATCAAACTTTACCCATGGTAAGGAAAATTTTGATAAGATGTATTCCCAAATACGACCTTTAAGAAATAAATCCGGATTTGGTTATACCCATGCAAAACCAGTTTTCAGTAACAATTATTTTGTTCCTCAAAGTGCCCCATTTTGTACCAAGTGTCAATGTGGTGGTCACTGGGCAAAGAATTGTTCCTTAAATAAAACCCAATCTCTAGGATTCCACAAAGCCTACTTTTCTAAGAAAAAGTGGATACCTAAAATTTTGTTGTCCGGAAATCTCGGATCCAAGCAAGTTTGGATTCTGAAAATCTAACTTTGTTCTTAATTTCAGGAAAATAAAGAAAGTTCCAGCAACAATATATGGTACATGGATAGTGGATGTTCCCGGCACATGACTGGTAACAAAAGTTTTTTCGAAAAGATTATCAAAACGAAAGGAGGAAAGGTAACTTTCGGAGACAATGCTAAGGGAGAGATTGTTGGTATTGGTAATATTGTTCTTTTAGGTAAAACCTTAATTTCAAATGTTCTTTTTGTTAAAGGTCTTAAGCACAACCTCATTAGCATAAGTCAGTTATGTGATGAAGGTTACCTTGTGAATTTTAGGAATGATAAGTGTTTAGTACACAATTCCAAGGAAGAATTTATTCTCTCAGCCAATAGGCAAGAGAATGTTTACACCTTAAACTTAGAAGACCTCAGGAGCCAAGATTTACCTTGCCTAAGTGCAATGGAAGATCGCTCTTGGTTATGGCATAGAAGATTAGGACACTGTAATATAAGAAACCTATGTAAACTCTCTAAGAAGAAACTTGTTAAGGATCTACCGGAGCTTAGATTTGATTCTTCTAAAGTTTGTGATCCTTGTCAATATGGCAAGCAACATAAATCTAGTTTTAAGTCAATCGGTGAAGTCTCAACAACCGATGCATTACAGTTGGTGCACATGGATCTTTTTGGTCCAACACAAACTGGAAGTATTGGAGGCAAATACTATGTGTTTGTTCTAGTTGATGATTACACTAGATTTACTTAGGTCTATTTTCTAGCAAAGAAATCTGAAGCTTTTTCCTATTTCAAAAGTTTTAGAGCTCAAGTTAAAAATGAGAAAAACCTTCCATTGAAAACTATTCATAGTGATCATGGAGGAGAATTTCAAAATTCTGATTTTGAAACTTTTTGTAGTAAGAAAGGTATTACTCACAATTTTTCAGCACCTAGAACTCCTCAACAGAATGGTGTAGTTGAAAGAAGAAATAGAATTCTTCAAGAGATAACTAGAACCATGTTGAGTGAATATTCTATTGCTAGACATTTCTGGGCTGAAGCTGTAAGTACTGCTTGTTATACTATAAATCGAGTTTTGATTAGACCTTTTCTTAATAAAACTCCTTATGAGTTATGGAATGGTAGAAAACCTAGACTTTCCTACTTCAAGGTTTTTGGTTGCAAAGTATTCATTTTGAATACTAAAGATAACTTACATAAATTCGCACCAAAATCAGATGAAGGGATTTTCTTAGGTTATTCCACAACCTCTAAGGCTTATAGAGTTTTTAATAAAAATACTTGCACTGTTGAGGAAACAGTACATGTAAAATTTGATGAGTCAGATCCTTTTGTTTTTAAAACATCCCAACTTACATCTTCGGATGTGTTTTCAAAAACGGATTGTCAACCTTTGATAGAAGAACCTTCTGATAAGGAAATTGTTCTAGAAGATACTTCTGAAACATTTACCCCAGAAGACTTTCTACCCTATGTTGATGAACAGGTTTTACAAAACTCAAATCAGGTGTTTCTTAAGAATCATCCCAGTGATAGTATCATTGGTGATGTAAATCAACCTGTAAGGACTAGAAGTTCCTTAAGAAATGAAGTAGAACATCTAGCATTTCTTTCCCAATTAGAGCCTAAAAGCACTGATGAAGCTTTAGGTGATGATGATTGGATCAAAGCAATGCAAGATGAACTAAATGAATTCGAAAGGAATAAAGTCTGGACCTTGGTTGAAAGACCTAAGGAAACTTCTGTTATTGGTGTAAAATGGGTTTTCAGAAATAAATGTGATGAAAATGGAGTCATTGTTAGAAACAAAGCTAGACTTGTTGTTAAAGGTTATAATCAACAAGAAGGAATAGACTATGAAAAAACCTATGCTCCAGTAGCTAGACTTGAATTTATCCGTATTCTACTTGCTTTTGCAGCATTCTTTAATTTCAAACTATATCAAATGGATGTGAAATGTGCTTTTCTTAACGGTTATGTTCAAGAGGAAGTTTTTGTTGAACAACCTCCTGGCTTTGAAGATACAAAACATCCAGATCATGTTTTTAGACTTACCAAAGCTTTGTATGGCCTTAAACAAGCCCCACGAGCATGGTATGATAGACTCACTAGATTTTTGCTTCAAAATAACTATGTTAAGGGAAATGCAGATCCAACCCTTTTTATAAAGAAAGATAAGAAAAATGTTTTGATTGTTCAAATTTATGTTGATGACATTATATTTGGTTCAACTCAGCAATCTTTGACTGACTCTTTTGCTAGTCTAATGAAATCTGAGTTTGAAATGAGTATGATGGGTGAGTTAACATTTTTCCTTGATTTTCAAATTTCTCAAAAACCAGAAGGAACTTACATATCTCAACATAAGTATATTAAAGATCTTCTTAAAAAGTATGGTTATGACAACACTAAGAGTATAAGTACTCCCATTGGTACATCAAACTCTTTAGATATTGACGAAGCTGGGAAACCAGTAGATCAAACATCTTTTAGAGGTATGATAGGAAGTCTACTTTACTTAACAGCTAGTCGACCAGACTTAACGTTTTCAGTATGCTTATGTGCAAGATATCAATCCAATCCTAAGGAATCTCACTTAAAGGCAGTAAAAAGAATTTTTCGCTACCTTAAGGGAACCATGGATCTAGGATTATTTTATACTTCTGGAAATGATTTTGTTCTAAAAAGCTTTTCTGATGCTGACTTTGGTGGATGTAGAATGGATAGAAAAAGTACATCCGGAACTTGTCATTTCTTAGGAGATTCATTAGTTTCTTGGTCCTGCAAGAAGCAACATTCTGTAGCACTCTCCACTGCTGAAGCTGAATATGTAGCAGCTGGAAGTTGTTGTGCACAAGTGTTGTGGATGCAACACACACTCACAGACTATGGCTTGAGTTTTACCAAAACTCAAATTTTGTGTGATAACACAAGTGTCATTGCTCTTAGTAAGAACCCTGCACATCACTCCCGTGCAAAACACATAGATATTAGGCATCACTTTCTTAGGGATCGCACACATAAAAGAGATATTATTCTTCAGTTTATCGGAACGCAAGATCAACTTGCTGATATTTTCACAAAATCTTTGCCTTCTGATAGATTTGAATATATTAAACAGAAGTTAGGAATGATAACCGTAAGGTAATCTTCCTTAATTAACTTTCTGTTGAAAAATTCTCCTTACAGTAATAAACTCCTTTTCATAGGGGGAGTACATTTAATTGTTTGGTTAACAAAGTTTTTCAAAATTTGTTTTCAAACTTTTCGGAACGAAGATTTCCGGAATGGAACTTCCGGAACTACAATTTTCCAGAATGGATATTTTCGCACAGAATACTTCTGGAATGGAAGTATTCGTATTGAAAATTTTCGGAATGGAAAATTTTCGTACTGGTATTTTCATAAGGGAACTTTCACACTAAATCTTCCATAATAAGTTTTTCGTTTTCAAAATTTGTAATATATTTCTCGTACTAAGTTTTTAGTATTGATGTTTTAAGTTTATTTTTCGTACTGAGTTTTCCGTAATGAAAGTTTCTTAATGTGTTTTTCATATTGAGTTTTTCGTACTAAGTTTTTTTTAAAATTTTTGCGAAATCTGCCATTACGAATAATCTCCTAAGCCAATCCGAAAGGTATGATTTCCTTACTCAAGTTTTCATATTCATATTTTACTTGCTGGTAGTTTCTTGTATTATGTTTTCGGATTTCGGTTTTCTTAATTCTTTGTTTTAATAAAAACCTCAAAAAGATCGGATTCAAGTTTTCAACCGTCAGATCTGATCTCAGCTTATTCCAACCGTTAGATCAATTATGGAAGGTGAACCGTCATCTCGTTGCCTATATAAAGGGGACCATAATTTCTAGTCCCACATCGGTTTCAAGCTTTCGTGTGCTGAAGCTCTGCCTCTCTGTTTTAAGGCCGTTCCGAATTTCAGTCTTCTCCGTTCCGAACTTCCCAGAGAACTTCTAATCCGAATGTCTGCAGAGTTAGCATCTCAAGAAATGTCTTCAACCAAGCCTATATCTCAGTGGTTAGTTTACAGAGAAAGGTTAGTTCATCCGACTTTCTTCAGCAACTACGATTCTATCATCTCAAAGAACATCAAGTTGAATGGCTGGGAGGATGTTGCGGTATCTAAAACCGGGAATCAAGATGAAGTATATTCTGATTTGCTTGTCGAATTTTATGAATCCGTTTCTTTCTTTAAGGAAGATGATAGAGAGAAGTTTTCTTTCAAATCGTATGGCAAGACATATAAACTTTCTTACACCAAGGCTGCAAGCTTGGTAGGGTTAAGTTATGAAGGTGAAGCTGAGTTTATTTCTCACGTATTGCCAGACTCTATGGGTAGTTTCAACAAGGAAAAGGCCTTAGAAACTCTCGGATTGGCTGATGACAAGGCTCCGAAGATTGCAACTCTATCAACAAACTTCCGGATTCTGGAATTATGGGTGCAAGGACTTATCGTACCGAGAAAAGGTGATAAGGATAGCTTGAAGAAGAGTGAGATATATATCTTAGATTTCCTGATAAATCTAAGAAAGTTTAACTTGATGAAGCATATTCTTCTTAATATTGAGAATTTGAAGAAGGGGAATCTGAGAGCTCAGATTATTATGTATCCAGCAATCCTCTCCAAGTTGATTGTTCGGTGTTTTGAGTCTTTCAAGGAGACTTGCAAATCTAAGCCGAGAGTTTGCAAGATCATGCTGCTTAGTGATAGCACGCTTAAAAGAATGAATATAGCTTTTGACAAGAAATCTGGAAAGTTTATTGATCTACCTCCTCAAGAAGAAGTAGCTCCGAAATCTGCTGATCCGGAATCATCCAAGCCAGTAAGGAAGAGAAAGCTGAAAGAAGTGGAAGAACAAGGAGAAAATCCCAAGTCTAAGGAAGTCCACTCCGCACCACCAAAGCCTAAGAAGAAGAAGACCTATCCTGATGAGGTTGTTACAAAGTGGAGAGCTGACAAAGAGAAGAGGAAAGAAGGGGATCCGCAGTTCGGATTGAACCCTGCGGAGGCTAAGGCTTTGAAGGAGAAAACGGCTAATGAGCTTGAAAAGCAAGCAAAGGAGAAGAAGCTTAAGAAGAAGATGTCAGAAGTCGAGGCTGTTCAAGCGTTGTTAAAGTTCAACGAAATGGTTTCAGCAACAATTCCAGTTCCGAGATCTTTCTCCCTGGAATCTCTACCTGAGACTCCAGGAAGAAATCTCGTTGCTTCGGAACAAGCTGTTGCTACGAATACTGAGAAAATAGAGCAAGTGGAACAAGTAGAAGAAGCTGCTGAAGGAAGTAGTGAGACAGGAGATGTGCTAAAACAAGTAGATGAGTATAAGGGAACTCCTTCGGAACACTTATCACTCCGGACTTCAGAAGCTCAATCTTCAAAGCTAGTTACTCCTGAATTGGAAGAAAAGAAAGGAGAAGAAGAAGTTGTCTATCATGGAGAAGAAGAACAACTTTTACATGATATTGCTCAGATGAAAAACGTAGAGGTTGGTGTTCAGGAAGTTGCTGATGAGGAAGATATTGTCGTTCAAGTTTCTGACAGTGAGAAGAGAACTCCGGAACAGGTTTCAATTCCGAAAAAAGATAAGGGGAAACAAATTCTTGCTGATACTCCGAGTTCAGAAAAGAGGATGAGAAAGGCAGCTGGTAGTTCTTCTAAGAGGAAGTTGGAGCTTATTGAGGAAGAAAACTCTCCGAGCAAGATTTCAGATTCGGAGTCATCTTCGTTAAGGCATGATTTTGTTGTTCAGTCTTTGAAGAAGTTGGTGGGAACCATTCCGACCTTCTCAAGTATTGATTCACGATGCCAGATGCTCCAACATGCGTTGAATCTGAAAACAGACTCTGTATCCATGGTTATGGATAAGTGTGTTGAGATTGAAGCCCAGTTCAAAAACTTCTTTATTGGTTACGAAGCCCATAAAAGATCTTGCAAGAGGATGACAAGCTGGTCTAAGAAGACTGTGGAAGAGATGAGGCTTTTCGATGAGTTTCAAGATAATGTTAAGGATGCCTTTGAAACCGAGGACAAGAAGTTTAATGAGCTGACTGCATCCTTTGAAGAAAAGTTGACAGAGGAAAAGAACTTTCGGATTCAGGAAGTGAGAGATCTGAATGGGAAGCTCAATTCCGTTTCTCAAAATTGGAAATTTGAAAGAGATCATCGGATCGATTTTGAAGAAAGGATGAAGGCTCAGGAAGAGAAGATGAAAGCTCAGGAAGAAAAGTTGAAGGCTCAGGAAGAAATAATTGAAGCTCAATCCGCAAGAATAGTGGTCTTAGAGAAGCAAGCCGAAAAAGATCATAAAGACCTCAAGAAGATCAAGACTATTCTAAAGGGCCTCATGTCTAAGGAAAAAGATCCGAAATAACCCAATCCGATCTTTTTGTTGTAATTTTTTTGTTGTTGCTAAGATTACAAATTTTAATGAAAATTGTGTTTCTTGTTTCTTTTTGTTGTCATTACTAATATCTCAGGTACTTTGTTAAGTTTTTCCATTCCTTACAATTCTTTTTGAAAATCACAAAGGGGGAGAAGGAAAAGATCCTTAAGAAAAAGAGGAACTCTAATAAGAGTTTATCAAAGGGGGAGAAAGGAAAAATACCCAAGGAAAAAGAACTCTAATAAGAGTTTGTTTAAGGGGGAGTTTTTCTTAAAGAAGACCTTCTTATGAAATGTCACTCCGGAAATCTGAATACGATCCTTAGAGTTTCAAAGACTAAGGGGGAGTTAGTCGTATTCATCTATATCCTTAAAACAAGGGAGATAAGCATTAATATGTTTCTTTCTTCTTAGAATCATTGTTTTTCGTAAGGATGTTTGTGCTTTCCAAAAAGGGGGAGATTGTTGAGTCAATAAGGTTTTCCTTATGACTTTTCCATTCCTTCTTGTTTTGAAAATCACAAACACCTTATCTTTAAGAAAATTGCTTTTATAAGGAAAATTGCTTTTATAAGGAAAATTGTTTTTATAAGGAAAATTGTTTTCTTAAGGAAAATCGCTTTTATAAGAAAAATTATCCTTTTCATATATTCTTCCATATTTTTCTTAAGTATAAGTTTCGGATTCATTTTCTCGAAATCATTGAAACTTTGATATAAAGCATTCTGTTTTAGGGTTCGGATTCTGAACAAGAACTATAAGGAAGTTTCATTCCGAATTCCGGATATGAACTCTGACTAAGTTCTATTCCAGATTCAGGATACGAATTCTGAAGAAGAATTCTCATTACGAATTCTCATTACGAATTCAAATGAAGAATTCTCATTACGAATTCTAATGAAGAAATCTCATTCCGAATTCTCATTACGAATTCTGATGACGAATTCTCATTACGAATTCTGATGACGAATTCTCATTACGAATTCTGATGACGAATTCTCATTACGAATTCTGATGACGAATTCTCATTACGAATTCTGATGACGAATTCTCATTACGAATTCTGATGACGAATTCTCATTACGAATTCTGATGACGAATTCTCATTACGAATTCTGATGACGAATTCTCATTACGAATTCTGATGACGAATTCTCATTACGAATTCTGATGACGAATTCTCATTACGAATTCTGATGACGAATTCTCATTACGAATTCTGATGACGAATTCTCATTACGAATTCTGATGACGAATTCTCATTACGAATTCTGATGACGAATTCTCATTACGAATTCTGATGACGAATTCTCATTACGAATTCTGATGACGAATTCTCATTACGAATTCTGATGACGAATTCTCATTACGAATTCTGATGACGAATTCTCATTACGAATTCTGATGATGAATTCTCATTACGAATTCTGATGACGAATTCTCATTACGAATTCTGATGACGAATTCTCATTACGAATTCTGATGATGAATTCTCACTACGATTTCTGATGACAAATTCCTATTCCGAATTCTCATTCCGAATTCATCTATTAAACATAATCTGATTATCATTGTTTTATACACTCTGAATTTATTCACTCCGAACCTTCACTCCGAAGTTTTCATTCTGAACCTTTATGTTAGAGTTTAAAACGATGTCGTACATTCTGTTACACTTGTTTTGTTATAAAACGATGTCGTCCATTTTGTTATAAACTAACCGTTGTCTAAGTGACACGTGTACAGGTCCCTCCGATCTTTAAGGAAAATATGACCGTTGGAGAAGGAGCCGATCTTACCTATAAATAGGAGCTCATTTGAAAAAGCTCGCAACGGATGGATGAACAATCTGGACTTTGTGCATACATGCTGTTGAAGTGATTTCTAGAGAGAGAGACTCTTATTAACTCTCAAAGCTTCGTGCGACTCCGAATGTTGGTGATTACATTCGAGGGCTTCCGGGGATAGGAAGACAGAGGTGCCGACTACCTTAAAGTTCGAGGGCTTCCTTGCTGAGGAGGACAGAGGTTGCCAACTACCTTGAAGTTGAGGGCTTGCGGGGATAGCAAGACAGAGACTCCGATCTTCGTATCGAGGGCTTACCCTGGTGTGGGTAAGACAGACTTGCTTGAAAGTATAAATCAAGGGACCTTTATCCAAGGTTGTTGGATACCCTTCTCTTTGGGTTAAAAGACTATTATCTTGTTACTAGTAGTTTTACTACTTGTTTTTATCCCGCTGCAATTTGTATCTTAAGGAAAGTATAACTTTCTTATACTTCCTTACTTACTCTGATTCATTTAGATTCTATACGCTTTAAGGTAGAATCTCATATTGTAACTTTTGTTAAATTTCAAATTCCGGAACCATATTTCCGGAACCTACTTTTGGAATCTCTTTCCAAGTTTAGTTCGGTGTTAGAGGTGTTGTGAATTTACTTAGTTTAACTTTGTTAAACTTAGCCCTTTCCTTTTCTTAAGGAAACTTTAGATATTCATAACTAACTTTAAAGGTTCCAAAGGAATTTTTAAAGTATACAATTCACCCCCCCTCTTGTATATTGAGCATCTCATACTATATTTCGATCCTACACACACATCCTACCATCATATGACAGTAGGCTTTATATAGAACCTGAGGACGCTCCTGGGTGGTGTATGCATTAATTTATGTGTTTATAACGCATGTATTAATGTCTCGGCTAATGCATCATATGCATGAATGCATTTAACTCTCATTCGTTTCATCTTACGAATCGGTTTCATAAATGATAGTTTATGTGGGATAAATAAATGATAACAATTTTGGTGCAATAACATGCTGCATGATATAATATACCCTTCTGTGCATGCAAATCATAATTTGCATGTTATATATATATATATATATGTATGTATGTATATGTGTATAGATATATGTATATATATAAGGTTTTATGGCATATCTCCATCAGTGACAACAATGGAGTTGTTACCTAGGCTAAGGAACTCTCATCTCACCAAAGGACCAAACACATCCTTCACAAAAACCATCTCATACGGGAGATCATTGAGAGAAGCGATGTAAAAATCAGTTGGCTAGCTACAGAGGAGAATGCAACAGATCCGTTGACGAAACCATTACCGCAGCAACAACATGAGGGTCATTTAGAATCTCTGCAAGTAAGACACATGAGAGATTGGTTGTAATTGTTGTAAATGCATGATGTTGTTATAATAAAGTCAATCTTCATTTATCATTCATTCATGTGTACTACAATTTATTGTACATAAATGGTCGAATGATAATATTCCCTTAAAAGTACAACTTTGAGTTGTCCCTAACCGATGGTCATTACAGAGCATTATGGGTTGTAATGATATGTTAAGGTTAGATTGAAGAGATTCTTGCAATCATTACAACAAGTTGTATGTGAGGTACGAAGAATGAATCCATAGGGTAATAAGTACAAACTTATTATCATACAGTCATTGATCTACATAGGGGTGTATGCTTATTATCAATGGCGATATACTTGGCATGAGAACCTTGATACTTTGATACCATACTAAGTTTGCAAATGAACTTAGCTGGTCAGAGGGTGGTTGGGTATGTTGTTAATCATAATGACGGTT